>OU696531.1:43973232-44343853 GCA_916048285.2 Bellardia pandia | reverse complement strand
TTTAAAATGAATTTTCTATTAATTAAAGATTTTATGTTTTTTGCATTTTTCTCCTAAATTTGCCGTCCGATTGGGCTGGAAACACCTATTTACCGTGAACCCACACGCTGAATCCGAATATGGACTCAGAATTTTGATAGGACAAAATTTTTTCCGAAATCCCATACAAAATTTGAGTTCTAGGTAATTTCTATGTAATATACCTCTGTAAAGTATGCTGTACAAATCACTCTCATTTAATTACAAATAAATGAGAGTCTGTGTATGTATAGGTGTTTAAAATGAATTTTCTATTAATACAAGATTTTATGTTTTTTGCATTTTTCTCCTAAATTTGCCGTCCGATTGGGCTGGAAACACCTATTTACCGTGAACCCACACGCTGAATCCGAATATGGACTCAGAATTTTGATAGGACAAAATTTTTTCCGAAATCCCATACAAAATTTGAGTTCTAGGTAATTTCTATGTAATATACCTCCGTAAAGTATGCTGTACAAATCACTCTCATTTAATTACAAATATTTGAGAGTCTGTGTATATATAGGTCTTTAAAATGAATTTTCTATTAATTAAAGATTTTATGTTTTTTGCATTTTTCTCCTAAATTTGCCGTCCGATTGGGCTGGAAACACCTATTCACCGTGAACCCACACGCTGAATCCGAATATGGACTCAGAATTTTGATAGGACAAAATTTTTTCCAAAATCCCATACAAAATTTGAGTTCTAGGTAATTTCTATGTAATATACCTCCGTAAAGTATGCTGTACAAATCACTCTCATTTAATTACAAATAAATGAGAGTCTGTGTATGTATAGGTGTTTAAAATGAATTTTCTATTAATTAAAGATTTTATGTTTTTTTGCATTTTTCTCCTAAATTTGCCGTCCGATTGGGCTGGAAACACCTATTCACCGTGAACCCATATGCTGAATCCGAATATGGACTCAGAATTTTGATAGGACAAAATTTTTTCCGAAATCCCATACAAAATTTGAGTTCTAGGTAATTTCTATGTAATATACCTCCGTAAAGTATGCTGTACAAATCACTCTCATTTAATTACAAATAAATGAGAGTCTGTGTATGTATAGGTGTTTAAAATGAATTTTCTATTAATTAAAGATTTTATGTTTTTTGCATTTTTCTCCTAAATTTGCCGTCCGATTGGGCTGGAAACACCTATTCACCGTGAACCCACACGCTGAATCCGAATATGGCCTCAGAATTTTGATAGGAAAAAATTTTTTCCGAAATCCCATACAAAATTTGAGTTCTAGGTAATTTCTATGTAATATACCTCCGTAAAGTATGCTGTACAAATCACTCTCATTTAATTACAAATAAATGAGAGTCTGTGTATGTATAGGTGTTTAAAATGAATTTTCTATTAATTAAAGATTTTATGTTTTTTGCATTTTTCTCCTAAATTTGCCGTCCGATTGGGCTGGAAACACCTATTCACCGTGAACTCACACGCTGAATCCGAATATGGACTCAGAATTTTGATAGGACAAAATTTTTTCCGAAATCCCATACAAAATTTGAGTTCTAGGTAATTTCTATGTAATATACCTCCGTAAAGTATGCTGTACAAATCACTCTCATTTAATTACAAATAAATGAGAGTCTGTGTATGTATAGGTGTTTAAAATGAATTTTCTATTAATACAAGATTTTATGTTTTTTGCATTTTTCTCCTAAATTTGCCGTCCGATTGGGCTGGAAACACCTATTTACCGTGAACCCACACGCTGAATCCGAATATGGACTCAGAATTTTGATAGGACAAAATTTTATCCGAAATCCCATACAAAATTTGAGTTCTAGGTAATTTCTAGGTAATATACCTCCGTAAAGTATGCTGTACAAATCACTCTCATTTAATTACAAATATTTGAGAGTCTGTGTATATATAGGTCTTTAAAATGAATTTTCTATTAATACAAGATTTTATGTTTTTTTGCATTTTTCTCCTAAATTTGCCGTCCGATTGGGCTGGAAACACCTATTTACCGTGAACCCACACGCTGAATCCGAATATGGCCTCAGAATTTTGATAGGAAAAAATTTTTTCCGAAATCCCATACAAAATTTGAGTTCTAGGTAATTTCTATGTAATATACCTCCGTAAAGTATGCTGTACAAATCACTCTCATTTAATTACAAATAAATGAGAGTCTGTGTATGTATAGGTGTTTAAAATGAATTTTCTATTAATACAAGATTTTATGTTTTTTTGCATTTTTCTCCTAAATTTGCCGTCCGATTGGGCTGGAAACACCTATTTACCGTGAACCCACACGCTGAATCCGAATATGGACTCAGAATTTTGATAGGGCAAAATTTTTTCCGAAATCCCATACAAAATTTGAGTTCTAGGTAATTTCTATGTAATATACCTCCGTAAAGTATGCTGTACAAATCACTCTCATTTAATTACAAATAAATGAGAGTCTGTGTATGTATAGGTGTTTAAAATGAATTTTCTATTAATACAAGATTTTATGTTTTTTGCATTTTTCTCCTAAATTTGCCGTCCGATTGGGCTGGAAACACCTATTTACCGTGAACCCACACGCTGAATCCGAATATGGACTCAGAATTTTGATAGGACAAAATTTTTTCCGAAATCCCATACAAAATTTGAGTTCTAGGTAATTTCTATGTAATATACCTCCGTAAAGTATGCTGTACAAATCACTCTCATTTAATTACAAATAAATGAGAGTCTGTGTATGTATAGGTGTTTAAAATGAATTTTCTATTAATACAAGATTTTATGTTTTTTGCATTTTTCTCCTAAATTTGCCGTCCGATTGGGCTGGAAACACCTATTCACCGTGAACCCACACGCTGAATCCGAATATGGCCTCAGAATTTTGATAGGAAAAAATTTTTTCCGAAATCCCATACAAAATTTGAGTTCTAGGTAATTTCTATGTAATATACCTCCGTAAAGTATGCTGTACAAATCACTCTCATTTAATTACAAATAAATGAGAGTCTGTGTATGTATAGGTGTTTAAAATGAATTTTCTATTAATACAAGATTTTATGTTTTTTGCATTTTTCTCCTAAATTTGCCGTCCGATTGGGCTGGAAACACCTATTTACCGTGAACCCACACGCTGAATCCGAATATGGACTCAGAATTTTGATAGGACAAAATTTTTTCCGAAATCCCATACAAAATTTGAGTTCTAGGTAATTTCTATGTAATATACCTCCGTAAAGTATGCTGTACAAATCACTCTCATTTAATTACAAATAAATGAGAGTCTGTGTATGTATAGGTGTTTAAAATGAATTTTCTATTAATACAAGATTTTATGTTTTTTGCATTTTTCTCCTAAATTTGCCGTCCGATTGGGCTGGAAACACCTCTTTACCGTGAACCCACACGCTGAATCCGAATATGGACTCAGAATTTTGATAGGACAAAATTTTTTCCGAAATCCCATACAAAATTTGAGTTCTAGGTAATTTCTATGTAATATACCTCCGTAAAGTATGCTGTACAAATCACTCTCATTTAATTACAAATAAATGAGAGTCTGTGTATGTATAGGTGTTTAAAATGAATTTTCTATTAATACAAGATTTTATGTTTTTTGCATTTTTCTCCTAAATTTGCCGTCCGATTGGGCTGGAAACACCTATTTACCGTGAACCCACACGCTGAATCCGAATATGGACTCAGAATTTTGATAGGACAAAATTTTTTCCGAAATCCCATACAAAATTTGAGTTCTAGGTAATTTCTAGGTAATATACCTCCGTAAAGTATGCTGTACAAATCACTCTCATTTAATTACAAATAAATGAGAGTCTGTGTATGTATAGGTGTTTAAAATGAATTTTCTATTAATACAAGATTTTATGTTTTTTGCATTTTTCTCCTAAATTTGCCGTCCGATTGGGCTGGAAACACCTATTTACCGTGAACCCACACGCTGAATCCGAATATGGACTCAGAATTTTGATAGGACAAAATTTTTTCCGAAATCCCATACAAAATTTGAGTTCTAGGTAATTTCTATGTAATATACCTCCGTAAAGTATGCTGTACAAATCACTCTCATTTAATTACAAATATTTGAGAGTCTGTGTATATATAGGTCTTTAAAATGAATTTTCTATTAATTAAAGATTTTATGTTTTTTGCATTTTTCTCCTAAATTTGCCGTCCGATTGGGCTGGAAACACCTATTCACCGTGAACCCACACGCTGAATCCGAATATGGACTCAGAATTTTAATAGGACAAAATTTTTTCCAAAATCCCATACAAAATTTGAGTTCTAGGTAATTTCTATGTAATATACCTCCGTAAAGTATGCTGTACAAATCACTCTCATTTAATTACAAATAAATGAGAGTCTGTGTATGTATAGGTGTTTAAAATGAATTTTCTATTAATTAAAGATTTTATGTTTTTTGCATTTTTCTCCTAAATTTGCCGTCCGATTGGGCTGGAAACACCTATTCACCGTGAACCCACACGCTGAATCCGAATATGGACTCAGAATTTTGATAGGAAAAAATTTTTTCCGAAATCCCATACAAAATTTGAGTTCTAGGTAATTTCTATGTAATATACCTCCGTAAAGTATGCTGTACAAATCACTCTCATTTAATTACAAATAAATGAGAGTCTGTGTATGTATAGGTGTTTAAAATGAATTTTCTATTAATACAAGATTTTATGTTTTTTGCATTTTTCTCCTAAATTTGCCGTCCGATTGGGCTGGAAACACCTATTTACCGTGAACCCACACGCTGAATCCGAATATGGACTCAGAATTTTGATAGGACAAAATTTTTTCCGAAATCCCATACAAAATTTGAGTTCTAGGTAATTTCTATGTAATATACCTCTGTAAAGTATGCTGTACAAATCACTCTCATTTAATTACAAATATTTGAGAGTCTGTGTATATATAGGTCTTTAAAATGAATTTTCTATTAATTAAAGATTTTATGTTTTTTGCATTTTTCTCCTAAATTTGCCGTGCGATTGGGCTGGAAACACCTATTCACCGTGAACCCACACGCTGAATCCGAATATGGACTCAGAATTTTGATAGGACAAAATTTTTTCAAAAATCCCATACAAAATTTGAGTTCTAGGTAATTTCTAGGTAATATACCTCCGTAAAGTATGCTGTACAAATCACTCTCATTTAATTACAAATAAATGAGAGTCTGTGTATGTATAGGTGTTTAAAATGAATTTTCTATTAATTAAAGATTTTATGTTTTTTGCATTTTTCTCCTAAATTTGCCGTCCGATTGGGCTGGAAACACCTATTCACCGTGAACCCACACGCTGAATCCGAATATGGACTCAGAATTTTGATAGGACAAAATTTTTTCCGAAATCCCATACAAAATTTGAGTTCTAGGTAATTTCTAGGTAATATACCTCCGTAAAGTATGCTGTACAAATCACTCTCATTTAATTACAAATATTTGAGAGTCTGTGTATATATAGGTCTTTAAAATGAATTTTCTATTAATTAAAGATTTTATGTTTTTTGTATTTTTCTCCTAAATTTGCCGTCCGATTGGGCTGGAAACACCTATTTACCGTGAACCCACACGCTGAATCCGAATATGGACTCAGAATTTTGATAGGACAAAATTTTTTCCGAAATCCCATACAAAATTTGAGTTCTAGGTAATTTCTATGTAATATACCTCTGTAAAGTATGCTGTACAAATCACTCTCATTTAATTACAAATAAATGAGAGTCTGTGTATGTATAGGTGTTTAAAATGAATTTTCTATTAATTAAAGATTTTATGTTTTTTGCATTTTTCTCCTAAATTTGCCGTCCGATTGGGCTGGAAACACCTATTTACCGTGAACCCACACGCTGAATCCGAATATGGACTCAGAATTTTGATAGGACAAAATTTTTTCCGAAATCCCATACAAAATTTGAGTTCTAGGTAATTTCTATGTAATATACCTCCGTAAAGTATGCTGTACAAATCACTCTCATTTAATTACAAATAAATGAGAGTCTGTGTATGTATAGGTGTTTAAAATGAATTTTCTATTAATACAAGATTTTATGTTTTTTGCATTTTTCTCCTAAATTTGCCGTCCGATTGGGCTGGAAACACCTATTTACCGTGAACCCACACGCTGAATCCGAATATGGACTCAGAATTTTGATAGGACAAAATTTTTTCCGAAATCCCATACAAAATTTGAGTTCTAGGTAATTTCTATGTAATATACCTCCGTAAAGTATGCTGTACAAATCACTCTCATTTAATTACAAATATTTGAGAGTCTGTGTATATATAGGTCTTTAAAATGAATTTTCTATTAATTAAAGATTTTATGTTTTTTGCATTTTTCTCCTAAATTTGCCGTCCGATTGGGCTGGAAACACCTATTCACCGTGAACCCACACGCTGAATCCGAATATGGACTCAGAATTTTGATAGGACAAAATTTTTTCCAAAATCCCATACAAAATTTGAGTTCTAGGTAATTTCTATGTAATATACCTCCGTAAAGTATGCTGTACAAATCACTCTCATTTAATTACAAATAAATGAGAGTCTGTGTATGTATAGGTGTTTAAAATGAATTTTCTATTAATTAAAGATTTTATGTTTTTTGCATTTTTCTCCTAAATTTGCCGTCCGATTGGGCTGGAAACACCTATTCACCGTGAACCCACACGCTGAATCCGAATATGGACTCAGAATTTTGATAGGAAAAAATTTTTTCCGAAATCCCATACAAAATTTGAGTTCTAGGTAATTTCTATGTAATATACCTCCGTAAAGTATGCTGTACAAATCACTCTCATTTAATTACAAATAAATGAGAGTCTGTGTATGTATAGGTGTTTAAAATGAATTTTCTATTAATACAAGATTTTATGTTTTTTGCATTTTTCTCCTAAATTTGCCGTCCGATTGGGCTGGAAACACCTATTCACCGTGAACCCACACGCTGAATCCGAATATGGCCTCAGAATTTTGATAGGAAAAAATTTTTTCCGAAATCCCATACAAAATTTGAGTTCTAGGTAATTTCTATGTAATATACCTCCGTAAAGTATGCTGTACAAATCACTCTCATTTAATTACAAATAAATGAGAGTCTGTGTATGTATAGGTGTTTAAAATGAATTTTCTATTAATACAAGATTTTATGTTTTTTGCATTTTTCTCCTAAATTTGCCGTCCGATTGGGCTGGAAACACCTATTTACCGTGAACCCACACGCTGAATCCGAATATGGACTCAGAATTTTGATAGGACAAAATTTTTTCCGAAATCCCATACAAAATTTGAGTTCTAGGTAATTTCTATGTAATATACCTCCGTAAAGTATGCTGTACAAATCACTCTCATTTAATTACAAATAAATGAGAGTCTGTGTATGTATAGGTGTTTAAAATGAATTTTCTATTAATACAAGATTTTATGTTTTTTTGCATTTTTCTCCTAAATTTGCCGTCCGATTGGGCTGGAAACACCTCTTTACCGTGAACCCACACGCTGAATCCGAATATGGACTCAGAATTTTGATAGGACAAAATTTTTTCCGAAATCCCATACAAAATTTGAGTTCTAGGTAATTTCTATGTAATATACCTCCGTAAAGTATGCTGTACAAATCACTCTCATTTAATTACAAATAAATGAGAGTCTGTGTATGTATAGGTGTTTAAAATGAATTTTCTATTAATACAAGATTTTATGTTTTTTGCATTTTTCTCCTAAATTTGCCGTCCGATTGGGCTGGAAACACCTATTTACCGTGAACCCACACGCTGAATCCGAATATGGACTCAGAATTTTGATAGGACAAAATTTTTTCCGAAATCCCATACAAAATTTGAGTTCTAGGTAATTTCTAGGTAATATACCTCCGTAAAGTATGCTGTACAAATCACTCTCATTTAATTACAAATATTTGAGAGTCTGTGTATATATAGGTCTTTAAAATGAATTTTCTATTAATACAAGATTTTATGTTTTTTGTATTTTTCTCCTAAATTTGCCGTCCGATTGGGCTGGAAACACCTATTTACCGTGAACCCACACGCTGAATCCGAATATGGACTCAGAATTTTGATAGGACAAAATTTTTTCCGAAATCCCATACAAAATTTGAGTTCTAGGTAATTTCTATGTAATATACCTCTGTAAAGTATGCTGTACAAATCACTCTCATTTAATTACAAATAAATGAGAGTCTGTGTATGTATAGGTGTTTAAAATGAATTTTCTATTAATTAAAGATTTTATGTTTTTTGCATTTTTCTCCTAAATTTGCCGTCCGATTGGGCTGGAAACACCTATTTACCGTGAACCCACACGCTGAATCCGAATATGGACTCAGAATTTTGATAGGACAAAATTTTTTCCGAAATCCCATACAAAATTTGAGTTCTAGGTAATTTCTATGTAATATACCTCCGTAAAGTATGCTGTACAAATCACTCTCATTTAATTACAAATAAATGAGAGTCTGTGTATGTATAGGTGTTTAAAATGAATTTTCTATTAATACAAGATTTTATGTTTTTTGCATTTTTCTCCTAAATTTGCCGTCCGATTGGGCTGGAAACATCTATTTACCGTGAACCCACACGCTGAATCCGAATATGGACTCAGAATTTTGATAGGACAAAATTTTTTCCGAAATCCCATACAAAATTTGAGTTCTAGGTAATTTCTATGTAATATACCTCCGTAAAGTATGCTGTACAAATCACTCTCATTTAATTACAAATATTTGAGAGTCTGTGTATATATAGGTCTTTAAAATGAATTTTCTATTAATTAAAGATTTTATGTTTTTTGCATTTTTCTCCTAAATTTGCCGTCCGATTGGGCTGGAAACACCTATTCACCGTGAACCCACACGCTGAATCCGAATATGGACTCAGAATTTTGATAGGACAAAATTTTTTCCGAAATCCCATACAAAATTTGAGTTCTAGGTAATTTCTATGTAATATACCTCCGTAAAGTATGCTGTACAAATCACTCTCATTTAATTACAAATAAATGAGAGTCTGTGTATGTATAGGTGTTTAAAATGAATTTTCTATTAATACAAGATTTTATGTTTTTTGCATTTTTCTCCTAAATTTGCCGTCCGATTGGGCTGGAAACACCTATTCACCGTGAACCCACACGCTGAATCCGAATATGGCCTCAGAATTTTGATAGGAAAAAATTTTTTCCGAAATCCCATACAAAATTTGAGTTCTAGGTAATTTCTATGTAATATACCTCCGTAAAGTATGCTGTACAAATCACTCTCATTTAATTACAAATAAATGAGAGTCTGTGTATGTATAGGTGTTTAAAATGAATTTTCTATTAATACAAGATTTTATGTTTTTTTGCATTTTTCTCCTAAATTTGCCGTCCGATTGGGCTGGAAACATCTATTTACCGTGAACCCACACGCTGAATCCGAATATGGACTCAGAATTTTGATAGGACAAAATTTTTTCCGAAATCCCATACAAAATTTGAGTTCTAGGTAATTTCTATGTAATATACCTCCGTAAAGTATGCTGTACAAATCACTCTCATTTAATTACAAATAAATGAGAGTCTGTGTATGTATAGGTGTTTAAAATGAATTTTCTATTAATACAAGATTTTATGTTTTTTGCATTTTTCTCCTAAATTTGCCGTCCGATTGGGCTGGAAACACCTATTTACCGTGAACCCACACGCTGAATCCGAATATGGACTCAGAATTTTGATAGGACAAAATTTTTTCCGAAATCCCATACAAAATTTGAGTTCTAGGTAATTTCTAGGTAATATACCTCCGTAAAGTATGCTGTACAAATCACTCTCATTTAATTACAAATATTTGAGAGTCTGTGTATATATAGGTCTTTAAAATGAATTTTCTATTAATTAAAGATTTTATGTTTTTTGTATTTTTCTCCTAAATTTGCCGTCCGATTGGGCTGGAAACACCTATTTACCGTGAACCCACACGCTGAATCCGAATATGGACTCAGAATTTTGATAGGACAAAATTTTTTCCGAAATCCCATACAAAATTTGAGTTCTAGGTAATTTCTATGTAATATACCTCCGTAAAGTATGCTGTACAAATCACTCTCATTTAATTACAAATATTTGAGAGTCTGTGTATATATAGGTCTTTAAAATGAATTTTCTATTAATTAAAGATTTTATGTTTTTTGCATTTTTCTCCTAAATTTGCCGTCCGATTGGGCTGGAAACACCTATTCACCGTGAACCCACACGCTGAATCCGAATATGGACTCAGAATTTTGATAGGACAAAATTTTTTCCGAAATCCCATACAAAATTTGAGTCCTAGGTAATTTCTATGTAATATACCTCTGTAAAGTATTATTTACAAATCACTCTCAATTAATTACAAATAAATGAGAGTCCGTGTATGTATAGGTAGATGTTTAAAATTAATTTTCTATTAATACAAGTCTCGTCTCATCGAACTGTTCGGACGTGTTAATTTTAGTGCGGCTGAATTTTCGGTGAAAAAATCGTAATAGGTGAAAAAGTGTAATAGGTTGAAATAAAACAAAAAAGTGAAAAAATAACTCGTAATAGGTAAAAATATCTACAAAACAAAATATTAAAAATCGCATAAAAACTGTATGAGTGTTCCTCTCAGATGTAATTCTGAGAAAGAGCTTAGCTCGACTAGAAAAACTAGATGGGTCTCTGAGGAAGAATCCTTAAAAAAATCTGTGGACGATTTTCTCACTACAAGAGCCGTAGAACGGCGTCGTTCCTGTTCGCCCAATATAGTTATCTCATCCGATGAAAAAACATCAACATCTTCTTCATCAAATAGTGCAGTCAAACCTAGAAAACAAGTAGGTATGGATAAATACGTCACAGTTCTTAAGCGACAGAGGAGCCCGACATCTGCTCAAGTGTCATCAAATTCAAAAGCTCCTAAGACCGTGAGTAATGATCAAAATAGGTTTGCTCTCCTCCAGACGGATGCGCCAGAACTTCCTAAGAAGACGTTTAAGCCCCCACCAATTTATCTGAGAGAGTAAACTTCCAGTAAATTGGTACAAGGAATTGTTTCGGTAATAGGTGAAAATATGTTTAGCGTAACATCAATTAAACATGGAAATATCAGCGAAACCAAAATTCAAGTGAAAAAGGAAGATGATTTTCGAAAATTATCCAACCAGTTGGAGAGGGAGAGTAGGGATTTCTATACCTACCAGCTGAAAAGCGCAAAAGGACTCCAAGTCGTTCTAAAGGGTATAGACCCAGATGTTGATCCTGCCGAGATAAAGACTAGCTTAATGGAAAAAGGCTTCAAAATTAAGAGCATAACGAATATTAGAAACCGTGAAGAGACTCCACAGCCTATGTTCAGGGTGGAATTGGAACCTGGAGATGTCGTATTAAAGAAAAACGAGTCCCATCCCATCTACAATATGATTTACCTTCTGCATCGTAGAATCACCGTGAAAGAACCGCATAAGCGTCAGGGACCCGTTAAGTGTCTTAACTGTCAAGAATTTGGTCATACCAAAGCGTACTGTAAATTGCCGACAGTTTGTGTTGCGTGTGGGGAGCTACATGCAACTGCTCAATGCGATAAGTCGAAAACTGACTCAAAAATAAAAAAATGCAGTAACTGCGGAGGTAATCATACCTCAAATTATAGAGGTTGTCCAATTTACACTCATTTGAAAGGCATAAGAACCAACAAGACGTCAGTATTGCCTAATCATCCTCAACAGCCAAATTTTGCATCGAGTGACAATTTCCCTCAATTGTTACGGTCCACTAGTCATGTAAACGCGCCTAGTTCTAGACAAGTTTCTTACACAAACGTGGTTAAATCTAATATGCCAGGTTTGGAGCAGGAACCTAAATCACAATATTACGAGCCTAATATTAACACTCTAGAGACTACATTGCAGACACTTGTCCAAACCATGAACACCTTTACGACCACTATGACATCCATGATGCAGGAAATGCTGAAAATGCAATCCAGTATCTTACAAGCCATTTTAAAGAAATTATTTGTTTAAAAATTTGTTTTTGGAATGCGAACGGCCTCCGCCAACATAAAAACGAACTGGAACACTTCCTGATGGATAAGCAGATTGATGTCATGATGATTGCTAAAACTCACTTGACGGCGACAGGGTACTTCAAAATTAATGGATACGTGTTGTATGATACTAAAGATCCCCGCGGAAGAGCATGTGGAGGTTCGGCAATCGGTGCCTGCTAGCCAACAGTCAAACATCAATCTTCTAACCAGTGTTAACGGTATTTCAAAATTTGCTGTAATTATCATTTTTCAATTTATGTTGCTTCCTTTCCTTCAATTTGTATTCTTTCTGTCAAGACTTTGTCTTGAAAACCTGAATACATTGGTTTTATTATGTTTTTGTTCACTTTCGTCGACATTTTTATGTGTAATACATGAAGTACAACTACAAACATTAGAAGCTTGTGCCATAGCTATTTTTAAGAATTCTGATGAGAGAATGTGGTGATTCTTGAAACATGTAAATTCAACCCAAGTTCGATCCCCAGCTCAGCCAAGAAAAATTATGAATAAAATTTTAATAGAGATTTTATATTGTAAAAACAATTCCTACCTTCAGTAAAAATAATTTAATGAAAACTAAATTTAATGAACTCGAGCCTGGGGCCAAATTACCGCATTCGTGATCGAATGAGCTATCGTATCGAAAACTGATTACGATATCGAAATTATGATAAAATGTACTAAATTTCTTGCTCGATATTGAATGCCATAATCTTAAATAAGAAAATTACAATCAATTTTACTCGATATCGAATGCGGTAATTTGGCCCCTGACTAAAGAAATATCAAAAAAAATTTAAAAATTAACAGTACGACTAAAAAAATAATAATTGTTCTTATTATATACCAGTAATATCTTATTCTCATGCCATTATTATAATAACAACAACAATAAAAAAAGCATTTATAAATATAGTTTATTTAAGTGACTATTAAAAACCATCATTAAAAACACAATTCAAATAAATATTTATGTATGTATGTACAATGCATTTACACATTTGAATACGCAAATATGTATGTACCACATTCATATATACAGATATACATATATACATATATATATACTATATAAACATATCAATGTACATTTGTATGTGTGTCTGTATATTTTGATTATATAGTAAATTTGCAAATTGTTGATTTTATGGTTTATTACCATATATGAAACCACACGCACTGAAAACACATAAAATGTATGCTTAAAATTGATGTCACCCATTGGAAAATATAATAAAGTGCACATACGCTCACCCAATTTATAGTATTTAACCGCTACCACAATTACGCACAGCTACACACACTCACACAAGTGTGCTTACACATACATACATTTGTCTGTTTATGTAGGTGTGAAAACCAATATTTAATTTGATTATTTTTCAATTTACTAAATTGACTTTTAAGAGACAAAATAACATTTCATAATCATAATATTGATAGATAGATACAGCTGCATATAGGTTTTTGCTACCTAAATAAATGTTAATTAAATACAGATACAAAAACACATGTATGTATGTTAAGCCGGGCCAATTTGTATGGAGCCGAAAAAATCGATTAGAGCCGCCCCCTAGGATGATTCTATGGACAATTCTAAGCAACTTTGGTGAAGGAACCATGGGTCTATCTCGATTTTCGAGTCTCCCACTTTTCAAAAAATGATTTTTTTCCCTATAACATCATTTTGATTCGAAATTCGATTTTTTATTCATCGTTATATTATCTTTTTTATGTGTATATGGGGGGTTTTTGGGGTCGAGAAATTCATTTTTGATCTTTATTTTTACCTATGAACACCACCAGAGGGCGTTTCATGCATATTTGTAATATTTTTCGTCTATTTTCCGAGAAAAAATGTTCGGTAAAATTGATATTTATTTTATTTTTTTCAACAGAAATTCAACCTAAAAAATAAGAACATGTGTAAAAAAAAATTAATTTAGTGGAAGAAAAGCGGAATAAGTTATTTTTGAAAGTCTTTCTTCCTTTCAAGTCATTCATTTTTTGAAAAGTGGGAGACTCGAAAATCGAGATAGACCAATGGTTCCTTCACCAAAGTTGCTTAGAATTGTCCATAGAATCATCCTAGGGGGCGGCTCTACTCGACAAAAAATTTGGCCCGCCCTAATGTATGTATATATGTACAGTTTTGAATAAAATAATAACAACAGCTTTTTAATTTGTAATAATGCGTTAAAGAAAAGCTTTAAAAGCGTTAGTTCTGACTGTCAATTACTGATGATCTTATAGACTCACCATACGATCATTTTAAATTCTTCTTTTTGATATAATGGAAATTATATAATAATTCTTATAATTTTTTCCAACACTGTTTGTGTATTTGCATGAAGAAATATTGTAAAATTTACGCACATAAATATGCTGCTGGCCAGCATATTACAAAAACACAAGTGAGAAAGTACAGTCGGTTAAGCCCGATCTTATAATACCCTAAAGCCAGTTTATGTGTAAAAACAGTTTAAAAGATACCGATAATTCAAAAATTTTGCGGAATGACTGCTGTGTATACAAATATTTCTTGTGCTAAATTTTATAACGATATTAACAATTTTTAATTACACAGCCCAACACGACAAATCTTACAGCTCTAAATCCTTTAACTCAACTTTTGTTGTGGATCAGCTCTAGTTTTCGAGATATAATTTTTTAAAACGATTTTCAGTAATGTAACTGAAGAACAGTTTAACCTACTTATTGAAAAGAAACAAGTTAGAGTGCAATAATCTTCAATACACTCTACCTAAACGTAATAAGAAATACAAAAACTAAATTTCTGTTAGGACTAGAATATCCTTATTCTGTGTTTTCTATTCAGTCTTAGTGCAAATTTTATTATTATTTTGTATATTGTTTGAAAGAGAATATTACGGTCAACATAATGTTTTGAGATTTTATCTAATTTTGACCATTTATAATTGTTGTAATTACCGTTGCTTATTTTAGTTGAATTTGATCTTAATAACATTATTTATAAGAGATTTATGGGTAGTATAGTAGAAGTGGACCAATTATGGTTGTATGATTGGTTCTTATGCTCGGAAGTGGACTTAACTCAGGAGCTATTATTGACTGACAAAAAAATCCAGTAGCATAATTGCCGTATAACCGATATTAATATAATTTCTGGATTAAAATTTCTGGTCCATATAAAAGTTGGTTCGATAACGATATGTATTAGACATTTTTGTGGGTTTATTTGTTTTTCGTAAATGGTTCTTATATATTCTTAAATTTTGGAACAGTGATTTTTATGCATATGAAGATATTTTACGTCCAATTTCAACATAATAACGTAATAATATATTAGTATTAACGTGGATTTCGGAAGTGGACCTTATATGGGGGATATAGTCAAAGATGGACCACTATTCTCAAAATCCAACAGTTTGACTTTGTCATGTATGTAAATGATCTGTGTAAATTTTGAATGTTTACTGTTATTTATAAGAGATTTATGAGTATTAAAGTGATTTTCGAAAGAGGGCCTTATATGGGGGATACGGTCATATATGGACCGAAATTCACAAAATTTTGTGCAATGATTTTCGTGTATATTTAAATGATATACGTAAAGTTTTGAGTCGCTATCAATATTGATAAGATAGTATATAAATATTAATAACTTTTTTCGATGCAGTCCTTATATGGGAGCTATGAGCAATTATGGACCGATCATCATAGTACAACAATTTATATATCAATAAGAATTATTTGTGTCGAACTATAGTTGTACCAGATTTATACATATATAAGTGAATTTTAGAGGTGGACTTTCTATGGTGTCTATGGTCAAACATGGACCGAGCAAAACAAAATTTCGTTTTGCGATTTATTTTTATATGACATTTGTTTTTGCCGAATTTTGTATTGATATTCAAATTTTACACGCATTTATTTATCATGAAACCATATTTCGGGAAGATATTTGTATGAGGGCTATAAGACCGATTTTTATTATTTTCCTCACACTTTCTTCCTTTACCATAAAAATAATCTGATATTATCTTTAATATATTTTTTTTTTTATTTTATTTAAAGAAAAATGTTTAAAAATATCAAATTTTTATGTAAGTTGTCTCACATTTTGGTCCATAACTCTGTTTCTACCCTACCGATTTTGCTGATTTTTAATACCAAACTGCTTAGGAAAACTATAAGCCGTTTTTTGTAAACTCTGTTGATTTTGGTTGTCTTTTGGACGTAAGAGTGTTTTACACAAACAGACAGACGGACGGACAGACCGACGGACATAGCTCAATCGACTTAGAATTTCTATATATACTTTGTTGGGTCTCAGATGAATATTTCTCAGTGTTATGCACGGAATGACAAACTTATATAACTCTCATTCACCACTCACAAAGGTGGTGGGGGGTATAACAATAAAGATATAAAAAGACAAGTAACAGTGATATATTCGGCTATGCTGAATCTTATATATCCTTCACCTTTGTTGTGGTTGCATAATAATATTATATACATACATATATACTATACATTATATTAATACACTTTGTTTGATAGTTTTTTTGATGAAATTTTCAGAGGTTGTCTCGGATTTTTTCTCATATCTCCGTTATTTATGGACGGATTTTGTTGATTTTAAATAGCAAACTTCTCGAAAACATGTCTGACAGAATTGTTGAAGATTTGGATCCCGAAGAAATCTGGGGACTTCAGAAAATTGATTTTAATAGACAGACAGACTGACTGACGGACATGGCTTAATAGACTCCGCTATCTATAAGGATTCAAAATATATATACTTTATAGGGTCGGAAAATTATATTGTGGAAATTACAAACGGAATGACAAGCACAAATTTCTTGAAAATCCGCTTGCAAAAAGATAGTAAACAAAAAGAAAGCTTAAATTTTATTAAAATAAAGGAAAATGGTACACGATTACACTTGTTGAATGTACAAATTGCACTGACTGGTATGGGAAAAGACCAGGACTCCCTTAGCTTTTGCCAGGAACTTTTTAATACTTCTTATACTTATCTGAGCCTTTCTGGTATGGGAAAAGATCGGAACTAGGTCACTTTATAAAGTCAAATTTTCCAAATAACTTAAGCCAAATTCACTAAAACGTCTCATAAAAACTATTTTGAGTTTTCAAATAATTCAAACGTTTGAAAGGATTTGGTTCATCGATTACAGACAATCACCAACATTTTCTATTTATTTATTTTTTTTTTTGCATATTTAATAAATCCTGTAAATGTATAATAATTTCTTTTAAACATTTAATAAATGTATGTAGTTACATTATGTTTATACATGTATGTAATTTAATTGTCAATCATCCACAGTTTGAGGTTAAGCTACATGCGCTATTTTTTCCTTCAGCTCCTTTTTTACTTATTCGATTTTCTCTGAAAGGAGATGAAAAATTTACAAGCGGAAATTGATTTTATGTTTGATTTTTTCCCTTTATTACAGCAATAAAAAAAGGCAAAGAGAAAAATACAATGGTTTAGTTTGGTTTATGTATGCAATAGCAGCAATAATCAAATATTTTGGAAAACAACATGCTTGAGGGAATTTTGAAAAAAAATAACACAAAAATTGTTGTTATAGACATTGAACACAGGAGGGAACTTATAAATATTCACGATTTATTTGCAGTTTGTTTTTGTTTGTATACATGTAGACAATTTGCAATAATGTCAAAAATAAATCTTAAATAACTTTAAATATTGGCAAACTAATTAAAATTAAAGCTTGTTTTCGAATTTTTTTTAGATAGTATCGTATATACGAGTATGCTTGTACTACGAGTACATACCTTCTATAATACTTTTTAAGTTTAAATTTTAAACAAGTTCTTTATTTTAGTAACTGTGTGCTTGAATTTCAATTTAGCTTTCCCTTTATTTTGTTTTGTTTTGCAGATGCTTCACCGGAACTACTTTATTGGTTTTCTGAACAAACTTTACAGCCAGGGCCAACAGTTTCGCTAAAGTGCGTGGCCACGGGCAATCCATTGCCACAATTTACGTGGACTTTGGACGGCTTTCCGGTAAGTGAAATTTAAATTAGTTAGAATACTTTATTTGAGTGTGCAGATATCTTAAATACCCTCCACCAAAATATAATGAGAATTGCAGAAACTGCAAACATTTTGGTACAATATTGGGATTTTGGTTGTTTGTCAAAAATAAATTTATATGGTAGCTATTCCCAATTATGGGTCGATCTTCACAAAATTTGGTATGACGATTTCTATGTATATGAGGATAATACGAGTATTTCAACCTGATAACAATATTTTTAAGAGATTTATATGTATTTCAGTGATTTTCGGCAGCGGACTTTATATGGGGGCTAAGGGCCGAACCTCAAAAAATTTGATTTTATCATTTATTTTAATACAGAACTTATTATTATGTTATGTGCTATGTAGTCCTTATGTTGCTACACACAGAGAAAAAATATAGTTTTACATGTTTACAACAACAATGTCATAAGTCATAAAGTCTTTTATAGCCTTTTAGCCTTTTTGTATTTCTATGGGTTTGATTATCAAAGCAATTCAATTAATCAAATTAAGGGATTTTCAAAGTGTGTCACGTTCGCTATTATATCAGTAAGAAAGCCGCAAAGAGCTATTGAAATTGGAAAATAAAAGTAGACATCTGCTGAAATAAAAAAAGAATAGGATTTAGCTTTTTTGTTTCTTGTTTTTGTGAACTCAATTCTACTAAATAACTACACCAATACCTCACTTTGCGTCAGGGTTACGTTTCAAAAAAAAAAAAACACGACGCAACTTGAAACGACTCAAAGTGAATTAAGATTTTCTGTAGTAAACCATGTAAAGATCAAAGATAGGTTCCAGCGATGCGACTTTCTTTCACAAAAAATTGCTCCAATGTTTGCTAAACAGGTTTTTTTAACGTAAAATAAATTTCCTTGCAGCAATTGTCTGTATTACTACCACTAGCATTATTGTTCGATAATGCTTTACTTTTTATGTCATCATATATGATTTTTTGTCTGAAATATCATTTTACTTAATGGTATTTTCTGTGCATCTTGATTTTCAATCAAAATATAAAGCAAGGACTCCATTTTGATCATCACAGTACTTCATGTACGGGTCACCATTTTAGCATTTAATGATGTTGAAGATTCTGCAAACGTTTCAATTAAAAACTCGAACCCAAAACAACGCAACCTTGAAAATCTAACGACGTAGAGTAAAAATTTGTTATAATTAAGCAGCGACGCAACTTCTAAATGCAATATAATTTTCTAATATAATATTATTTATAAATCTTTGATATTTCTTTATTTAGGCTCGAGTTCATTAAATTTAATTTTCATTAAATTATTTTTATTGAAGGTAGGAATTGTTACATGAAAATTATTATTAAAATTTATTGATAATTTTTCTTGGGTTGGGATTCGAAAAATTATCACTAAATTTTAATAATAATTTTCATGTAACAATTCCTACCTTCAATAAAAATAATTTAATGAAAATTAAATTTAATGAACTCGAACCTAAATAAAGAAATATCAAAGATTTAAAATTAACAGTTCAGATAAAAATAATAATTGTTCTTAATATTATTTATGTTAATATAATTGAGCTTTCCTTTTACCAAAATGTATATGTTGACTTTATTTTGAAGCTCACAGTATAAAAAAGAACTTGAATTCAAAAACCAGCTTTAACTATTTACTTTTTTATTTGTTTACTTTGTTTTAGATACCAGATAATTCACGTTTCTTAGTTGGGCAATATGTAACGATACATGATGATGTCATTAGTCATGTCAATGTTACAAATGTTAAGGAAGAAGATGGTGGAGAATACACATGTACAGCACAGAATGCCATTGGCAAGTAAGTTAAATGCAGTAAAAACAATATAAATCTTATACGATATTCACCTATAATTTTGCGAAAGAGTTTTTTGCTGAAAATATTTTCAAAATCAAAAGTTTTTAACATATTTTAGAGATTGTGGTACAAGAAAAGATTATACATAAAATAAAATTATAACAGAATAACTGAAGCTGTGTTTAAAAAACAAATCACAGAAAAAATTAAAAATATTGAAAAAAAAGTCTTCTGTTCTGTTCTGGTTGAAAAATAAATTGAAAATTCTACACATAAAATAAAAGGTATTAAACTGTAAAATTTTGTATGAATATGTTTGAGTATTTATAGGTAATTCATGTTATAAACATTTAAAAGATTTTATAAATATTTAATAGTTTGTAGCCAAAAGAAATAAACATAAAACAGCAATAAATTGGAAATGCATAGGTATTGTTATTTAATAAAACATGCATTCAATTGCATATTTATAAGTTTTGTTTAGCTTTACAAAAATACAAATTGCCATCATTTATAGAAATGAGTTTGAAAAGTTTTTATGTTTTTACAGATATATGTATGAGTATACACATACATACATACATATGTACGTATGTTAAATATAAATTGCAACATTTTTAAGTTAAATATCACAACATACATATTTCTCTTTTGTTTAAACAAAACAACAATTTTTCTTTAAATATTTGTAATATTTCATGAATTTATTATTTGTTAAAAATAATTTATATGAAATTAGTCTGATTGGCTGATTAATTTAAATTTATTTTTTTATATGTAAATCATTGATTAAACAAAAGAATTGTTTTTATTAAATTTATAACAAAAACAAAAATGTGATTTATTGCTAAGTACGTATTGAAAGCAAACTAATTAAAGGTATAATTAATTAATTTGCTTTTATTAATGATTTGAATAGTCGTCTTTATAAAGAAGAAAATAACAATTAACAATTAATCATGCATCAGAAAAAAACACACATTTTAGACTCAATTAATTGAATTTTAACAATTCTTCTTTTTTTGCAGAGTTTCCCATAATGCCAAGGTTAATATTTATGGTTTGCCTCATATACGTGAAATGCCTAAAATCACCGGTATTTCGGGTCATGATTTAATTGTCAAATGCCCAGTGGCCGGCTATCCCATCGATAAAATACACTGGGAAAGAGGTAGGAAAATCTATAAACAATATTTATTACTTAACACAAAACCATATAAGAAACTAACAATTAGTGTTATTAGATATTCAATTTGAATCACTATCCCGACTTTAAGAACATATCAGTTTTGAAAACAGAAAATAATTATAAACCTCGTTCAATGTTAGAAATCTATATATATAAAAATAAGTGTACATTTTGATTGTCACTCCATAACTCGAGAACGGCTCGACCGATTGCCATAAAATTTTTAGGGAAGGTACAGGGAGGAGTTGATTTTGAAATCCAAAATCGGTCTAGCCATTCTCCAGTTATGATTTTTTTCCTGAAAAAATTCAACATTTGAAAAAAAAGTCCCCTAAAGTATGCTGTACAAATTTGCAAATAAATAAGAGCAGGCAGGTTGTGAATACATCTTATTCTATGAAATACAAATCCGAGAATACCGAGCGAAGCCGGGGCGGTCAGCTAGTAGATTATAAATATGAGGGCGATTCGGAAACTTCTTAGAAAAAACATTTTTATTTTTTAATATAATCTCCTGAAACTTCAGTACACTTAGTCCAACACTTATCTAGCAATTCTGTCCCTTGATTAAAATAGTTTTCCTCAAGGTCTTCAAAATAGTGGTTTACAACTGTAATTGCATCTTAATTTGAGGTAAAACCCTTGCCAGCTGGGAATTTTTTTAGATTTGGGAACAGATAAAAGTTGCTGGGAGCTAAGTCAGCAGAATAAGGTGGGTGGTCAAGCAACTCGTACTTTAATTCGTTAATTTTAGCAATTGTTAATACACTTTTGTGCGCTGGTGTGTTGTCTTGATGAAAAATTATTTTTTGTGTTGTAAGCCAGGAGGTTTTTTTAAATTTTTACATTTAATTGATTCAAAATGTTGCAATAGTACCCTGAATTTATTTTGCAGATAATCAATAAAATACCTTTGAAGTCCCAAAAAACCTGTTGCCATAACCTTACCAGCCGATTGAATTGTTTTTGTCTTCTGTGTGGCACTTCCTCCAGCTTTAGTCCATTGCTGGGATTGTTCTTTTGTCTCTGGAGTATAATGGCGGATCCATGTCTCATACACAGTTATGAAACGACGCTTAAAATCCATTTTATTTTTCTTAAACCCAGGGACCGTAAATAACAGTTATCCTAAAAATTTTAATTGAAAAACTCTCCATGTTGGAGTCAACGGAGACCTAAACTGTCATATACCAATAGATTCGTATTGAAGTGCTGTTTCGGAATCTATAGTGATATTAAAAAACGATCTCAACTCCACAGTTAAGAGTTATTTTTCAAAGAAAAAATAAAAGACCAAATGAAACTCTTAAAAAGAAAGTTTTATTTTGCCGTGCAAATATAAAAGTGCAAAGAATGTTTTTAGCAGAATTTTTTCAAGCCGTTCTAACTTTTCTAAAAACGCAGAGCTGTCGGGCTTCGTTTGTACTTCAAGCTTCATTTGAAGCCATATTTTAAAAAAATCGCTGAAAAATAATTGCTCTTCTTGAAGCATTTGTGCGGCGACGTATACAGGCTCCAAGAGGGCTAATAAGGCTTCCATATTTCCCATTCTGACAGACCTAGATTAAGCGCGGCATCGACATTTTTCAAGCAGAAGTGTTCAGAGGGAAAACGTAAAAATCTATAGAGGAAAATCTATAGGAAAAAATAAAACTCCTCAAATGAGTTTTATTTTATGACACCAAAATAAAACTCTCTTTTTAAGAGTTTTATCTGACTTTTATTTTTAAGTTGAAAAATAAATGTTTTAAATGAAGTTTTTGTTTTAAAAGCCACAAAATAAATGTTATAAAAGAACTTTTTTGATATCATTTATAACCGTTACGGTCCCTGCTTAAAACACATTGAATTAAATATCACGCATACGCCCCATAACAAAATATATTTTTTGTAAGATTTTTTTAATTTAATGCCCCTATTACGGTTCACAACTTTTTTAATAATTTGGTCGTCTTTCATAAATCGGTATTGCCATTCACAACTTATATGTAGTAGAGTTAATGTAGAGTTAAAGTCGGGTTGACTGACAGACGACCAAACTTAGTTGAGTTGAGAACGGCAATAGGGGCATAAAATTTTTCGAAATTTATAAAAAAAAACTTTGTAAAATTAACCTTTTTTAACTGTTTAACAAATAGTATATAAATCTTTAAACCATAAAATATGAGTGCCAGCAAATTACATCAAAAAAAAAAGAAAGAACAATAACTCGTGTTCTTAATTCTCATAAATTCCAATCTAAATATTTTCTAAAAACAATATAATATTAATATACATACATACTTTTGTTTTAAAATTAAAAAATAAAAAACAAATTTTTTCATGCTTTCTTCATTTTATTGTTTAATTTAGATGGCCAAACTTTGCCCATAAATCGTCGACAACGAGCTTACAACAATGGCACTTTAATCATAGAACAATTGCAAAGATTAGAGGATGCCGGCACTTATACGTGCATGGCACAAAATAAACAAAAACAGACTTCAAGACGCAATGTTGAAATACAAGTACTGGGTAAGTGTTGCTATTGTTCTTTTCAATTTTTCATTATTCTTCAAATCGATTCTTTCCTTTTCAAGCTTTAGTATAGTTATAAATATGTATATTGTGTTAGTCAGCAAAGTTTTAAAGAAATTATGATAAATATAATAAATTGCTTAAAAGCTAAGATTTTTATAAATATTTCTACGAAATTCTATAAATTTTGAAATTGATTGCTTTGGTAATAACTTAAGTTTAGCTGCAATACTCCAAACTCCCTCTTGAATGGTCAGTGACTTGTTGTGCGCAAAAACAAAAGCAAAAAAGTAGAAAAATAGAAAAAACTTATGTAAATACTTTGCATCTACACAATCAAAAGCTCATCAGCAGCCAGAACAAAAGTAATTTCTGCAACTAATGAGTATAAACACCAGCACCATAGTAATCATCATCAACTATTGGCAACGTTTCCTTCATCAGCAGCACAATCATTATAAACATTGTGATTAACGTCATTATCTTCACCATGAGCATATTATTGTTGAATGCTGTTTGCAATTTTTATTGTTACAACAATTGCAATCTGATACCAAACTAAAGCAAATAATCAACTTCTTCTTATTGTTGGCTATATGAAATGTTGGGAAATAGGGTGGTCAGTTCTTGAGGAATTTGGAAACTGGAAAACTTCGAAGACTTTCTAGGATTATAAATTTAAATTTTTATCATTTAAATTGGCGAGCTTATATTGTTTTAAACACATTTAGTTTTGTATCGTTTTTAATTTAAAAAACGGATTTTCTACGCCAAAAAATATAATTTTACATGATCACCGCAATCATTGCAACAGTATAATAACCATCATCATCTGAGAGGAACATATTCATGTACATTTTTGACTACCTCACTCTTTACCATAAAATGAAACAAAGCAATCAACCATTATAATATGTATTAACATTTATTTACACACTTTAAAACTTAAAACAAAATCCATTAATTCAATAGAACTTTACTGCGCGATCAACGCCGTTCAACTCTTTACTAACAACTCTTCGTTCATGAAATGAATGTCCAGTCTTATATACAACCATTCTAATATCGTTCATTCCACTTCACTCGCCCATTCCCATTCCGTTCATAGCCACTGTCCTTTCCCCTCTTACCCCTGTCATACTGTCCCGTTCCTACATTCATCATGTACATGATGTTCATAAACTATCAGTATATTTGCTACAATCATACATAGGATTATAGCAATCATGTGAAACGTAATTTTAGCACATTATGATTGACGCAATCATTTTTATAGTATTGTTAAAAAACATCCTGATAACATTTTGAAATTATTTGCAATTTTAATTTGAAAGAATGAATATGAAAATGTGTAAAGAACTTGAAAAGGTGCATTTACTAAATATGAGCAAAATTCACGATATCGAAGATACCCTCTTCTAATTATTACCACAAATTCTAGTATCCTGAATTGAAACCATTCCGATCGAATTATGTGACATGCCTGTATATATATGCTACGGTAAAATATGAACCGATCATAATCAAATTTTATACGACGATTTAAATGTATATTTTAATCAGACCTGGGGGGTCTCAATTACATTTTGTATTTAATTACACCTATAATTACACAATTACATGTAATTGTAATTGAATTTTTTCAATTACAATTACATTTTTTTTGTAATTGAAAAAGAAGTAAAAATCAATTACAATTACATGTAATTGTAATTGAAGATTTCTTAAATTACAATTACATGTAATTGTAATTGAAGATTCTTAAATTACAATTACATGTAATTGTAATTGGAAAAAAATCCAATTACAATTACATTTAATTGGAAAAAAAAATTTTCATTAAGTAATTTAAAAAAAACAAGTAATCATTACTTTTTTAAGTATTTATTGTCAAAAAAGTATTTAATTACAAAAATTTTCAATTACATATTATAAAAAAATTTCATTCTACCGAACTTTGTACAATACATTTTAATAAATTCATAATTATTCTATAATTTTTTTTATACATCCAACAATTTTTTTTCATATAATTTAGAAAATCGTTTTAAGAATTTTAAGTTTTATTTTATGGTTTTAAAAATGTAATTGAATTTTGTTCAATTACAACTAATTATTTGTTGATTAATTACAATTTGTTGATTAATTACAATTTCAATTACAATTACATGTAATGTGTATTTGATTTTTTTCAATTAACAATTACAAGTAATTGTAATTGACATTTTTCAATTACAATTACATTTTATTGTAATTGAGTTAAGTCCTTACTTTCAATTACAATTACTTGTAATTGTAATTTAGACTACCTCAATTACAAATTACATGTAATTGTAATTGTAATTAAAATGTAATTGAGATCCCCCAGGTCTGATTTTAATTATGCTTGTCGAATTTCAACTTGATGGTCATTTTTACAAAAGATTTATGTTCATTTAAGTGATTTTCGGAAGTGGTATTTGTCAAAATTATGGGCCGATGCAAACACAATATTGTTTTGAGATTTCACTTTGCATGAAACTTATTATTGCAGAATTTTGTTTAAATACGGCTTTTCAATAGACATTTATGTCCCATAAAGCCATATTTCGGTGAGACTTTTGTATGGAGTACATGAGAAATCGTGCACCGATTCCGGCCATTTTCAACATGACTTGTCCTTCTATAATAAAAATAAAGTGTGCAAAATTTCAGGATATTATCTGCATTATATTTGAAGAAAACGGCAAAAAAATATCTGAAAAATATCGAGGTAGTCTGAAACTTTGATCTATAACTCAGATCGTACTAGACTGATTTTGCCCATTTGCAATACCAAACATTTCGGTGGATCAAATAATGTTTGGTAAAAATTTAATTGTTTTGTGTCTTTTTTTCGAAGCTCTATCGGGATTTCAACAGATGGGCGGACGGCCACAGCTAAATCTTATAAGGACCCAGAATATATTTGGATGTGTTACAAACGGAATGACAAACCCAATATACTCCCCATATTTTTGGTGGTGGTTATAAAAAGTACTTCACTACAAAACTAAAATGTGTTACAAATTTTAAGCTAATGACAGAAATTGACATTTCATCTTAATATTAAAAGCTAGCTTACGGCAAACCCTACTTGCAACATTGGCTGTTGCAAGTAGCATACCATGATTATAATGAGTTTTTAGTGGTTGCTACTAAACTATCATTTATTTGTACAATGATACGATGCATTTCCATTCAACTGTTTGCCCCACAAAACACTAATGACGCACGTATTGTATGGTTTTTCATTTAATTGTTTCATTTTCAATTACAACTCCTTACAGTGCCGCCAAAAATCATGCCCATACAGGCCATGACCAATATGCTAAGAGAGGGCATGCGAGCAGCCATATCATGTCAAATATTAGAAGGAGATTTACCAGTCAGCTTTAGGTGGGAACGTAATGGCAAGCCATTAATTGGTACTGGGTAAGTAAAAAAATAAAATAAAAAAAACACACAGAAATGTTGCACAATTATATAAAATCTATTACAAAATCCCTTTTAAAGAAATGAGGTCATACGACGCCTGGATGAATACTCCGCCAGCTTAGTTATCGAACATATTACTTCCGAACATTCGGGCAATTACACTTGCATTGCCCAGAATGTAGCCGGCACCGAACGTTTCATGGTGCCGTTGTCGGTTAATGTACCACCCAAATGGATATTGGAGCCCAAAGATGCCAGCGCCCAGGCTGGCGATGATGTTTTCCTACACTGCCAATCATCGGGTTATCCGAAACCAACGATAACCTGGAAAAAAGCCATTGGTCCCACGCCCGGCGAATACAAAGATTTCATCTACGAACCCACCGTACAATCCTTTGCCAACGGCACCATACACTTTAAGAAAATCAGCAAAGAATCTCAGGGTCATTTTCTGTGTGAGGCCAAGAATAGCATTGGTTCGGGAGTCAGTAAGGTGATATTTTTAAAAGTTAATGGTGAGTATTTTTGTAACTACTAAAATTTTGTTTTAAAGATTACCATAGCAATATTCGCAATACTAACAGCTATTTAGGATATTTCTCTTGTATTCTTTATCACATTAATTATTTTACATGTTGCTGTGTTAGTTTTAATATAAAAATAACAAACTTGCTAGCATTGTAAATGATGCTGAATATTAACTCATACGTATTAGTAATTTTATTTAATTAATCATTTTTCTTATTTTCCATTTAAAGTTCCCGCTCATTTTCAAACGAAATCGAAACAAATCTCTGTTGCTAAGGGCAAACAAGTTCACATACAATGCAATGTTCAAGGTGACAATCCAATTGATATTCAATGGAAATTACAAGCAACACAGCAGACTATAGATGAATCCATGGATACAAGGTTTGTTTAATGTTTGGTTATTATTATATAGCACAGCTTACAGTGTACTAAGGAAGTACATACATATGCATGAACCTATAAATAATTATTCTATGTGCCAATGATGGGTTAAGAAAAGTGCTTAGCAAGCCAACAAGTTAAGTAAACTTTTTATGTACATTTAGGATTTTAATGTATCTACATACTAGAATAAGAAAAGCCATTAGGAAAGCTTGACCGACTAAAGCCCGGCCCTACACCCAGTATATGTGTAAAAAGAGTTTTTCAAAAATGAGCTCTATAAAGGAGCCATGACCTATTATGGAGCGATCATTTATATATAAGTATTTTTTGTGTTGAATTTTATCTCGATATAAACACTTTTAAAAGCTTTATACATGTCAAAGTAATTTTCGAAAGGAGCCAAATATGATAACTTGGATCGACCGTCATAAAATTAGGTGTCATGATATCTGTATTTGTGAAACTTATTTGTATTTGAATTTTATTTGGACACCAAAATCTTAAAAAAAGATTTATGGTCTTTAAAGAGAGTTTCGAGAGTTGGACTTACATATATGATAGCTGTGACTAATTATCATCATCATCATTAAATTTCACCGAATGATTATTGTATAAATGAAACATATTTGTATTAAATATTATTAGAATACCAACACTTTTAAGACAATAAAGTGACTTTAAAGTAATTTTCGATAATGGGCCTTATTTGGGAGCTATTGTCAATCATGGACTGATCTGCACAAAATTGCTAGATGTGGTTAGGCTTCTAGTACAATTAAATTGTAGCCAATTGACCGATAAATCCCTATTTCTAGAGGATATTTGTATGGGGGCTAGTTGAAATAATGAAGCAATTTCAACTTATTTTAACCAAACCGTCCTTGGGCCGGAAAAATATTATGTACCAAATTTTATAAAAATACCTTCAAAACCTGGGGCCAAATTACCGCATTCGTGATCGAATGAGCTATCGTATCGAAAACTGATTCCGATATAGAAATTATGATAAAATGTACTAAATTTCTTGCTCGATATCGAATGCCATAATCTCAAATAAGAAAACTACGATAAATTTTACTCGATATCGAATGCGGTAATTTGGCCCCTGTACTCTGCACACACGGTCTACTGGACAGCCAGCCAGGAATTAATATACTTTTTGGTACTACGACCAATATTTCGAATGAAATGCCGTTGAAGGACACCGAAGCTTATAGTGCAAGGAATGTAACGATTTCAACGTTCGAGCGATAATTTGTGCCGTTCAGAAGTGATGATTTTCGCACGAACTACCAAGACCTCTCAAGCCTGAACACCAAGAATTGGAGGCAAAAGATCAACCAGACCATCACAGACATGCTGTACCGAATGCAATGAGTTCGTTTGAAACAAAAGCCCAGAATATGCGGGCAGACAATAAAATGTAATATTCCATAATGGCAGCGCTCGGACACATGTTGTAATACTTGTTAAACAATATTAAGACATTTAGTTGCTAAACTCTCATATGAAACCAAAAATCGTATGTTTAAACATCAAAATCTTTCAAGTTTTTTGTTTTGTTTGTTAAATCTACTTAATTGAGTTCCATTTGTAGTATGTCCATTGTTTTGCTATTTTCAATAGAGTTTTTATTCATTTGCTCTTTTTGTTTTTTGCAATCAATTAAAAATTGTTTCCATGCAGATGACACAAGTAATCAAATTGTCCTTGTTTTTATTTATAGTTTTCTTGTCTTATCTCCTTTACCTAGTCAATGCAATTGTTATTGATGTGCTTGAGAAAGACAAAGACAGAAACATAAAAAAAACAATCAAACAAAAAATAATCATTTCATCTGTATGTACTATGTATCTACATGCATATGTACAATGTACATTGTACATACGTATGGTTGCATAAAACAAAATGTTGGAGCTTTTCGGAAATGTATGATGCACAGTACGTTCGGCAAAGCTACAGTTGGCATCACTGCAAATGTATTGTGTTATAAAATGCAACAGTGAAGCAGCTGATTTGCAAACAATAATAAAACTCTGAAGTATCTTGTATTTTTAGCTTATTTTGTGCCTTACGGTGTCTATTATATTAATCTGTATGATTTTTAAAGGCGACATATCAGAGTTTCCTGTAATAAATTAACAACGATTTTTGTTGCCAATTTGCCAAAATGGGCGCTATTTTTGGCGGCTTTTACATTAAAATGCCCAATATTTGTGTATTTTATTTTCCCGATATTTTACTTTGCCGGGTATTTTATTTTCTCGGTTTTTAAATTCCTAAAATCGACGCTATCTTGGTGCACCTAAAAATAAGCATCACAAAAATGGTTGATGCAATAAATGAGCATAAGTATCAGCTAATTTGCAACAGCATCGCAAACTAATCATAGACTAATGTGATGCATTTCCGAAAGGGCCCGTTCTGAATACACCGCAACTAAAATTAATGTTTAGCTTGCCGGGAATGTGTAAAAGGTTACAAAGAAAACTCAAACTTTTCCTTTTTGACATCCTGTTTATTAAAGATCTTCCTATTTTATTATACATGCTTATAATTGATTCGTCATTCAAATACATTTGTACGTATGTATGCATGCATGTAAATAAGTATGTGTTCGTGTGCATATTTGCCAATTTGATTGTGTGCTTAAGTATGTAGGGGAAAATTAAAAAAAAAAACTTAAATAAAAAAAAAGAAACAAAAATTAAACCTTGACACGAGATTTTATTTTGCTCCTTTTGTTATGTTAACAATGTCAGAAATTAAAACAGACAGAAAGATGGACGGACGCACAATAGGAAATGTAGGCAATAAAATTTTTTTAATTTTTTCTTTTCCATATTAAAGTAAGCAAATACAAGTAAAATTATGAAATTCGATATCAGTGTGTCGAAATGGAAACAGCAATGTTTTGCATAAACGTTTAAAATTTCAAAACAATGAACCTGTAGCTCAAAGGGCTGGCAAGTATTCATTAATATTTTAGTTATTTTAAGAAATACAAAAATTCTAAGAATTACAAAAATGAGAGTCAACTTTCAATTTCATCTTTAATAAAAATTTGCAGATTTCCAAGGAAAATATAACAATTTTAATAAGAATTTGTCACACAATGGGGAAAAACGTGTTATGATAAAAATGCGCCATTCATTTTAAATTTTAAATATGTTGTAACTAATAAATTTCATATATACCTGAAGTGTTTCAATTTAAGGTCATGTAATTCGGCACCGATACTCTAAGTTCCAAATGCAAAATTTTAACTTGCCTGTATAAAGCCATCAGACCGTTTATTATAAGGGACAGATTTATTTATATTTCTTAAAAATGGGTTTACTTTTTTGTTTCGGTGATCAGATTTGTTGCAGTGCTCGTGTTCTGTAACTTTAGTCAAACCCCCCCCCCCCTCCCTGGGAAATGTACAATATATAACATCAGTTGTGAATTGAACAATAGTTTAAGGAATTTTGAAGAATATAAAAGTTTTTTATAAAATTAACAGAATACAAAAACTTCTATTTAATCATACAGTTCAAGAACAGAAAGCAAGGTGGATAAAGTCTACAGATTAAAAATTTTTTCTCCAAAAAATTCTATAAAAAAACTATTTTGGATCCAAGCAATAATATTGAATAAAATAGTAAAAATTTAGATTTGTCTGTATCAAGCAAGTAACTTTAATTCAGTTTGAATTTGCACAAAACAAAATCTAAACACCAACTCTTATACACATACATACATATACTTTTATAATTCAATTACATTTTAATTTAATCAATACAATGATTTCAATGTAAAAATGTTTTTCCTTGTTGACATTTGATAAGTTCTTTCGGAGTGTTCCAAAGACAAAAATTACAATACAAATATTTAATTTCTTTACAATTTACACATGCTCGTATGAACATTAGGGCGGGGCGATTAGTATGGAAGGTAAAAAATCTTAATGAGCGCTTCGCGTTTCTTATTCTTGGGATTGTACTGAGCAAAAAAGTCCACTAGACCATGCGTCTACGGTGAAAATCGAGCTTCCAGATTTTACTTGCAGACTTTTGTCACGTTTTTTTTTTTTTTTTTTGATATCCAATACTAAGACAAAAATTGAAGCCAAGACAATATTCAGAACTCTCTAGTACATCGCAAAATATTGATAAATTACCATTTTTAGTTGTTCATAGCGCAAAATCATAAATCAATATTTTCACGAAAAATTTGTAGTTGGATCGAAAATCTCAATGGTTTGGCTGTTACAGGCCAAAATATCCCCGAAAAAAAACGTGACAAAAGTCTGAGAAAAACTGCAAGTCAAAATCTGGAAGCGCGATTTTCACAGTAGTCGTATGGTCTAGTCGACTTTTTTGCTCAATATAATACCAAGAATCAGAAACGCTAACCGCCCATTAAGATGTTCAAATCGCCCCACCCTAATATAAATACATACATATGTATGTATTTGTAAAAAACAGTACAAGTATCTGTGAATGTTTATATGTTTATTTGCGCAAAGTATTTATGAAATTCATGTTCTTATACCGCTCGACAGATACGTGTACAAATGTGCCTGTATTATATTATAAGTATTTGCAAAATGCATAAGAACTTAGAAATTTTGTATGCATATTTCTAAGCTTTGGTGCGAGTACCTTTTTGCATTTTTGTACATGTCCACGTACATAGTATGTACGAGAGTATACACATTCAGACGTGCACACGAATACAAAAAGGTATTACAAATACATATGTTGACATTAATAACAAAATCATGTGTAATTCTTTTAGAGAAAAAAAAATACTGGCATTACTAAAAAAATACTTTATACTTGTTTCCCATTCTTGTTTTTTTTTTCCTTTACAGATACACAATACGTGATCAGATACTTGATGATGGCATGGTATCTGAATTGGGTATTACACATACATATCGTCAGGATACTGGCATTTATATTTGCCATGCTACAAATACATTTGGAGAGGTGAGTTTTATTTTTAATTTTTTTTTAACATTTTTCTGTGTTTCGCTTTTTTGCTTGCGATCATAGATATAACACAGAACAGTTAAAAAGGACATGCAGCAGATATGTGAAATATGTTTGTACATTTTATTTAACTTTAAAATGTATTTAAAATTGTATATGATTTAAAGCAGCTTATTACTACTTCATAGTAATTGAAATAACAATGTTTAATATTTACTTGTTTTCAGTTTAATTCAATATTATTTCAAAAAAAGAATTTTTTCTTAAAGACTCCAGTGATTTATAATAGCATCTCAATTAATAATTGTTTATGAACGCATAAATCGCATAACTCTAAGCTACACAAAACAAACGTATGATTAATATGTATTTTATATATTATAAAATATCACTCATACGCAGTGTTTATATAAAAAATGTTTAAATTTTATACTCGATGATCAACTTTTTAACACTAACAATTATATCAGCATACCAAGAATGTCTCAAAAAATCGTCGATCTCTAATGAAAATTGAGCTTTCGTATTGATTTTTTTAACAAAAATCAAAACAAACAACATTTCAGCAATTCAATTATTGCTTTAAAACACATAGAACATAGAAATACAAACACATAGAAACACAAAAAGGCTTTATAATGGATTCATTGCAAAAAAGTGTACGGTGACTTCTAAAACATTAGAGAAATTATCATACTGCTAACTAACAGATAAAGCAGAGCTAAAAAAAAGTAGTGCTCCAGGCTAACGAAGAAAGAAGAAACTATTTGCGGTAATGTGTCTATAATAATGAAAATTTAACCTTTTCTTCTTGGAAAGAGAAAGAAACAAAGCTTGTCTTCTCATGAATCAAATAATACAGACTTCGCAAAGAATGAAAAAAATGACGTCACAGATTATTTGTTCCGTATAACGAACATGTAAAAAATAACTTTTGTTAGGAATATTTAAATAAAAATATTTTTCGTAAACTTTTTAATTGTAAATAAAATATTTAACTGTTTACTATTTAAATACAGTTTCCAGATTTTTAACTTGACACACAAATTCGTCAGTAGGCATACCTAATATAAAGTATCTTAAACGCAAAACGTTTCAATTAAACCATTTTTAATTTCATATCTCCCTTTATATCATCTGCCTTAAAGTGTTCAATACAAACTCTATGAGACACTTTTAATTTTTTTCATCAAGTTGGCAAAAGTTTGCCCATTGTTTTTTTTAATTAATTTTCTTTTGGAAATCGAAAACATTATAAATTTATGTTATTTTTTTTAATTTCCACAATAAAAACGGAAAACTTTATTTTAAAACTTTTATTTGCATTAAAATTTATATACAAGTTAAGCAAACATAAAAATATTTTCGACTTGTGACGTCACAAGGAGAAATTTTGCTCTCATTTTATTCTCACAGTTTTCGTTAAATATAACGGACCTGCGCAATGCGCAATCTGTATTATTTGATTCATGTTGTCTGGTAATAAAAGCATTACTGTATATCATCTTCATTCAAAGAACTCATTTTTAGAATAATTTATAGAGCATATATATGATCTTAAGACTTATGATATGCCTCCTAATGTCAAATCTCGATGTAAACGGATTTTTCGATTTCACAAATTGGCTTAACAATATATAGTTCTTTATCGTCAATAGAGGAGACCAATATCTCGTCAATAAAAGAGGACTATTTCTAATCAATAGAGTGGACCAATGTCTCATTTATAAAGGACACCAATGTCTCTTTAATAGAGGAAAGTCTCATCAATATCTTGTCAATAGAGGAGACCAATGTCTTGTCAATAGAGCAGACCAATGTCTTATCACTAAGGAAGAACATTGTCATGTCAATAGAGGTGACCAATGCATTGTCAATAAAGGAAATTAATGTTTCGTCAGTAGAGAAAACCAATGTCTCCTAAATATGTGCAGACCAATGTCTAATCAATAAAGTAGACCAGTCTTTCGTTACTATATTCTTTTTGAATAATGTAAAAAACTTGAAAAACTGTTCCTTTTTGTAGTTTAAACTAGCAACGATCTGTATAATTTTTTGGTAAAATTCTATATTAAAATGTTTGATTTAATAAAAAAAAAACATAGCACATGTAATCTGTTAAAAATGTAAGATAACATTGGTTCATCATTATTTTATTGTTCTGTTTATAGATAGGCTGCTAAATAATTTAACAAATTGTGAACGAGTTTAGTACAATATTTATTAACTTCAGGAAAAATGTCAATAACAATAATTGATAGTTTTTAAAATTAAACGAGAGTTGTTTATTAATATAAAGTTGTATATTGAATTATATGTGCAATCGTGTGGTAAATTGTTTAAATGGGAAAAGTTGAAAGGTTCTTAAAAATATTACTGCAAATATGCATTGGAATTTTATTAAGACTAACAAAGAAATAATATTCTTTACACAATTTTACAACTAACAATTGATTTCCGTTGATTTTTGCATCAGTTAATTTTAAGAAACAACCAAAGAAGTCTATTTTTTGTTTGTGCACATGTTTTTACTGTAAACACTGCGTATGAGTGATATGTTGTTATACATGAAATGAAAAATAATATAGACGTATGATTATTCTTTATTACAAACAGAATTACATATCACTCATACGTATTGTATGATGTTTCAAAAACAATTCAAAAACTTTTATGTCTAAAGAAAAATTGTTTTAAAATTAAAAACAAACAGCACTAAAGTTTTTAATTTCTAAAATAAATTGCTAAAAAAAACACACAATATGGTTTCGGGTGACAAATGCAGACAAATAATAAAACACAGTGAATAATAAACACAAACAGAGATGTAACAAAAGTTTGAGTAAAACTGATAATTTGATAATTAAAAACAAATTTTTTTCAACAAATTCAATCTACTTATTTTTAAAACATAGGTGGACATTTAAAGTATCACATCAAATATGAAGAATATTTGAAATTCATCTAATTAGTTTGGTATTGAAAATCGGTAAAAATCGTATGAGCTGCTAATGAAGTTATGAAGCAAACTAGAAATTTTTTTAAAATTTATGTATGTTAATTTAAACTAACGATTAACTAAATATGACTCTACCTTCTGCAATAATAATTGTTATGTAAATAAAAAAAATATTTAGTAAAATGCCAATCGAAAGTGAAATATGATCTACTTACATACATACATAAATACTTAATAAATTTACATTCTTCATCATTATTTTGCACATACTGTAGTAAGCTGCGATTATTTGCCAATCTTTATACAAAACAGTTTCTAAGAAATTTTATTTAAACAATTTTTTTCTTCTGTGTTCAAGTCATTAAGTATTGTCCTTGCAAGTATAAATATGTATTTTAGTGCAAATGTGTGTAAAAGAAACAATTGTTTTAGAAGTAGATTCATTCAGCTCAATTTACTGTAAAGATTTGTAGATTGTTTGAATTTATAAGTCATAGTATAAGTTTTAATAAGTACATAGAAGGGAAACACAGAAACAGAGTAGGATTTAAAATCAATGTTTATATGTTTTAACACATACACTACATACATAACAATAATATACATATGTACATACATATGTTTTTTTTCTACTAATATATACTCATGTGTAACTTAGGTTTCTCTGTATATATTTCTCATCTAGCTGTCCTCTGTGGCATTAGTATTGAACATTTATAAAATTACATATTTATATGATAATTTTTTTTTTTTTTTTATTTGTTTTGTGTTAGAAGATTCATAGAGTCATATGTTTGAGTGTATATAAATACATGTATGCATGCAGATATGTAAAACTGAATAAATATGCTGGTGTTTATCTTGCATAAATTTTAGTAACGTACGTACATAAGAGCATTAGGGTAGCTCCGTAGATTACCAAATGAAAAAAAATATGTTGGATATTAATAAATTTTTGATATTTTTGGAATTACTATAGATAAAGCATTGTTCACATAAAATTCGGTGGCATAAATGTTTTCATATTTATGTAATAAGTAAAGTGATTAAATATATATTAACCACAAATAAATACCCACCGATTAATATTTAAGAAAAAAAAAAATAAATTAAATTAATTTCCTTTTACTCGTATATGAATTCGTATTTTTTGTTTGGACTTTTTGGACTCAACATTTCTTTCAACCTTTTATATTGTCAAGAACTAAAGAGCAACTTAAATATTTTTTTTAATTGACCAAAACTGTGGACAATTGCGGTTGTTCATATATTTTTATATTACGTCGACCTCTATCCTTTGATACCAATGGATACTTTTGAATAATGATAGGGTGTTAAATACAAATCTTTTGTAATACAACATTTTTGGGTATAATAATTAAAGCAAAAATTACATTAAACGAATGCGTTTAATTTTACAAAATCCGGATATCTCCTACAAAAACCGCTCAAAAAATACAACACCCTTATAAGTGCCGCTAGAAGAATACTTGTGAATGCAGATATACAAAGCTATCTTGGATTTTAATAACTAAATCGTGGTGAAAAGCAGCATTCTTTTTGACAAAGTTTTAACAAAATTCAACAACTGCCTAATTATGGATGATGAATGTAAAAATTTTACTTAAGCAGTTACTAGGCTTAACATTGACTTATTTATTTATTTATTTATTTATTTCCAATTCTATACACAAGGCTTAAAGTCTCTTATTGCAGTATAGAACATTGTTTTAGCAGAAACATTAAAAAGAAAAAAAAAATTATAATTCTTAAAGATAAAGTGTTTAAACTAATTAATTTATAAATTTATAAAAGAAAACAAAAAAGAAAAAGAAAAAGGATTAACATATAAATATACAAAAAAGGACAAAATTCAATGCTTTTGCAATCAATTTGCAGTTGTATTCTGAAGGCCAATTTTTCAATATTTTAACATCAAATATTTACATAATGCCTGCAGAAACGTTTTCTACTATGCCACCAATCTTAAGTAAAGTTTTGTCCCGAATTAGCTCCCTGCCATTATTCAAAAGCTGCAATACCTTAATATCAAAGAAATTAAATCGAACTAATATAAAAATAATATTTGCATATTTTTAAAGACAAGTTATAGCTAATAGGGGAGTCCAATGTCCCATTAATAGAGGAGACCAATGTCTCATCATTAAAGAAGGATCAACAAGAGAGGAGACTAATGTCAAATCAAAAAAAAAAAAGGAGTCTCATCAATAAAGGAGACAAACGTCTTTTCAATAAAGACGACTCGTCAATATAGGTGACCAATGTCTAATCATTAACATTAAAAAAGGCTCAAGAGTAGAGGAGACTACTATTAAATCAATAAAAGAGACCAATGTCTCATCAATAAAGAAGACTCGCCAATAGAGGAGACCAATGTCTCATCATTAAAGAAGGCTCAACAATAGAGAAGACTAATGTTAAATCAATTAAGGAGGAGTCTCATCCATAAAGAGATCAATAAAGAAGACCAAAGTCTCATCAATAGAGAAGACCAATGTCTAATCTATAAAGAAGACGAATGTCTCATCATGAAAGAAGGCTCAGCAATAGAGGACACTAATGTCAAATCTCATCAATAAAGAAGACCAATGTCTCATCAATAAAAGAGACCAATATCTCGTCAATAAATCAAAAAGAACGCAAATTAAAATATGAAATTAATTACACATCTTTTAGAATGTTTATTTAAAAATATTTTTATTATATTTTTTTTTTTTTTGTTTTGAAATGTTTGTACTGTTTCCTTTACACATGTATTCAGTTTTGTAAGGGATATTTTGTTGACCTTTAGAATAATTTCAAATTGTAAAAATTTTACTTATAGTTTAGGAGTTGTTAGTTTGTTAACGAAACAGTTAAATAATACATAATTAATATTAATCATACGATACATAATATTATAACTCAGGCCTTACAAAGCTTCAGCTGATAAGCATTCGATTTTTAAGCAGGACTAAAACAATCAAATAATTTGATTTCACTTTCTATACACTTTTAGCTAGCTATAGAGAATAATGTCTGATCGCATCTAGAGAGCAGACTCTTATGTCTCTATATTGTTATAATTATATAGAAGCATACTTATGGGAACATTAACAGCTTTTTATATATTTAGAAGCAGGTTTCCTTTATTTTCCCACTAATTACATTCAATTATTTATAAATTATTTATCAGTTAACACTCTCAAATGTATTAATAAATACAACAGCTGCCTTCATGCTCAATACTTCAATAACTGCAACTACTTTCGCCAAATAGTAAATATTTATTTTGATTTCAAGACGTTGAAGGTAAAATATGTAACAAAGAAATAGTAATGTAGGACTTTATAAATTACTTGAAAAAAGAAAAGCAAAACGAAAATAACTAAAGAAATCTTTCGCAATTTATCATTATTTTAACATTTATCTTGTAGCGCACGAATACTTATGCGATCGAGTACAAGTAGTATTTCTCATGCAATATTTACTTAATACTTCATCTTCTTCATAGTTTTCATCTGCTGTCAGTTTGAATTCAATTCATTTGTTTTTTTATTCTCTGCTCTTCGTCATTGCCATTTCCATCAACATTTACATTCAATTTCATGTTTCTTTCATTTTTCATCTTGTAAATAGTTTATTTTTTGTGTGTGTTATTCTTATTTGAGATTGTTTTTATTGCATTTTTTTGTTTGTTTGTATTATTACAGGATGAAATGACGATACAATTAATTGTACAGGAAGTACCAGAACAGCCGAAGAATTTACGCATCAATTCGCAACAATCACGTAGTTTACAATTGACTTGGAGTCAGCCGTTTGCTGGCAATAGTCCAATTGAAGAGTATCATATATTTTATAAGCAGATAACTGGTAAGTATATAATAAAAATGTTAATGAAATGTATGTTACAGCAACATGTTTCTAGAAAAAAAGTTATAACTACATGTTGATAGAATTAAATTTTAAAAAAATGTGTATTGCAAAAAAAATTTAAAAATATTAAATGTTGCATAAATATGTTTATAGAAAAAATATTGCTAAAACATGTCTATAAAAAAATGTTTGCCAACACCAATTTTTTTTAAAGAAACTTAAAATAACAGAACTAAAAAAATATAACAAAAAAAATGTTGAGGAACCAGTTAATGGATAGTCTGGACGTAGTGTTTCAGAAGGCATGATTTTTGTACAGCCATTTTATCTAAAAACTAGCTGACCGCCCCGGTTTCGCTCGATATTTACTAATGATTTGTATTTCATATAGAATGAAAAGGAGGCTTTGGTGTCAGTTCTTCAAGTTTCTTCAAAGATGTCTCTTATTACGAAAAATGAGAAGTTAAAAGGAGGCAATATATTAAAAACTTAAAATTTCCGAGTTTTACCCGGAATTTGTTAATTTTTTTTCTTTAAAAACCATCTCCTGAGAATTTCGAATCGAATAAAAAAAATCAGCCAAATCGCTCCACCCGTTCTCACGTGATGCCATTACATACATGGACCATTTCAGTTTTATATATATAGATAGATAACTTACAAAATGCACGACTCAACAGTGACAAAGATTTATACTCATAACTTTTTCAAATATTGAAAAATTCGACAATATTTCTAAAATGTTTATTGTATACAAACATTTTGTGCTGTTGCTTTTTCATATTTGTTCAGTTGTGTTTTTATTAAATAAGACATAATTAATATTAAACATACGCTACGCACTACATATTTAAACTTTTATGATAATTGAAGGCTTACAAAGCTTCAATTGAAAATAAAACATCTGCATATTTCTAAGCAGGACTAAAGTATTCAGATAATCTGATTAAAAATCACTTAATTGGAATACAGTTTAACCCTTAAGCAAAGACCAAAATGCATTCACATAAGAGAACCCCAGGGCCTAGTTGGGACTTTTATAATTTCGTATGGATTTAAAATAAAAATTCTCAATTTCATTATCAAATTCTAACACGTTCCCAATATCAGAGGCATCGTCTTCATTTTCATCAACCTCATTCTGAGTTATTACCACGCCTACAGATAAAAACAAAACACCTTTAGTTAGTAACTCATAAAAAGCTAAGGGGCTCCGCCTAAGATATCTAAGTAATAAACTATACAAATGTCCAAAAATGATTGGCCAGGCCCTGATGTTCGCTTTAAGGTAAAACAACAAGTCATTTTCTAAGATTACATATTTTGCAAATATAAAAATGTTTTCATTAATTTTGTCTATTTATGAAGAAATTTACTAGATTAGTTACTAGTTTCATTTAAAATTTGAAAATACTATTTTTTTAAATAAAAATTTAATATATTTTATACAAATTTTTAATCGAAGTTAAAAAAAAAAAGTTAAAAAAATGTTTATAAAAAATTTTACAATTAATACTCGCAAGAGGAATAATTCTCATTTAATTAATAAACATTTAATATTAAAAAAATATTTTTGTTTTTAACTGAAGTTCTTGCAATTTCTATCCAGTTGGATTTTCATATTTCTTTAGTTTTTTATGGCATATTTTGCTGGACTTTAAAAACATTTTAACTAACAACAATATATATTTAATGTTATTAGCTTTTTTGTTAAAAAAAAGACATAATTAATATTAATCATACGCAACATATTACGAGTGATCAAGTATGAACACTCTGAATGTGGGAAGCTTTCACAGATCATACATTTTACATTTTTTGAAAAAATACTATGTTATGAGTAACAAGATCTATATTATTTAGCGATACACATTTTACAGATTAAAAAAAAATAAAAATATTTCGTTGCTAACTAAAATTCTTGAAATTCTTTACTGCTGTCTCATCAGATTTCTTTAGTGTTTCAAGGTATAGTTTGTTTAACTTCAGAAGCATTTTAAATTAAAACAATATCTCGCATAGTTTAGAAGCTATTAGCTATTTTGCTAAATAAGTTATAATTAATATTAATCATACGCAGCATTGTACAATTTTAAACTTTTGTAATTGAGGACTTACAAAGCTCCAATTGTAAAATAATGTATATGCAAATTTAAAAGCAGGACTAAAACAATCAGATTATTTAGTTTAAAAACACTCAATTGCAATACACTTTGAAAAGGTTAGCATACTTTATTGAGAGTTTCCATTTGATTATAATGTAAGCCATTAAAAACTGATTTTTCGGTTAAAATTGAACAAGAAACTCTCATCTTGTAGAAATCACAAATCACTGATGTCCAGACCATTAAGTTACCTGCCAAAATTGACTACGTTTCTTCTGACAATACATACTATTATTATTATTATGGATCTATATAATGCAAAACACAGCCATGATTTAAACTATTGGCTTAATGTGGTTTGCATCAAGTAATTCTTTAAATTTCAACAGCAGAATTATGATTTTCTAACCTTACTCAACACTTAGAAATCTACTTAAATATGTATGTATGTAAACATGTTGTAAATAATCCTTAAGATAAATTACCATTAAAAATTACTTTGTTTAACTTGCTCTGAATAACTGAATACACAAAATGTGTTGTAAAATCTGCAACATAGACAAAAATATGTTTGTAATACAATATTTATCAATAGTAATTATGGGCAAATAACAAATAAATCTTTATGGATTAAGGCCAAATATGAAAGAAAAATCATCTCAATTACATACCAAACACAATTATCGAAATAAACCCTAAATTGTCTGTCGGCATTTCAAGGATGTATGAACTGTTGTTGAAGAAATAATCTTAATAAATTGCTATTGCACTTTTAATTAATATTCAACAAACAAGGTTTCTGACTCACATGTATATCTACATACGAGTACATACCTATACATACATATGTATGTAAAAAGATATCATGTATATATGTATATGTACATATAATCATATGTATGTATATATGTTGTTTTAATGTTTATTTTTTTTAATTTTTTCTTTAGATATTTGGCAAAATGCCGAACACATAACAATCACTGGTTCACAGACGGTTGTCAACATAGCCAACCTGAAGCCAGCCAAAGCATATCATTTACGTATGTCAGCTGAGAATAAATTGGGTTCATCAGAATTCTCTGAAGTTGTACAGGTCACAACACTGGAGGAAGTGCCCTCCGCTCCACCGCTCAATGTACGAGCGGAAGCAAAGAGTTCAACGGAGATTGCTGTTTCCTGGGATGCACCAGACCGTGACCACTGGAATGGCATTCTGTTGGGCTACTACGTGGGCTATCAAATGTCTTTAACGCCCGAGGATATGGAAATCAATCCCACACTGGGTTTTAGTTTCAAAACCGTTGAAGTACGTTCACACTATGGCGGTGAGACTGTTTTAAATAATCTCAACAAATACACCGAATACCATGTGATTGTGCAGGCCTACACCAGCCAGGGTAGTGGGCCACCCAGTAAGGAAATTGCTGTGCAAACATTAGAAGATGGTAAGTGCAGAAAAAATATACACACACACAGATGCACATAAATCAATTCAGACATTTGCATTCTCACACCTTTCTATAAATAACTGAGTTTTTTCTTTTTTGTTTCATTTTTAAGTGCCATCTTCACCACCTGAAAGTCCACAGTGTGATGTTTTGGGTTCAACATCCATTTACATAACATGGTCGCCGCCAGATATCGATGGACAAAATGGCAAAATTAAAGGCTATAAAATATTTTACATATCAACAGAAGACTTGTACGGTAAGCTCAACACATCGAATAAACACATTCATACAAATACCAATCAAATATGTGGTACTTTCTTGACCCTTTTCCGTTTACAATTCTAACAAAATTTACATAAAATCATTTGCAGTCAAATTTCAACCCCAGTTACTTGTAAATATTTTACATACTCACATTTACTTGTTTAATGACAACAAATTTACTCATTCTCCTGTTGAAATACTTTGAATTCCATAGTGGGTAAACGGCTAAGTTACTTAAATTTTTACTATTCATCAAGGTTTCTTTAAAAATAAATTAAAGATAATAAAGTAGCATTTTACTCGAATTTCGTATCAAAATCTATTTAGCTTTTATTGAAACTATGTATATTTTTTTTTATTTAAAAAATTGCATTGCTGACCCAAATTCTTGAAATTTTTATACTGTTACGTTTTCAGATTTCTTTAGTTTTGAAAGCCATGTTTTGTAAGCTATCAGCAGCATTTGAAATTTATTAGTTTGAAAGTTACTAGATTTTTTGTTAAATAAGTCATATTTAATATTAATCATACGTCATATAGTATAATGCTAATCTTTTTTTTACTTTTTATTAGAATTAATTATATACTGAAAAACAGTATATATAAAAGTTAGAGAGTGGGATTAGGGCATAATAAAACATTCAGCTTTCTACCACTCTGTTGTAATACAGTTTGAACTACATTTGAAAATCTTCCAGAGATCATGCATTTTAAAAATATGAAACTGTTTTGATAAATTTAAAATTTTTGTGAAGAAAATTATGAAAGCAGTTACAAAATCTATTAAAATCTTTATTTGAAAAAAATTTGTTTTTAAAAAATTTAATATTTATTTTTTTTATTACCAAAATTCTTGAAATTTTTATGCTGCTGCTTTTTAGGATTTCTTTAATTTTCCAAGGCATATTTTGTTGGCTTTCAGAAACATTTAAAGTTATAACAATAAAACTTTTACATAGTTTATTTTTATTAGCTTTTTTGTTAAATAAAAGATAACTAATATTAATCATACGCCACGTAATATAATTACAACTTTTAAGTAAATGGCAACCTACTATGCCTTTAAATTAAATTTAAAACAGGAATTCAGAAAATTAAGCTTTCATGCTGTTTATTGCAATATGAGCTACAGAATGTTAGGTACTCGTATGATCGTCTGGAGCTTTCAAAGATTTTTTAAGAAATATGAAAATGTTTTGACAAATTTCTACATTTTTTGAAAAAAAAAAAATTATAAGATTAATGCTGCTGTTAATATGAAAGGCTTCCAAATATCCTTTAGACTAGCTGGTTTTCGTATGATTACATTAATCTACAATGCATGTGAGCCAAATAAAAATAATGAGGGCTGTATTGTTGTTATATTAAGCAAGATAAAACCATTAATGGTCTTAATCTTGCTTAACACCTATATATAAAAGTTAATGCAAATAAAAATTTTCAAAGGAAGTGTGCCGTTTTTAGTTGTGGAAATATTAAAAAAAATAACATACAAGTAAATTTAAAAAGAAAATTAATTAAAAAAACAATGGGCACAATTTTGCCGCCTTGATGAAAAAAATTAAAAGTGTCTCATAGAGTTTGTATTGAACACTTTAAGGCAGATGATATAAAAGGAGATGTGAAATTAAAAATGGGCAACTGAAAAGTTTTGCGTTGAAAATACGAAAGAAAAGTTTTATTCCGCATTGTTAGTTTGAAGTAATTATATTGTATTGTTTTGCCTACAAGCTCACATTATTTAGTTATCAGGTCGTTTATTTTAGGGAAATACAAACATTCTTTAGCGATGGACTATTTACGGGGTTGGATAAATTATAGACATAATATATTAACATTCCGGGAGGACTTTTGTTTGCATGGAAAATTAATTATAGCTTCAAATTTACAAAAATCTTAAAACTGTTTGATATTTGCACCAACTTGATAAATCCCTTTTATATTTTTTCTTTTAAAAACGAATTTTGTAATTTGAGTATCAATCAAACTCACAAAATGTTACAAAAAAATAAATGTAAGCAAAAAAAACTCTAGGGCCAAATTACCGCATTCATGATCGAATGAGCTATCGTATCGAAAACTGATTTCAATATCGAAATTATGATAAAATGTACTAAATTTCATGCTCGATATCGAATGTCATAATCTCAAATAAGAAAATTACAATCAATTTTACTCGATATCGAATGCGGTAATTTGGTCCCTGATTTTAAAAATAAATATGGTAGCATAAACTAAGGCAATAAAATAATAAATCGCTTAAAGTTCAGAAAGTTAATATGGCTGCAAAAAGAGAAAACGGCTCTACCATATTCTCTTTGTATCTTGGTAATGCCCCAAAACTCAAGAACTTACAAATCTACCCACCAAATGAACGTGACCATACTCAATGTGTTACTACTGCATTTGCCTCATGAATCAATGTTTATATTTTAAATTACAATTGGAACATTGGTTAGGCTAAGTTTTCTCCATTTAATGGCTACATACATCAAATTGAATGTATACCCAGCCGTACGTTTATTTGCTTGTCATACTTTATGCACATACATACTTATGTATATGAAGCTGTTTTCATTTATCTTTTGCCAAGAGGCAATTATTCAAGTCATTAAATTTTTAACGCCTTGATGTTTATTGACTCTGTGCAGCGTTAAATGGGTGTTCAGCAAATATAACAGGTGACCCAAAATGCAGCATGCATCTATAGTAAATTCACTCAAGATTTGAGACTGGACAAGCAGTGTCTATTACTAATGCTCGATTCTGTCCAAATTAGATGACATTCATGTGGACGACATTGGATTTCAACAAGACTTTTTTTTTACTTAATTCAAATGTTGATACATCTACGAGTATGTTAATCTTAAACGATACGAAAAACCAAGAAAATTTGTACTTGTTGGGCACTAAGCATCCGATCTGATCACCGAAGAGCATTTCCAGTCATGCTTAAAATTACATAATTTACTTCAAAGATGTCGCCCGACCATATATTGTTTATTACTAACTAACCCGGCTAATTCAACTACATAATTAGTGACACAAAATCATTATCTATGAATTTATATTGCTGAAAATGTATGTATTGAGACCAGAGGGTAAGAAGCTCCAACAGGACAATGGAACTATACACCCAGCTCGCATGAATTTCTAGATTTTAAAAGATAAATTTAGGTGTTTTGGCAGTATCTCCCAATTTAACCACTTCTACTGCACAGACTCTATAAACTTTCAAAACTATTATTTGAAAATAGTGAATTAACTTATCGTCTAGTTTTGTTGTTTTTTTTATCGATTCTCTTGAAGCTTTCAAAACCATCATCCAACAAAAGAGAAAGTTGTTCTATAATACGATAAGATCTTAAATGTGATCAAATGAGCACAGTGGTATCACCCACTTGTTCGATGTTATCTTTAAAAAGTAAAATAGAATAGAAAAACTAAAAGATCTCTATAAAATATTTGAAATTATGTCGTTTTACTTTAAAGATATATTGCGTGAGCCCTTGTTGACCATTTTGTACAAATAACAAATGTCCATAATGACTTAAAACTACGCTGCCAAGCACATGTGGAAATAACTCGTCCTTTTATTAAAGTCATACAATTGAGACATTATTTTAGTTATAGCAGACATTACTTGAAATAACTAATAATAAATGATGTCGTTGTAGGTTGCTAGGAGCAGACCTTTACAGGTTTTCAGGTTTATAAAGATTTGGCTGTGAAAATTTTATCAAATTTTGACATTAATTGATTTTTCTCTCATGCCTAAATAATTAACTATTTTGGATAATTCCTTGTTCTCTAATAAAAATAAGTCAATCGAAGGTGTTTGAAATTGGATTTCTCCATATCAAAAATGTTCGTTCGTCTGAGAAAATTGCAGAAACCAATTTTCGAATAAAGACTCAAATTTGTTGGCTTCGAATTGGAGTTAATGACTTGAGTTAAAATTGATATTTATCTTTCTAAAGATCAGTTTACAATTGAATGTAAAATTGATCTTTATAAGAAAAGTAAATTTTATCTTTAAAAACATCTATGATTGAATGTAAAATTAATCTTTATAAAGATCTACGATAAGAAGTAAATTTGATTAAATTAAATGTAAATTTGATCTTTAAATAGATCTACGATTGAATGTATTTATCTTTATATAGATCTACGACTGGATGTGAAATTAATCTTTATAAAGAAGAAGCAAATTTGATCTTTATAAAGATCTACGATTGGATGTAAAATTGATCTTCACAAAGATCTACGATTGAATGAAAAATTGATCTTTATAAAGAAAAAGCAAATTTGATCTTTATAAGGATCCACGATTGGATGTAAAATTGATCTTTACAAAGATCCACGGTTGGATGTAAAATTGATCTTTATAAAAAAAGTAAATTTTATCTTTCAAACCATCTACGATTAAATGTAAAACTACAATTAAATGTAAAACTGATCTTTATAAAGACCTACGATTAGATGTAAAATTAATATTTATAAAGATCTACGACAAGAAGTAAATTTGATCTTTAAAAAGATCTACAATTAAAAGTAAATTTGATCTTTAAATAGATCTACGATTGAATGTATTTATCTTTATATAGATCTACGACTGGATGTGAAATTAATCTTTATAAAGAAAAAGCAAATTTGATCTTTATAAGGATCCACGATTGGATGTAAAATTGATCTTTACAAAGATCCACGATTCGATGTAAAATTAATGAAATTCTTTCTTTATAAATTGATATTAATCTACATTTTTCTTAATCCTAATCCCACGATACCGTTGGCTTGTCTGCAGGATATAATACTTAAAAAAGTGCAAATAGATTATACATTTTTTTCTTTTCATTGCGAATTTACAAAGTATTGTTTTAGTAGTTTTCTTTATAAAGACCTAAGATTAAAAGTAAATTTGATCTTTAAAAAGATGTACAATTAAATGTCAAATTGATCTTTATAAATATCTACGATTAAATGTAAAATTGATTTCTATAAAGATCTACGATATAAAATAATCTTTACAAATATCTTTGATTAGATATGAAACATCTACGATTGGGGATAAAATTTATATTTTCAAAGACCTACGATTGGAGATCAAGTTCAATTACATAAACACCCACCATTGGGGATATGAACGAATATTTCAGTTGTGGATGCACAATTATGGAGAATAACTTTTATTCTTTTAGTCTGAATTCTTTTGAAAAATTCTATGTGTATAACTGAATCATTCCATTGCTAATCATACCATAGTTAAATACATATAAACTATTTCGAATTGGTTAATAGTTTTCACTGCAACAGAAATAATTACAGACTCTTTAAATAATTCCAAATATCAATTATTTTTATTTTTCATCTTCTACTTTTTACAAATTATTTGATTTTAATTAAATTTCTAATAAATCTAATTTTCATATTACAGAAAAAGATCCCGAGATTGTGAAATCTAATAATCAATATGCCACCATAGAAAACCTGCACAAATATACTAACTATACTGTATGGGTGGTGGCCTACACTAAAGTGGGAGATGGTCTCAAAACCAAACCATTCTATTGTCGAACAAATGAGGATGGTAAGTTAACCGCATATACGCACATACATACATACATACATAGTTAAACGCACATACTTAAGCAAATAGATAATTAACAATTAATGTTGCTTGTTGTCTAATACTTGTAGTACCATCTGCACCACATGCCATTAAAGCGATACCAGCTTCAAGTACAAAAATTATCATATCCTGGTTACCGCCAGAGTTTCCAAATGGTGATATAGTAAGTTTAAATTTAAAATTTATCAGTATATTCACAGAAATCAGTTTTTTATTTTTTGTTTTGTTTTTTTATACTTAAAGACCGGTTACACATTTTACATGTCCATGCTGGAGGGCGGACGAGAAGAAGGTACTCATAAACGTATTTTGGGACCTTATGTGGAGATGCATGAAACTCAACGCACCCAGGAGTCGGCCACTTATCAGTTCTGGCTGACCGCCTCTACCAAAGTGGGTGAGGGCGAGAAAACGGAAGTTGTTACAGTGCCACCAAATAATAAAGTACCTGCTCGGATTGTATCATTTAGCCAGCGTGTTATAACGCCTTGGAAAGAAAACCTAGAGTTAACCTGCCGTAAAGTAGGTTCCCCAGCACCCGTAACAATCTGGCGTTTAGATGGCCATAACCTGGAAACAAATGCCCGCAAGACTATAGCCAAAAATGGCACTCTGTACATACGTGAGACACAAGCCAACGATGCGGGTAATTACACTTGCAGTGTAGAGAATACCTGGGGTAAGGATGAGATTATCTATAATGTGGTGGTTAAGGTGCCGCCCGAAGCACCCAATCTCACCGTAGTCACCGCCTATTCGGACAGTTTACTATTGGAATGGTCCGACAACAATAATGGCGGTAGTCCTATATTGGGTTATGTCATCAATTACAAACGCGACAATGGTGACTGGGAAGAACTGCAGGTGGATGCTAAATCCTATTCCCATTTATTGAGTAATCTTTGGTGTGGCACTCGCTATCAGTTGTATATAACGGCATATAATAAAATAGGCACTGGTTTGCCTTGTGACATTGTGAATACCCATACCAAGGGCAATCCGCCGGTACAGCCGAAACATTCACAAATGATTACAAATAATTCTACTAGTGTTACCTGTTGGCTGGATTCCTGGGGTGATGGTGGTTGTGGTATTTTATATTTTATGATTGAGTCAAGAATTTATGGCAGGTGGGTAATAGTTTTAAGCGAAATTTCTGTATAATTAATTAAATCCTTTTTTGTATTTTTTTTTTGTATTTAGATCAACTTGGACGGTTGTCTCCAGCCATATACCACCGACAGAACGTATTTACACGGTTAGTGATTTGGTACCTGGTACTAAGTATCAACTTAGAGTAACAGCGCACAATAATGCCGGCTCTACCACAGCGGTTTACAATTTTACTACGCTATCCCCTCAAGGAGGTGAGTAGGAAAGGTTTCTAACAAGTCAAAATGCAAAATGCTAAGAGTTGCCTGCATAACAATTGCTTGAATTTTAACGCACCCTTTACAAATATCATTTAATTGTTTAAACATATTTTCAGTCATCTATAATACCGATTTGAATGCCATGTCTCCCATGACGGACAGTCCCTTTTATGCCAATATTAAAGTATTACTACCGGTGTGCTTGTCTCTAATCATGTTACTAGGCCTATTAGGGGCTGTTTTTGTTATAAGAAGAAAAAGTAAGTTTTTAATATTACATGATGGCCATATAATTAAAACAATAATTACAATCTCACCCAATTTAAAATTTTTAATGTTTCTTTTTAATGTTGACGGTAGTTTTCCACAATCATTTTCTGTTTTATGTCTTACGCTCTTAATTCCTAAGATATTTCTCTTTAACATCAATTTATTTTGTTAAATAATGCGTTAAGGCTTCATTAGTCTTTACTTTCTGTTGCTGTTCTGTTCCGTGTCGTTCTGTTGTTAAATTGTTGTAGTTAGTTTTTCCGTATAAACGTATCAGCTGTTTTAGGTAAACAGCCAACACATACCGCGAATATAAATCAAAAAATACAAATCAAAGTTTTTTTATTGTACAATATGTCATTACTTACGACTAAAGTAATGAGTTTTTCGTCATCCATCGTTTATTTTTTATATTTTTATAACTTTTATACAAAAACTTACCCCCTGGCCCACGATGTCGAACGATAACGTTCGCTTCGACAAGACCTAAGACACAAACTTTTTATCGTATCTATTTTTTACTCAATCAAGTTTGTTTATTCCACAATCAAGTTTGTGTCTTAAGTCTTATCTAAGCGAACGTTATCGTTCGACATCGTGGGCCGAGGGTTAATTAAATTCAAAGAAATTGAAAATGTTTGTAATAAACCAAATTTTTTTTTTGTTGTGCAGATGTCAGCTGTTTTATGCTGTCACTTACAATTACATACTTAGCAAATTTTTGTTTTCAACAGGTTCGTCCGCAACGGCACGGAAAGTAACAAAACAACTAACGACTTCTACACATTTTCTATTTAACAGAATCAAGTCAGCTGATTCAGAACGGAACAGAAAGTAAAGACTAATTCTGCTTTTACTCTGCGGTAATACGTTTTGCGGGTTGAACATTTAATTACAACATTTTTTTGAACTTTGTTTTAATATTAGTTTTATACATACGAGGGCGGTTTGGAAACTTCTGAGCCGAGCACAGAAAGGGAATAGTTAGTTTTTTAAAAGCATTTTTATTTTTCAAAATAATCTCCTTATCTTATCTAGCAATTATATCCCTTGATTAAAATAGTTTTCCTCAAGAACTTCAAAATAGTGGTTTACAACTGTAATTGCATCTTCATTTGAGGTAAAACGCTTGCCAGCTAGGAATTTTGTGTACAGGTAAAAGTCACTGTGAAGTAAATCAGGAGAATAAGGTGGGTGGTCAAACAAATCGTACTTTAATTCGTTGATTTTAGCCATTGTTAAAACACTCTTGTGTGCTGGTCCGTTGCTTTGATGTAAGCCAGGACATTTTTCTCGAATTTTTACATTTAATTAACCCATAATGTTGCAATAGTACTCTGAATTTATTGTTTTGCCCTTTTGCAGATAGTCAATCAATAAAATACCTTTGAAGCCCCAAAAAACCGTTGCCATAACCTTACCAGCCGATTGAATGGTTTTTCCTTCTTTAGGGCACTTCCTCCAGCTTCAGTCCTTTGCTTGGATTTGTTCTTTTGCCTATAGAATATAGTGGTCGATCCATGTCTCATCAAGAGTTATGAAACGACGCCTTAAATTCAGTTTATTTTTCTTAAAACGTTCCAAAGAAACTTGAGAAATTTTCATTCTTATGCGTTTTTAGGCGATCATCTTGCAGAAAGGATTTTCATTTGTAGTTCTTCATGGACCAAAATATTTGCGATTCCCATGATATTAACTATTTCAGGCACTTTTATTCGTCGATCATTTAATACCACATCATGCACTTTGGCTAAAGTTTCTGTTGTTGTTGCTGCAAACAATCGCAACAATTGAAATTATTTTAGATCATCAAAAAAAGGCTATCCGACAAAATATTAAAGGTAAATTTATAATGGTTCGACGGAAACTGAAAAATTATTAGGAATAATAAAACCACTGTATTATTATTTCAATCCCCTTAACGATTTTCTTTTTTTTTTCTAATTTTCATAAATTTATTATCACGTTTTGAGGGTCGCAAATAAAAGCAGCCAGGCTTAGAATTAAATAGTAAAAAAATTGTTGTTCTCTTTTAATAAATAGAAAATAATTTAAATAACTTACTGTTCTGATGAATGTTTTAATTATATGACCATCACTGTATGCACATAAAAATATAATGTTGAATAATTGTTTTTTCGTAAAACCTTGCAGAAATGAGTAACAATCAATCACGTTTGGCATCCTCCTCGATGTCGGAGACGCCTTCGTTAACCCAGCTGCAGAATAAACAAAATCGTGATCAACAGTATCTGGCCGTCAGATGTAATCCAAATGTGGGCCCACCACGCGGCTCCAATTCCAATGATTCCGGTAGTTTTGGTAAAGCGGAAAGTAATGAATATATTGAGGATATATGTCCCTATGCCACCTTTCAGTTGAACAAACAACCCTACAGTGAAAGTTCTTACAGCGGTAATGTGTACAGTGGTCCCTATCATTCGGTTAGGGGATCATTTGTATATCATGATGTTAAGCCAGAAAGTTATCATGTAAGTAAAACAAATAAGAGTTTATATACCCACCACCTACATATATATCATATACGAGTACAGTGTGATCTATGTATCCTTGAAAGAAAATTGTGTAACCTTTTATATCGTTAACGACGTTTATACGAATTATTTTATTTTTTGGATCGCTTATCAGGGATCTATTACCAGATCGTCAGAAAATATTTTACTGTATTTGAATCTTATGATTAATTTCATAGCTCAATAACAAGAGTATATTGTTACTAGGATACGCAATGTAATACAAAACAATATTTGACTTTAATGTTTGTGCAGAAGTGGGGGGTTTTTAGTACATAAGGATTTTTTAAATGAATATTTTTATCAGCTTTAGATATATCTTTTAGAAGTTTTCTACGGCCATATAATTTCTAGATTAAGTAGGCTTTTAGGCTTGTAATCTATGAATTTAATGTATTGCAACCAAAATGACAAACTTGATATACCCCCCGTATTTTTGGTGGTGGGTATAAAAACTATTTTCTTTAAATAACCTAAAAATAATAAACTTCTTTCTTCCAGTCCAAAGAACCAGAATATACCAAAGTACGCCGAAAGGTGGGCAGATTAAGGGATCCCCATTCAGAAAGTCAAGGTAGGTCTATGAACGTCATACATATTAAATTTATATCCAAAAACAACTATTCCTTTAGCCTAAGTAGTTAGCGTTTGAGGCCAGTAATTTAAAACTCTGTATAGAAAATATAAATTTCAAATCATGTTTGTGTTTTAACCTCAGCATGACATTGCTTTTATGAATGACCACCACCAAAACAGCAAATTGGCTTATGACATTAATTCATCAGAGTCATAACTATAATTTAAACACACTTGCTAATACTTTGTGTTTTTTATACATATATATTTGTAAACAGCTTTTCCTTCCTTCTAACTTATTTGTTGACTAAAGGCAAAAAAAGAAAGGAAATTAAGATTTTTATTAAAACATTTTCATTTTTGTTTCCGTTTTCGTTTTCATCTGCACCAACAACATCATCATTATTAATCATACGATATTCATGTCATCATCATCAACACCGACAACACACCGTATCAAAATCAATCAAATCAAAATCAAAATCCATCATCAAATCGTACTATAAACTGTTTTAGAATCGGATAATCCAGGCTCAACAGATTCTGAAGTTAGGAAAATCCTAACACTTCACATACCAATTACAGAATATGACACACTCGGCTCCGAATCGGATAATGATGTATCAGCACGAGCTATGAACTCGGCTAAATATAGACCACAACGAGGTAGGCATATTCTTATTATTATTAATCTATAAAGTTGTCTTAATTTTCTACATTTTGTTTGTTCTAAATTTAAGAAACCCAAGATGAATCCTCTTCTTCTTCGGATGCCACACCTACCAGCATGTCACGCAAATCCAAACCACCTTATACCACCCGTAAAACCGCCAAAACCGGCACCACCAGCAAAAGACACATACGCTCTTCGAGTGGTTACTCGAGTAATCATGATGAAACCACGTTTAGGTAGGAATTTTTAAGCAAATGTAAACATTTTTTGTAACCATACTTGAGTGAAACGTATCTTTAGTTTCAGATTAGTTTGATTTTCAAATTAAAAATATGAAATGAATGCAGCTTATATTCACTTTTCTCTTGCACACATTTCAGCATTGCTAACTTTCCACCCAACTATCAAGATCACATAAATCCACCTGCTCGTTTTTCCGATGAAAAATCAAAAGCCCAGACATCACCGCGCATACGTGCCAATTCCAAACTGCAAAGGGAAACATTTCAAATAAATGTTTAGAACACAAATCATTTATTTAAGACACTTAAAAAGAACTAAACAAACTAAAACTAATCTTTAATAGAAATTTATAAATTTGTAAATGCAAAATTTCAAACAAAAAAACTAACGAACGAATAATGTTAAATAATGTAGTTTTAAAAATGTAGTTTTGTATATAAAGAACAGTTTCAGAAATATGAACTTTGAACAATTTAAGAACAAATGCTGATGTAAAGGTTCTATAAGAAATCGAAAGCATTTAAAACAACAACAACAACTACTAAAAATACAAACTAAATTTTAAAGAAATTGTTTTAAGTTTTTACAAATATGAGTTTTTTAAATAATTTCAAACTTGTATTTCATTGATTTCATATAAACACAGCAAAAGCGGTTTAAAAGAATAATTACTAATAACATATTGGTTGGGGTTTTGATTTGCCAAAGAATACTTCATGAAAAGCTCGAAGATAATGTGAATATTTGGAACATACATTTTATGTTAAAGAAAACATAAAGACATTTTCAAATCACTTTAATTTTCCTACCCCTGCCTATCAACTATTCGGGATTTTCGCATAAGTTTGAATCGCCATCTGTAACCGCAAATAAAAGAGAACATTTTTTTTGCACTACTCGTACTCTGTCTGCCAACAAATGTAATGATCACATAAATAGAACGCTACTTTAAAGGAATTACTAAGTCCGCTTTCACACGTTTTAATTCTGTGTCTTCAGGGAATAAAACAAAAAGGAACAAAAGGGGCAGGGGGGTTACAAACTTTCTTATTCCCTTAGTTTTCTTCTTTTATTTTCTCTGTCTCATTCTACGCAAAGTTGTTTTCATGTTGAGTTGAATGAAAAAATAGAAAGCACGAAAAATGATGACACGCATGTGAAATGGCAAGTTCGAAAGAGAATTGAACAAAAATTGGTCAGCTAAAATTGAAGAGTGTAAAACAGGGCTATGTAAACAATTAATTTAAAAACAAAACAAATACGTTTTTTCCACACATAAGAATGACTTTTTAATGTTATGCGTATAAAACGATGACTCGTCAACACATAGGATCACCTTTCGTCTTAACACGACATCAATTTATTTGCTCTGAAAATAGAATTTGTTTCGTTTAAACATCTCTTGTCGTTGTTATGTTCTAGCCAACTTTTCATTTTTATAAGTACAAAACGATGTCTCGTCTAGATGAAAATTAACATTGACATATTTTCCTCTAACAAGTCTCTAGTCTTTTGTATTTGCAGGCACAAAACTATGGGCCGTCAAGACTTGGGGTGAGTGACAAGACATAAATTTGTTTTTAACAATTTCTTATCTGCTATGAATTTGTCTCGTTTAAACAACTCTTGTTGATGTTATGTTTTTGTGCAAACAACGTTGTTTACACAAATATGTTTGCATACATATGTCAGACATCAAAGAAATTAAATAGAAAAGAATTTACATTTTTATTAATTCTAATGCCACGAAGCCTTTGGCTTGTCTGCACGATATAAATATGTATTACATAAAAAATATTAAATAGATTATGCATTTGTTTCTTAAAAAAATGACAATGAAAACTGTAAACATAAACATAGATACATATTCCCCATTTACACAACAACATGAAATAATTTGTGATTGTAATTCTGCCAACGTATTGTTCTTGTAGGCAGGAAACAATGGCTCAACAAGCCAGGGGCTTGATTATCTTAATTAATGTCTAGTCAAACACCAAACCTTAAGGTACGGTCACACTTGGCAAATATTAGCCGAAAAAGACGTAACCTCTAAATAAAATGTATTTCAATTCGTTTATTTGTTAAAAAAAAAACTTCGTTTATTTAGAATAAGACACAACAAATATTTAGTTTTAATTTATTTGATGCTGTTTGATCTTGCAAAACTCTTGTAAGAGTAAACAAAGTTAAACAAATTTGTGCTCAAACAATTGATTACGCTTTTTGGAGTAAATATTTGCCTTTCTTTAGGGTAAGAAAAAACGCAACGTAACCGTTAACATTGTGTTTATTTACTATAATAATTTAATTGTTGCTATTTAGTTGAAATTTTTCCAACAGAATTTTTCTATTTAAATTAAACTTTTATTCAAATATTTGAAAATGTTTAGTAAATTTAAAAAAGCTTTAGAAAATACAATTTAAAAGAAAATTTCGCTTTTTAAAGCTTTCTTAAAATTAATAACTTTTTGTTAAACATAAATTTAAACAATTTTAAGAAATTATTAACATTTGAGAAAAGAAAAAAAAAGAAATGACTGATTTCAAATTTGTTGCATTTATTGTATATTTTATAAACCGAAACACTGACTTTCAAAAAGACTTATTAACAAACAAAAATATTAAGAAATTAATAAATAAATCAATAATATTTAAACAAATACAAATACTACAAAGAAATATGTAATGTTATACAATGAATATGTTATTATAACGAAAAATAAAAAATATAAACAAATATATAAATAAAATTAAGCAACAAAATAATATTTTATATTAATAACATTAAAAAAAACAAAATATATAAATATAGAAACTTTAGTTAATATTTATTAATCTAAAGAATTAAAACTCATTAATTAATTTCTAATAAATAAGACAAAACAAAAACCATTTAGTAAACATTAAAACAAATTTGCCAAAAGAAAGTTTTGAAAAACTCTTAAAATAACGTAATTTAACTAGAACATTATTCAATATAAATTTTGTATAAATTTGTTTTTTATTTGTTTATAACATTTTAAAAACTTTTCTGTTAGTTAGTTTTATATATTAAAAGAAAAAACACAAAAACATATTAAATAATTTAGTAATAATTATTGTATGATATTAAACAAAACAAAAAAAAACATGTGCAAAATTATGCATTTAATAGTTACTAAGTTTAAATCTAAAAACTATTAAAAGTATTAAACAAATACCGATTATATAACAAAGAAAATCTAACTAAAGTTTTGTGTCAAATATGTAAAATTCTCACTTAAAAACTAACATACCCACAACCAAAAACAAACAACACTCTACGTACTTCTAAATGTGCCATATATAGAAAGTAATAAACCCCCCCCCCCCCCCCCCTAAACATATAAACTAAACAAAAATAGTACATATTTACATAAATTTTAAAATGTTGAAATTAAATACAAAAGCAATCATGATGAATTTGTCTCGTATGGACAACTTTTGTCGCTATTATGTTCTGGTTTGCACAACACTGTTAATACATGTGTTAGCACAACTATGTCAGCCATCATATGATATTTTCACACAAAAAGACCTTTACACGATTTGTTCACACACACAAGAACCTGGACCAATTTGTACCCATTATATTGTTGACGTTTTGTTCTTGTGCGCACAAGACGTTGGTTGGCTCATCAAGACGTTTAGATTAAGGTCTAATTTAATTAACATTTCTCAACTTCTGACATTCATATGACTTAAGGTACGGTCACACTTGGCAAATATTTACTCAAAAAAGCGTAACCAATTGTTTTAGCACAATTTTGTTTTTGACGTTGTTTACTCTTACAAGAGTTTTGCAAGATCAAACAGCATCAAATAAATTAAAACGAAATATTTGTTGTGCTTTGGCCTAAATAAGAAAAGTTTTTTTTTAAATAAATAAACGAGTTCATATAAATGTTATTTAGTGGTTACGTCTTTTTCGTCAAATATTTGCCCAGTGTGACCGTACCATTAATCTTAATTTAAACGCTACATAAGCTATAAGTTCAAAATCGGCTCTTGCTGTATGAAATTTATAATTTGTTAGTTTCAAGATATGTATGTATATGTACCTACATATGAATGCGTTTTGGGCTTCATTGAAAAGAAATGATTTTTGTTGGATTTTATGAGCAATGTGATTCTTTGATAGTTGCGTTATAACTTATAAGTTTGTTTTATAAAATATAAATTCTAGATTATTGTTTAAATTTTTCATAGCGTCTTCAAGTCCATGATATTTCAAAAAAGTCATTGCGATGTTTAAACTCAGTTTGTCATTTCATTTGTAATTTCTCCAATATTCTTTTGTATTATGTATTAAATAATTAAAGCAAAGGCAACTTTCTGTTTGGCCAGACTGTTTTTGACAGCTCAGCTGTTTTCCTGTAACATGTTAATGTTAAGCATATGTTCAGTTGAGTCTATAATTAAAACATGAATCGACTTATAAACGAACAATGCTTACCGATTATTGAATTTTGTTATACAAATTCATGCTCGGTTAAGAAAGCGCATCGTGCACTTTTTACATTGGATTTTATCATTATGTTTGTAACGCCGACATACACCTTAAAGTATATGTAGGTATATTGATCGACTCAGAATCACTTCTTATGCCGATTTAACAATGTTCGTCCGTCTGTCTGGTTGTCTATGTAAACTTTGTGCACAAAGTACAGGTCGTGATTTTTAAGATATTTTAATAAAATTTGGTATATAATAGTTTTTCGTCCCCAGTACAGTTGAGATTGAATTTTGCTGAAATTGCACTGGATTGGAAATAGTAGTTTATTGCTTATAAATGTTTGATTTATAAACGTATGCAAACAAATTTCGCCATAAAGAAGTTGTATATTAAGCCTAATCACATCTACAAATTTAGTGCAGATCGGTCCATAATTGACTACAGTTCCCATTTAAGGCCCACTGCATTACATCATAATATTCAACATCATAATATTTAACATACATATGTTCAATATATACCATAGGGTTAGGGGAATTGGAAGCCAACATTCGTGGCGTTATTGCCGACATACGGCCCCATATGCTCGAAAAAGTGGTTGAAAATTGGACCTGTAGAATTGGCTTTATTCGAGCCAGCCGCGGCGGCCACATGCCTGAAATCATATTTAAACATTAATGGCATAAAATTATCCTTCCAATAAAGCCAAATTGATGGTCATTAAAACGATTTTCTTGTGTTTTTTTCAATTCAAAGTTCTATACCTCTCAAAAAAACACCCTATACATATACAAATCAGTTAACACCATTCTAATGAAGATGGATCTATAATTAATCAAAGCTCCAATATAAGACCCACTTCCGAAAAGGGACATAATTGTCTTAAAATATACATAGGTCTCCAAATAAAATTCAAAACAAATCTCGTATATAGAAATCATGACATCTAATTTTATGATGATCGCTCCAAAATATTAATTCGAAGATACCATATAAGACTACCTTCGAAAATCACTTTAACATTCATAAATCTTTTTAAAAGTCTTTATAGAGAGATAAAATTTAACACAAACATTATTGATATGCACAGAAGTCATGCCACTAAATGTGTGTATGATCGGTCCATAATTGGTCATAACTGCCATATAGCGCCCATGCCTGTAAGGTATTATATACTCGGGCTTGACCGACTTTACTTTCTTACTTGTTTATCGGAAAATTGTGTTCTCATTTCTGGTTGAATGGATAGTAAATTTGGTGTGAAGAGCAGTCAGAAGCATTCCAAGAACTGCGAATGCATTCCAAAAATGCACTGTATGGTGTGGATTATGGGCCGTTAGCATCATTAGGCCATACTTTTTCAAAGACGATGAAGACAGGAACGTTACTGTGAATGGTGAACGCTAGTGTACCATTGAAGAATTAAGAGATACCGGCCGGTATGATGGAGAGAGTATGCCAATATTGAACACAGCTTATAAACCATTTAAGACGAAAATTTTATATGAAATCAGCTTTAAATATTGAATTTTATAGATCGTTCTATCAACTCAAATAAAGATTTCATATACATGTTTCTCTAAGTTTTATCTGCTTTTTTAACAGCAAATCCGAAAGCTCTTACAAAATTTATCGTTAGTACTTGTACTTCTTTTTTTCGAGTAGTCACAACAATAGTCCAGTAAGTTTTAAAACAAACAAATACTTTCAGTTAATAAATTGCACCAATTGCTCAGGACAACAGTTATTATAGTAGAGAATCTACTTTAGGGCTTAAATCGTAAAACTTTCTCTGGAAATATTTATATAGCAGACATTTTTAGATGAGTTGCTCTGAAACTACCATGTAAGCTTAGTGTGCAAATATCCTAAGACCATTTTATTACTGAAAGAAAAAGTTGTTATTGAAAGCTGTAAAAGCACTTCCATTAAACAATGTATATTTTGTTCTTAGAAACCTTAACAAATAATGAAGTAACCTATGTTAATATATTTTATATTGTTATATAAAGCTTTCTTCTACTTTCACCATATTTACTTCTTCAATCTATCCCCTTTCCAAAGAAAGTAACGCATTTATATATAGGCATATTAATTGCCTGATTTCAAACATTTATTTATAATTCTCACAAAATTCTTAATAACAAAAAAAATTTAATAACTTGATCCAATATTAAATACAAAACAACCCAAATATGAAACCAAAAAAAAAAACTAGACAATATCCTTCAGAATTAAAACCGTACAACAATAATTAATACAACTGTAAATATGTATAAAACAAAGCAGATACAATTAATAATCATTAAACAAAAATTAACAAATCTAACGTATAACAAACACATGACTTATTTATTATACATACATACATATAAACCCAATAGATACAAAATATAATGAACAAAAAAGAAATATTGAACAAATAAATGAATGAACAAATTAAAGAATGAAATAGAAGAAAGAAATTAAAACCATAAACAAAACAGACAAAAATTATGTATGTGTATATGTTACAAAAGGACTTAAAAGGATATTATCTAAACACTTGAATAATTAGTGAGTCCTTAAGCAAACTAAATACAAACAGAAATTAGAGACACGGTATGATAATGAGAAACTTTTAATTTTGTTTTTTCAAAATTAATAAAAATTTGTATAAACAAAAAAAAAAGAAATAATAAAAACACATTGTAGAAACTCAAAAACAAAACCTCTAGACACAAAACTAATTATATGGATCAGCTAAAAATTGAATTCCCTAAACAAAATGGACACTAAAGGAAAATACTTAGTTAAAACAGTAAACAAATTATTAAAGAATAAAAATTAATAAAACAAAATAAAAGAAATGAAACATAAGAAAATAAAAAAGAATTAAGAATAAACAAAAATTATGTATGTATAAAACAAATATTACAATAAATGTTGATAATCAACACAAAAAATAATGAACAAAAAAACAATTCAAGACTTTTATTTCAAGTTTGTTAGAAAATAACTACACATTTTCAAATTGGAATTGAAAAAATAGAATTTGAAATTCAGAAATCCAAATTTAATATTATGAAAATTTTATATTAGGAAAAACCAAATTGAAATTCAGAAAATCAAATTGATATTAGAAAACAACAAATTGAAAATAATAAATCCAAATTAATGTTGAGAAATAACAAATTGAAATTCAAAAATTCAAATTTATATTAAGAAAAACCAAATTTTTTAAAAAAATTTATTTATTCGAAGGTTTACTTCTAGTTAAATATAAAAAATTTATTTGAAATTTATTCTTTGTATACCTCTGTTATATGTTATACATAGCTTTCCGTTGGAAAACGTAAATGCAAAAACATACAGAAATATACAAAGAGACACTAGCAATAATACTCGCAAGAGGAAAAATTCTCATACAGAAAAACCAAATTGAAATTCAGAAATCCAAATTGATTTTGAGAAAAAACAAATTTAACTTAACAAATGTAAATTAGTGTTGAGAATAAACAAATTGAAATTGTTAGCGAGAAAACACAAATTTAATTGAATTGTTATTTTTCAATATAAATTTAAAATTTCTCAATTTAAAAAGCTGTAATTACAGCAATACAACTACAAAATTAACAAGTAAAAAAACATAGGCCGTCAAGCCCGACCATATAATATCCTACACCCAGTATATGTATAAAACAGTTTTTCAGATCATCCAAAAATGTACCCCCTGGCCCACGATGTCGAATGATAACGTTCGCTTAGATAAGACTTAAGGCACAAACTTGATTGTGGAATAAGCAAACTTGATTGAGTAAAAAAAAAGATATAATAAAAAGTTTGTGTCTTAAGTCTTATCTAAGAGAACGTTATCGTTCGACATCGTGGGCCAGGGGGTTAGTGTCATGATGTCTGTGAATATAAGTATTATATCTGTTGAACTTTATCTCGATATAAATACTTTTAAACGATTTATGGAACTTAAAGTGAATTACGGAGAGGGTCTTATATGGGAGTTTCGACTAATTACGGACCGATCATAATAAAATTGAACCGTATTATTTGTATACATATGAATATATATTTGGGTTCAATATTATTTGGATACCGACATTTTTAAGAGAGTTATGCACTTTAAAGTGATTTATGGAAATGAGACTTATATAGGAGTTGTTTGTTGATGTGATTTGGCTTCATTTAATACTAATTTGTGGTGAAATTTGTCTGGATACTTGCATAATTCAAACATTTATGATCGTTAAACTCCTATTTCGGTAGGACATTTGTATGGGGGCTAGGTGAAATAATGGACCGATTTCCACCAGTTTCAATCCCATCCATCCTTGGGCCGAAAAAATATCACGTACGAAATTTTATCGAAATACCTTCAAAATTGCGACCTGTGCACAAGCTTTACATGGACAGCCAGCCGGACGGACGGTTGGACGGACATTGTTAAATCGACTCAGAAAGTGATTCTGATTAAAAACGCGACAAAAAATTTTAATTCGTTTTCTTTTAAACTTAAGTGACATTCTGTGTATATTGAAATGTTTGCATTTTTTCAACATTTAGTATGATTTAACACGCGATATATTTTTCACTATAGTTGTAATAAGCATTAGCTTTGCCTTAGATGATAGTTTTCCTTTTTACTTTCAGCATTATATTGGTGGTATTTATTTTCTACAATTTTGATAAAAAATAAAAAAATATATAGAGAAGTGTACCAAAAACACAAATTGTCTAAGGTAAGAGCTTTATTCTTTGGAACTAGTTATAAAGCGTTTGTGATAAGATAACCAAAGTAAGAAATTCCTTATCTTTGAATGAAAATTTGGTAATTTAAAACACACTTTCATTTAATAAAAAAACTTTTTCATAATACGCTTTTAAAGACAATATTTATTTATATTTTTGTTTGCTTTCTTTTTGTACAATACATATGTAGTTTTTATTATTTAACATTTAAATATATAATTTGTGTGTGTGTGTTTTATAATTATTATTAATTAATTGTGTATGAAATTTTGCAGCTGATTGTCTTTGTAAAATAAATTTAAATTTTGTGTGTCTGTGTGTATAATATAGCTACATTAAAATAAATGCTTTTTAAAGAAAATTTACTAAATGTGAAATACAATTTGTTTTTAACAATATACCTATCTATACATTTATCTAAGCATAACAACTTTATTGAAATTATTACATTTACGACTACTAAAGCTGTTCTTTGTTTTAAAATGTTTAAGATAATTGTTCATAATTTTCTTTTTTAACTTTAATAAATTTACTATAAATCTAAATTTTTTAGTTTTTCTTTTAAGTTTTAGCAAATTGTTTAAATACTTAAGAAACTTTTAGTAGTTAAATAGTGTTAATTATTTTTTATATACAATTGTTATTAGAATTTAAAACTATTGCTTAACATATGTATTAAATTTGTTTTAAAAGAAAGTTAAATAAAATTATTTATTATTGCAATATACACTGTGCTGCGCTACTATAAATACACTTGCTGTTTGCTATTTGTTGCAAAGTTGCAAACAGGTTTTTAAAACGTGTAAACGTGAGAATATGGTTAACGCTCGCTTTCTATACAAAATTTGGGAGAACACTTTATTGATTTAAGAGAGAAATTGTGCATTAATAATTTGTTAGTGTTTCACAACTATAATTACATTTTGTGATCAACAAATAAGAATACTAGAAAACCAAAACTATAACTGTTACATATTCTTATTATAAAATTTTCAAAAATTTGCTATAAAATGACGGGTGGTGTTTGAAAAAAATATCAAATTTCAGTTTATATAAAAAGTGACTTAAGTTTTCGAGTATTGCGAAAAAAAAAAACAAACCGGTCACATGTTGTAGTCGTAACAAATTGTCCAAATAATCCACTAATAAAAGTGGCGGCCCGAAAAAAAGTTTTCTACATAGACAATCGCAGAATTATAAACTAAAAATATATATAGTTCTTTATCATCAATAGAGGAGACCAATATCTCGTCAATAGAAGAGGACCATTTCTAATCAATAGAGTGGACCAATGTCTCATTTGTAAAGGACACCAATGTCTCTTTAATAGAGGAAAGCCTCATCAATCTCTTGTCAATAGAGGAGACCAATGTCTTGCCAATAGAGGTGACCAATCTCTCGTCAACAGAGGAGACCAATATCTCGTCAATAGAAGAGGACAATTTCTAATCAATAGAGACCAATGTCTCATTTGTAAAGGACACCAATGTCTCTTTAATAGAGGAAAGCCTCATCAATCTCTTGTCAATAGAGGAGACCAATGTCTTGTCAATAGATGTGACCAATATCTCGTCAATAGAGGAGACCAATGTCTTATCACTAAGGAAGACCATTATCATGTCAATAGAGGTGACCAATGCATTGTCAATAAAGGAAATTAATGTTTCGTCAGTAGAGAAAACCAATGTCTCCTAAATATGTGCAGACCAATGTCTAATCAATAAAATAGATCAGTCTTTCGTTACTATATTCTTTTGGAATAATATAAAAAACTTGAAAAACTGTTCCTTTTTGTAGTTTAAACTAGCAACGATCTCTATAATTTTTTGATAAAATTCTATATTTAATAAAAAAAACAACATAGCACATCAAATTAATCTGTTAAAAATGTAAGAAAACATTGCTTCATCATTATTTAACAAATTGTGAATGAGTTTAGTACAATATTTATTATTTTCAAGAAAAAATGTCATTAACAATAATTGATAGTTTTTAAAATTAAACGAGAGTTGTTTATTAATATAAAGTTGTATATTGAATTATATGTGAAATCGTGTGGCAAATTGTTTAAATTGGAAAAGTTGAAAGGTTCTTAAAAATATTACTGCAAATATGCATTGGAATTTTATTAAGACTAACAAAGAAATAATATTCTTTACACAGTTTTACAACTAACAATTGATTTCCGTTGATTTTTGAATCAGTTAATTTTAAAAAACAACCAAAGAAGTCTATTTTTTGTTTGTGCACATGTTTTTACTGTAAACACTGCGTATGAATGATATGTTGTTATACATGAAATGAAAAATAATCTAGACGTATGATTATTATTTATTACAAACAGAATTACATATCACTCATACGTATTGTATGATTTTTCAAAAACAATTCAAAAACTTTTATGTCTAGTACTATGTTCAAAATTTCAAGTGGAATGCTGTTAAAATACATGTTAAAAAAATCACATGAAATTTGCATGAAAAAATGTTGCAGAAGTAGTACTCTGTTCATTTTATGAGAAACATATGAAATGTATCTGGCAACTTTATTTTTTCACAGCGAAATAATAAAAGTGGCAATTGTTTCACGTGGAATTTTAAATAACAATATCTATTACTTGTTGTGCTGCTGCACAAGCGGCCAGTAATATTTGTTTATTCATTTTTATTTAACGATTTCGATTCAACACAGATTTTTAAATATTTTAACTTTTATTTATTTTCGATTTAAATTCACAAAAAAGCAAAACATATGTGTTTTGTTCACAAAAGTACATTAGCTACACGTCAACTTTTCCGTATGAAATAATTAATGTTGCTCAAAATTTTTCCAAAATTTGAACAGAGTACATACTAGGCTTATGTCAACAACACAATGAACAGTCTTGGTCAGATTTTTAATGAATGAGAGCTAAATGTGTCCGAAACCACTATAAGTAGACTGCTAAAATAAATCCCAGACTATTTAGTTTGTTTATTCGGTCTTTTTTAATATTTTATAATTTCTTTATTTAAGCAATAAGGTCACTTTTAAATTTATATAAAAAATATTTTATATATTTATATATATGAGATAGCGAAATATTGGATCTAAATACATATATAAATAAATATTAAAACATTTTTTATATAAATTTAAAAGTGATGTTATTGCTTAAATAAAGAAATTATAAAATAAATCCCAGACTATTACTCAACAAAACCTGTTGTCTGCACCAAGACTATTTATTATTTAGTCTAGCAACAAAACTGCTAAACCTAAATTCCCTAAAAGAAACTTATAAATTGAAAACAGGTAAGCCAAAAATCTTTGTTAACAGTTGCACTATTTAAACATATCGTCACCGAAAACCCAAAAGCCCGTAACTACACATTTTACTTTTTTACAGGAGAAGCAAAAAACTTTATAAATTTAAGACTATTTCATTCCTATAGGCCAAATTTCAGAGATAACCTTAAAAAACTATTGCGGTTGCGGTTTAATAAAAATATATAAAATAATAGTAGTTTTCTAGTAATTGTAATTAAGTCCTTTTCGAATCGTTTTTTCTGAAAACAACAAAAAATTTTTTAATAAAAGTTTAAATTAGGATGGAGAAATTCCGTTTTTCTGTGTTTTGAATATAAAAGATACAAAAAAAGATATAAATGTCAACTTAGTTTTAATATATTTCGTTTTTTTAATTAAAAGTGTAGTTACAACTTTTTGATTTACACAGTTATTAACACTGTAGTTGCGACCTTTTAAAATTTATTAATAAAATCGAGATTTTTCCGCATTTGAGAGTAAAATTTTAAAGAAAGATGTATTTTGGTTAATTACATAATAATCAATATAAAAATCGATTTTGAATTTTTTGTATTTACGGCCTTTTAGATTTTAGGTGACGATATATTTGTTTAAGATGATTTTTTCCGTAGAGAAAAATAGCTAACTGTATTGCAGAGACCTACGCAAGGAATTACAATATTTCTCGAAAAGAAATTTTGGAGGCGATTTTTTATGGTTTGGCGAGCTTTTTGTGAACACAATCTGCTTGATTTGGGGTTTCCAAGCAACAAAATTAAATCTTCTGATTACACAAAAATACTAAATGAGAAATTAGTAACATTTTTAGAAAATATTAATAAAAAAATAATTAATTTTTCAACAAGTAATAATATATGTACATGTAAATCATCAAACAAAGAGATTATAAGTCTTCGAAAAATATTAAAAATTACTTGAATATTCCGCTTATTCTCCAGAAATTGAGAACATTTTATGGATATTAAACCGTCGAATTAATACCGAAAACCAACAATATGAAAGCGTACAGTGAGCTTTAAAATAAAGTCAACATTGCATAGTATTAAACGAAATTATTTTGGCCTGTTGATTATTTCATTCGAAATGGTTTTGATTTTTAGTTACTATTCCAATTGCTTTTTTCAACTTCTTTAGATTGCATTAAATTTTGGAAATTCGCAAAAGTTTTATTCATTTTCTTTTTAATTTTGTTTTTATTTCGCAATGTATTATCTACATACATATCTAAACAAAACCTGTATTTTTGGTAAAGAAATTTAGAAAACAATAAATACAAACATTTTAATTGCAATCTGAAAATTTTTTACTGAAAAAAAAACGGAATTAATTCTATTGTCGATCGGTATCAAATGCTGTGACAAGAGTGACTGTATGTAAGTGATGATTTTCGAAAAATAATTGAAGTTGTAGTATACCATTAAAAATAAGCCATAAAATATTAATATGATTTATTCCATTTACTTTTTTCAATGTTTTATTTAGTTTTTGTATTGATAATTTAAAATGCCAGAAGTAATAGTAAAAACCAGTAGACGATTTAACAGTACTTAACTTAAAGTACGGTCACACTTGGCAAATATTTGCCGAAAAAGACGTAACCACGAAATATATACATATATTTGAACTCGTTTATTAATTAAAAAAACCTTTTCTTATTTACGCCAAATCACAACAAATATTTAGTTTTAATTTATTTGATGCTGCTTGATCTTGCAAAACTCTTGCAAGATTCAAACAAATTTGTGCTAAAACAAGTGGTTACGCTTTTTTGAGTAAATATTTGCCAAATGTAGATGTAAAGTAAACTAAGTATTTTTTTTTATTCTGAAAAAAAATTTCTTTTTAGGTTTTCTAATATTACAAAATATTAACCCTTTCGTTTGCATTGTAATCTATAACAAGGCTGGCAATATATCAGTTGTCCACTTGGACATCAAGAGGGATTAGGTAAATATTCTAGAAATGTATATTTCGTTGTAGACGATTTAGGCGATTTAACAGCTCCTTAAAAAAGTAAGTATTTTTATTTCGAAAAATGTTTCATTTTAGTTTTTGTAATATTACAAACTATTTATCCTTTTGATTGCCGAGTAATTCCATCACAAAGCCGCCAATATATCATTTATCCACTTTGTCATTTAAACATGGTTTACGTAACTTTTTATTTTGTTGCGATTTCAAAAAAAGACTTTTTTCGAAATTATTGTTCAATAATAGCTTCTTCAAAGATCAAAAAACAAAACACAATTGTTTTATCAAGGTGTTTAATACGTTCTCAATTCGAAAAAAAATGTATACAATGTACTATAATAGTAGTATAATGCCAAACAATTTAAACATTTTCATTATCACATCGAATTACAAAAGTGACTAACCCCTTGATATTCTTAAACGAAAGCATTTTGAAATTACTACAGCTATCAAATTCAGTTATGTGATAAAAATCAATCAAATTTATTTTAAAGGTGAGTTTCAATTACATTTAGAATTAAAAAAATGGCTGTTTTCATAAACGCAGTATGCAATGCAACATTTCATTGCATAGAGTTCATAATATCATTTAGAAATATAATTTAAAAATTTTTGTTTTAAGATTCTCTTTAATAGTCCAATATCTTTATATTTTATGTGATAAAAGTTTTTAAATTATATTCTAAATGCTATTATAAACTCTATGCAATGAAATGTTGCATTGCATACTGCGTTTATGAAAACAGCCAATGTCAACAATTCATTCCAATCCCAAACAAACCAATTCTTAAGCTTTATTCAAAGTATTTTATTCAATAAGCTCTCATTCACTGTTAATAAAATTAAATTAATTCTCCATCCAATTCATAATACATATGAATTAAGGAAAACTTAAAAGCTTCAATAAGCAATTAATTGCATAAAGATGGCATTTTTGCAAATACATTTGCAGTACTAATGAATTAGGCCTATAAACTAATTCGTAATGAATGTTTTAATGTAAGGTTGCAGAGTATACAAAGGTGAATATTTTGACGTTTCATAAATGCCAAAATCTTTTTTCTAGGACAGTTCTCATAGAAAAAGAAAGCTATATTCCTTTTTGGTACCTAATTTTTTGGCTGTTGAAGTAAATAATATAAAGTAAATATATGTAGAAAAAATATAAACAAAAGGCAGTTCTCAAAGATAAAAATATAAAACTTGATTTTCTTCTATCTCGTGACAACTCTGTATACTTAGTGGGAAGGTGTAAAGATACAATTTTATTTGAATTTAAAATTTTAATTAAAAAATATATCTTTTGAACCTTTGCTTTTCATTGATTTTAATAACAATTTTTAAAGCAATAATTGATTTTTATTAACAAATTAAAAAAACTACAAATGAATTAAATAAGTATTCAAATTAAATTTTAAGCAAAGAACAACTGTTGATCATTTTCAGATTCCTAACTGCGGCTAATTCAATCGTAAACGATATTTATTTGTTTTGTAACTGAATCAAAATATATGTTTCACAAATTTTCATTAAAATAGTTTAAAATTCAATTACTATTAGTCAACAATAATAATAAATATCACAAGTTAAAGATATAGTAGTACGATGTATCGTTTGTTTCCAAACCCACAACTTTTTCCATTTGCTCTTACGAATCGCCGTGCTTATTTTAAAAGAAAAAAAAGTAACAAGCATCTAAAATACCTTTAAACTCCTTAACATTGTAATTATTTCTTAATTTTAAATCTTTTCATTAAATTTCATTAAAAAACTAAACAATACAACTGATATTATTGATTTTACTATTACAAAAACATAAAAATTAATATACATATATAAACAATATTTGAAGCCTTTATTTTTGATATATTTTCATGTGCTTTTTAAAACTTCCATAAAGTGAAAAAAACTTACTCTAAATAATAATAATAATAATAAAAAATATACAAAAAACGTATATGTTACAAAATATTTAGTTTTAAACTTAATTAGTTTAAAAAGAGCAAAACAATATATGAAATATTTTTGCCATTAGTAGGGGAGGGGGGCACGTTTGAACACGGGGCACGTTTGAACACCGGGCACCTTTGAACAATGTTGATAAAATCTCAGTTTAACATTTTTTCCTACCCTTAACCGAGTTTTTCACATGGCAACGTTAACAACTTCTGCTATTTTTTTCAGTCATCGACCGAATGTAGTTGGGTGAGCAAGTTTTCGAAGTGTCATTGTAAATTGTTTTATTTTTTTTTTTGTAAGAGTGTAAGAAGTATTCAGTGATCGTTGTCTTTCGTGAAAGAAATTTATTGCAGTCAAAAATTCATTGCAAACAAAATTGAGTTAAGTTATTTGATATTTATGTAAAAAAAAAATTATTATAAATTTCCGTGAAATGACAAGCCAGTTCGGGTTTGAACAAAGAAAAAGGAGGTGCCTTTGAACATGTTAATTTATCAACCGAAGTACCAAACATTGTTGATTCTCTCTTATTTTCTGAAAATGACGAATCCAATGCTGATCATGATGCTTTAAAAGAAAATTTAATGTCACCTGAAATCGCAAGGCCTTTTTCGTCTTAATAATATAAAACTTATTTTTGATCTGATTTTTTTTTTTTTTTTTTAATTGTTAATGTTTATGTTTTTCTTAGTAAATAAATCGAATTTATTATATATATATATATATATATATATATATATATATAAAATATAACTGTTTGTTATTTTTGGACATAAGCGCTACAAGAAAAAATTGCCGTTCAAAGCTGCACCAGCCTAGTTCAAAGCTGCCCCGTAAGGGGGGGCACATTTGAACACAATGACATAAAATTCTAAAAAGAAAAATTATTGAATTTTTGAATTTTCATTTTTGTAAGATTCTTTTTATTATATATCTTTAAAAATAAAAAATAAATATAAATCGAACTAAAAATAAGTTACTTGTAGACTTAAACTAAAGTTTATTTCCCTACATATTAGTTAAATTATGTAAAAAGTCAATAATTCAAAAATATAAATTTGTATGTGGCCTGAAAGCAAAAAGTGTTCAAGGTGCCCCCTCTCCCCTACAAATCATTTGATCATTTATTTTTCTACTTTATTTAATTTCAACATATCTTTTAATATTTTTCTACATAAAACAAAAACTCACTGTTAGTTTTCGTATTTTTTTTTTTTAAACAATTAATTGCATTTTTGCAGTCAATAAGAAAAATATACAATATTAGGTGATATAAAAATTAAATTTGTATGCCTATAAATTACATTTAGAATTTACCATCCATACATCTTGTTCACTACAATTACATTAGATTTTTTATTTGAATATAAAACGAACAAACAAACAAAAAAATACAAGGTACATTTAATTTTTTTTTGTTTTTTTGTTTTTTTTTTTTTTGTTTTTTTTTAATTAAACATATAAAATTACTTTACTATAACAATAATAATAAGAATAAGGATAAAAATGGCAAATATCAGAACATAATGGGTTTCTCTTTGCACTGGTCTATCACGTAACCGGTAAAACGTTTAAGGAACTTTGGATATTCACGCTTGTAAACAGCGCGTAAAGCTGAAGCAGGTGCCCAACCACCAGGATTAACTGAAATTAAATTAAATTGAATATACATATATTTAAAAAATTATTTTTCTGTATAAAAACATTACTTACCAACTGAACAATAGGTAACTTTACAGGTTAAATCGTTTCTATTTAATTTATCATTTCTAGTTTTACCCGGTGGCAAAATGGTTTGACAGGCAAGTATAACAGTTAAAAATATTCTCACACATTTGCCATTCTTTGACTATAAGGTGTAGAAAGAGTTTATAAAGTTGTATAAAACAACCAACCATCTTATTTATTTGTATATTTTACCTCTTGTTTTGAATACTCTGTTGAATTATTACAAACCATCCAGTTGTCGTAGGATCCCTCCTCTAGACCATCTGTAATTTTGCGCATATGAGACCAAAATAGTGCATCTCTTTGACTAGCCGGCCAAATTCGTTTGTGAGTTTGTAAAAACAAAAATGTATCGGGTGATATCTTTTCCAAAATTATACAATCTTCTAGGGTAGCTGTTAAAAGAAAATATAATAATTTGACTATTTAAATAAAAGTTAATAATGAAATGTTTTATATATACAATGTATTCTTTAGTATAGAAGGGATTTATTTGACCTTTCTTTTGTATTTTAAAAACATTAATTAGCCAAGAACTTGAGTAATTATAAGTTCTTTTAAATTCTGAAATATAGCTATTCGCTTTTCTTGTAATATCCAAGGATTTTATTTTAATGTATTCACTTTGGTATCGGAACTACCAGCATAGAGACAGCTGTGTCAATTGAAAGATTTTTACCTGGGCAGAACTTTCTTCAATAGAAACTATTATTTGTATCCTTTCAACAAAAAAATGTCAAACTGAATATCGTCAATGTATATTTATACCCCCCAGTTAACAGCATTGAGGCAAGTTATCACCTAGCCTTAGTCCCAATTTACACGAAGCAATTTTTATTGAAATTATTGGTACAATATTTTCCTTGAAATTTCTTCGGTATTCACACAGCACAACTCTTATTGCTTAAATCGCTCGAATTTTCATTTGAGAGTATACACACATTTTTATGTTTGTGTTTTATTATAGTGTACAAAGTGTGCACAATATAAAAAAACACAAATAAAAAAACATATACATACATACATATATACGACACAACAAAGAGAACTGTAACACAAGCAAGCACTACAACGAAAATAAGACTTGCTTAACTTCAGCACTACAAACATTCACAGTTTTTAGCTCAGCAAAAGCATTAAAGAAAAATTCAAAAACCGTAAATTTTAAGCAGAAGCAAATTTTTTAAAGTGAATTGCTGTGGCTGACTGTTTACACCAGTTTGAAGCATTTTGAAGAGCAATTTTGAAGAAAATTTCAATCGTGTAAATCTAGCTTTAGTCGACAGAATCCTTCATTTTTAACCACACGCCGCATACATCAAGCAGAAAGAGTAATCCCGAAATAAACTCCTAAAAGCTATAGCTGAAACTTCATGGAACATGAACAAGAAAACGATTGTACGATGCAGAAAACACTTGGTTGCTCTCTTCTCAATTACGCTGACTCAGTATTATCCTCATTTCTCAGAGCCAACGGTGAAGATTGCAGACTGTTCGCATTATTTGAGTCAGAATAATGCGGATCACCTACAGTTTCTGATGGCTTATCACCACCAGCTATCAAATTTTGATGGAAGATCCATTCACTTGACACATGCGGTTGGACTGATTATATACAGGATTTCATTTCATCTGTCGTCGACCTATTGACACTGTCAGAAAACATCAGTTGGCGGTCACAAAAGATATGTCTTCAGATGCAATGTACATACATAATCGAATTTGGATAATGATCTTCATCTGGTAATTTGGGCAGTTATGTAGATTTATGGTTTTGTACTGTATTATATTTTAATTTTTTTTTTAGCCTAATTATAATTGTTTAATTTAACTTTGTACTTCAATTCTCTAACTAAGTCCCAATTTACATGAAGCAATTCTTTAAGCTAAGCTGATTACCTTTTAAGGCTTCATTAGTCTTTACTTTCTGTTGCTGTTCTGTTCCGCGTTCTTCTGTTGTTAAATTTTTGTAGTTAGTTTTTTCGTATAAACGTATCAGCTGTTAGGTAAACAGACAACACACCGCGAAAATAAATCAAAAAATACAAATGAAAATTTTTTTATTGTACAATATGTCATTACTTTCGACTAAAGTAATGAGTTTTTCGTCATCCATCGTTTATTTTTTATATTTTTATAACTTTTATACAAAAGCTTACCCCCTGGCCCTCGATGTCGAACGATAACGTTCGCTTCGATAAGACCTAAGAAACAAACTTTTTATCGTATCTATTTTTTACTCAATCAAGTTATTTTATTCCACAATCAAGTTTGTGTCTTAAGTCTTATCTAAGCGAACGTTATCGTTCGACATCGTGGGCCAAGAGGTTAATTAAATTCAAAGAAATTGAAAATTTTTGTAATAAACCAAAAAATTTTTTGTTGTGCAGATGTCAGCTGTTTTGTGCTGTCACTTACAATTACATAGAAACTAATTCTGCCTTTAAACATCAGCGTGAGGGAAAGATAAGATGATTACACACTTAATTGTACTAGAAATTCGTGTTACTCTATTATTCGTATTACATACATATGTTCATGTGTGTATACAAATCTGTGTATACTCTCAAATAAAAATATGAGCGATTTAAGCAATAAGAATTGTGCTGTGTAAACACAGAAGGAAATAATTGTATCAATCTTTTCAATAAAAATTGTGACTAATATCAAATAATCAAATCCAAATTCCATTTATACTCACTTTCCCATTCATTGCGATATTCTGGCATAAAGAAATAGTGACACATTTCTCTAGCCGTTACACCTTTAACCGTATGATAAGCCTTCAATGGATCCATCACCATACCATTAACCTCCTCCTCACGTTTATACATTTTTATTTCACCCTCATCGGCAAATATTTGCCAGCCATTACCATCTTGGCCAACACCCTGACGGGCATGATGTAACTGTTCTAAACAAACTCTATCAATCTGTCATGAAATGTAATGAAAAAATAAATAAAAATAATTAATTTCCGTCTGATTTTTTTAGATTCGTGTATTTGTCAAGTGCACCAACCTCTGGCCATAGATTGTGTGTTTTTGCTAAGGCACCGGTACCAAACTCCTCGCTTGTACTGCCTTCTTCATCTTCGGATTGCGCTAAATGTATTGAATTGTGTGTGGAATTTTGTGATTGCTGGGATTGAAGTTTTAATTTGGCTCGTAATTGCATGTCCTCTTCAATTTTGTCCAAACCAGTTTCGACGGCATCGAAAAATTCATCTTCTGGTAGGGTGGAATGTGGTCCTTCCTAAAAAGGTTATACAATAAAACAGAAAACAGAAATAATTAATACTTTTTATACATACATTTGCGTGTAAATGTCTGTAATTTTATCTTGTTTCGTTTTTTTATGCAATTTGTAAATAGGGAGTTTTAAGCTTTTTAATTAACTCAGATACAAATCAGTTACATGTTTTAATTCAATATATTATTTAACAAATTTCATAAACTACATACATATGTGTTCAAATAGAACATGTTTAAAAAATGTTTCTAGATACTTTAATGAATTATAAATGAAAAATAAAAAAGAGGTTTTAATTGTTAGTGCCCACGAGGATTCATTTTAATATTTTGGGGGGAAGAAGCAAAGAAAAATATAAGTTTTTCATGTAATATGTGGCAAATTTGTTTTTATTCTAAAATAAGTGTGTTGGATACATCAATTATTTTTGCATGATGTGAGTTGTGGAGATAAAGATCTGTCAGAAATACTTTCTACAATACTTTAGCCAAATCCATTATATATACTAAAGGTCTGCATGACTACATTCAAAAGGCATATGAATACATTCATTTATTTTTTAAGTAGGTAAAGTAAAATACAACACACGATTTAGGTACGTAGTGCCTTACATTTTGTGTTTAAAAAACAAATGAATGAACACACAAAGCGAAAGAGAAAAAAACCAACTGTATTTGTACAGAAAAACAACAACCATATTCATATCAAACAGACATAATAAAATTTGTATAAGCTTCGAATATAATATTATTTGAATGTTTTACTCCTTACATGAATATATTATTATTATCACTAGTAATTTTTGTTATGGAAATTGTAAATATAAAACGCAAAAATGTGAAGGTCCATTTTAATATACTTTTATTCCAATTTTTATAATTTTTGTTACAAAATTCTGTTTAATAGAGATATATTTGTAATAAGAATACAAACAAGTACTAATTTTACTATGTAGTATTTCTTATACACATTCTAACTGTTACCATATACATACGAATGTTTGCATTTGCAAATTGAGTAAATAAATGTTCAAAGAAAAAGAGTAAATGCAATGTGTGCCTTCGTTATGACAAAGTAAAACACAGACTACACTCTCTTTTATATTTTAACTCTTAAACTCTGTAAACCACTCTTTAACTATTTAAATATTTGAATGAATATTGAAATGCTTGTGTGTGATAAACAAATGAATGTATTCTTGCAGCCCTTTAATATATACGAGTATATAAAAGAGTAACGTGACTGACTGGATGACTGATTCATTCATTATTGCACAGCCCAAATCGCTAAAGCTACAAACTTGAAATTCGGTTAATGAATTCCTTTGACATGAGAAAGATCCACTAAGAAGGGCTTTTTGAAAATTTGGACGTCAAGTGGGATAAATCGGGCAAAGACGGGTAAAAATGGCAACTGTAATTCTCCAAAATCAATAAAACTAGAATAAAAATGTTTAGTTTGTCTGAATTCAAGCAAAAAAGTAGAGAACAGGTATCTGGTACTTTTTGGAAATTCGAAATTCTAGATGATCAAAATATATAAAAACGGTACCCGAGAACCCTATGTTATCCTTTATATTGTTTAAATAAATAAACATAGAAATAAAATTTTAAATGCATCCGGCTAAAATCAGAAGCAGAAATCTTTTCGGTACTTTTTTGAAATTTTAATTCTTAAGGCCTAAAAATTTTATCACTTTTTGGTACTTTTTCGTCAAAACCGATTTTCTCAATTAAATGCTCTAAATATATTATTCTCTAATTTAAGTCTTAAGGTGTCTACTGACTATCCTATTTAGTCGTACGATATTTTAAAAAAATCGTGTGTGTTTATAAAGTATGATAGTGTGGCCTAAAAATTTAACTAAATAACAGATTTTTTTTGACAAGTCTGTCCGACTTGCAAAAGTTTTTAAAAATTTTCATAAAATGATAGCTTCTATGCGATCAGAGTTGTATTTTTTAATACAGCTGAAAAGAAAACAACAATGTCGGATTCATTGATTTAAAAAAGCAATTATAATTTAAAGGACAGACGTTTAAAATTTTTTAATTGTTCGTATAGTTTATACAATTTATTATTTTCACATCAACAAAATACAATGAATATAAGTTAATTTAAAAGGCGGAAAACTGTGTTTGTTTATATTAGCAAAAACATATGTTTTTGCATCTTTTTTGTGTAATAGTGTGGCATCTATGACATACTTTGATGCGATTGTGTAGGATAGTGTATCACGACCTTTACAAATAATTGCAATAAAAAATTTTCAAAATTATTTCTACCCATCAGACAAAACTGAGGCCGAACGGGGTCAAAATGGGTGATAATGTTATCGGTAAAACCCGATGGTACCCTGTGTATCTGCTAAATTAGAAAAATTAAAAATTAGCATTTATACGGCTTAACTCAATAAAGAGCGAAAATGTGTTTGGTACTTTTTTAAATTCTTATTCTTAAGGCCTAAAAACGAATCTCTGATATTTTATTTATAAAGTTATTAATCTCAATAAAAATTCCATGAAATATAATAGCATGTATTACTAAGAATATATTCAAAAATTATTTTTACAGCGGCGCAAAAAATTGTGAAAAAGGAGTAAAACAGGACATTTTCTATTACAAATATATTAAAATTAAAGAGCTAATAACGTTAAAATTTGCTTTTAACCACTCAAAATTCGACTCAAAATATGCCATTCGGAACTGAAGTACTAACTGCTAAAAAATGCTAAATTTCAGTACACATATCAGTACTTTGTGCTGATGTTTGTAACGTCCATAAATATTAGTCTAACACCCACCTTAACGTATACCAATCGACTCAGTATCAGTACCTGGATTTAACGATGTTCGTCCAATGAAAGCTTGTCGTTCTATAAATGACCGAGATATATTTGTGTGAAAATGTTCTAACAATATTGTTCAAACAAGAACATAAATAACATCGACAAGTATTGACCAAACGAGACAACTTGATGGCACAACAGTTATTTTTATCAAATACTGTGAACCCCAAAAAACACATCAAATGAAAACAATTGACTTGCCATCAGAAAAACACCATTTTAGAGCAGCTGTACCCCTACGCTTTTAGATTCAAGAGATCGAAAAGGCTATTGTTGATTTAAACCATAATGGAAGGTTTCACTGGTTACCAAGATACCCTAAGCCGGGAAAAGATCACACAAAATTAGAATCATATATATACACCAGCATATTTTCGTATACATATGTATGTATATCGAAGCTATGCGAAAAGATACTGATGAGCAAGTTAAATACGATTTTAATTGAAAACAATTTTATTGAGAATCATCAATTTGGATTTAAAAGAAAACACAGTACTATCGAACAACCCCATAGACTTGTTAATCGTAAGAAAAACATTTTCAGAAAAAAATATTATTCTGGAACCAAATCGCGGCATTCGATAGTGTATAAACTATCGTGATCACGAACATTAAATATTAAACATTATTTCGAAATATGGTAGAGCTGCTCATGATTCATTTGTGTGGAGGCATTCCGCGGAAAAAGCGTTGCTAGAAGAGCTTTACGATCAGAACAATTTGTAAGATACTTGGCTGTTAAGTAAGTATTTACATAAGCTAAATAAATCTAACACTAAAGGAGTCTCAGCATACCCGCTTGAACAATGGTTGATGACTTCATACGGAAATCCCAGTGACGCTCTGGTGATGGCCACATTAAAGTGTGCGTATGGAGAAACAATTAAAAATATAAAAGAGAAACGTTACAAAGTAAAACTTGTGTGTTTTAATGGTATAAAAACTAAATTATTGTGCATACGACTGTCATTGACATATCGAATGACATCTCGAGTAATGTAACTTAGTTGATTAATAGATACCGAATTACGACACTTTTTATTCGATATCGAATGTCATAATGCCAACATAAACAATTTCGGTACATTTTGCTCGACAGGTCGAGCAGTGTTATTTACACCTACTACCTACAATCTTACGATATTTAATTGGTTGTTTGACTATGCGGCGATTAGACCCCTGATCTTTTTATCACCATTTCTCAAGCTTTTGATAAAGTGTAGCATGATAGTGTAATATGCAGATTGAAACTAAATTTAACCGCAAACTCATATAAGCTATTGGCAAGCTACTGAACTAGTCGAACATTTAAGCTTAAAGAAGGAATATAATGCATACTATATATTTATATATTATTATAATTAAGCTTTGTAAAGTGTTGACTTTATTTTGACGCTCACAGTATAATGTATATTACTTTCATAAATTCACACAAATTTCCTTTAAAATCAAAATCAACTGTTATGAAAACTATATTTCATAAATTACTTTTTGTCATACAAAATATTATTTAATCATCCATACACATGATAATTTATTTTAATAAAAAATTTAATTAAATTGTGTTTATTAAACTGTAATATTTGTACATATTTATTAAATCTAAGTTTTAGTTACTCAAGTTAAACATTGAAAATCAAAAACCACTGATTTGTTTATAAACATTTTATTTCTGTACATATTTAATTCAGTTATTTTTGTGTTTAGTTTTTTTTTTATTAAATTATTTAACATTTTATTATGGCTTAAGTGGAAACACCATTTATTATTGGCCTGGCTGTCATAAACAACATAAAAACGGTTGGTTTCTATTTAGAGCCAAAGTTAAGGTCATTTGTAAAAACAACTTACACGATTTTTAGTTGTTGTTATGTACAATATAAAAAATAGTACCACGAGTAGTACTTGCCACAAAATTTAGCCTAATTGTTAATGCAAGTCAACGACATGATTGTTTATTTATACACACAAGTGTACATTAGTTCATACATACATATACAGACATACATATGTACATAAATAAATAAATAATTACAGGTGTCCTTCGTATAACGCGGTGGTTACGTTCCAGAATATTTATGTAATTCGCGTTATAGAAGACTTAGCTTTCATATAAATTTAAGGGTTATGTTCCAATAAGCTTTTTCCAAAATAAAATAGGTACTAAATTAAAGATGTATGTACCTTTACAACTCAAAATCAAAATTTACTTTATTTAAAAAATTAAAAAACATAATGAAAAAAAACAGTAATTATTATTCATTAACTATTTTAATTTGTTTGCTTTCACTAGTCTGTGTCACTGTCTCCGAACATCATATAACGTCGAAATAGTGAGCGCTTTGGGCGTATAACTTCTTCAGAAGAAATTTTCTCGGCAAAGTTTTCGTCATTTGATAAAAAACATTTTGTTGGACGTTCTTTCATTGATTGTACGATTTTCAATTTCGCGTTATACAAGTCGAAATTTTGCGTTGTAATGAAACTGTTTTTTTTTAATCGCGTTATACGAGGGGCACCTGTAAATACAACTGTTTTTCTTTGTATGCTTTAACACTAATACTTAATTTACCATATTAAAGTAAATTTAATTGATTATTTGTCAGTTGTGAGCGTAAAACGCACATTTAAATTACATTTGTAGATGGATGTAGGAAAAATAAATAATAAATATGTCAACCTGTTAATGGAGCAAATGTGGCACATTGTTGCCTTCAGCCAGAACAAGTAAGAGTTTATATTATATTATTTATATCTTATAACCCACCAACTATATATCAGTATGCATACTTGAACTATGCATACTTAAAACAAATTGGTGTTATAATTTGTATCGATTACGATATTTATACGAGTTATTTTAATATTTCGGATCCTTTATATGGAATATATTACTTGTTATGGGACGATCGTCATAAAATATTTTACTGTGAAGGTGGATTCACCCAAAGTTTTTTCATATGAAGTTTGACGCCTCTCTTTTTAAAAGAAGGAAACTATTCATATAAGAAAAACTTTGTGGAACAAATATTTTGTTCGGAACGAATGGGTGAATCCACCTTGATTTCTATGTATTTAAGTATTATGGTGAATTTCATCTCAATAACTATATATTTTAGAATTTTTGGGTATTTTAGTTATTCTCGAAAGAGGACCTAATATGTCTGCTATCGCCAATTATGGACTGACCTTCACAAAATCCAATAGTAATATGTTTACTTACATACAAATGATCTGTGCAAAATTTCGGTTGGATATCGATATTTATAAGATATTTACGTAGCTTAATGTGTTTTTCGGTAGTGATCCGCATATGGGAGCTATGACCTATAGGCCGATCACCATAAAGATCGTTTCGATAATTTATATATATAAATTGTTTTTTTAGATGTATAAAACTTTAAGTTGCCAACTCTTTTTAGCTGGCAGACATTTTGTCAACTATCAACTATACCAAACATTTCATTTAACCAACTGTCGTTCTTCCCGCTTTGGGTTCCAAACACAGCCACCACGTGCCCTCAAAGAGGCCTCACCAATTATCAGTTAAGGGACAGTAATCTAATGATCAGTTCAGGGACAAGTTTTTTTTTTTTTTTTTTTTTGTTGTTACTTTAATAGAATTTTTATTTTTTTTTTTTTTTTTTTATTTTAAAAACTTTTTAACTTATATCCGTTGTACTATATAGAGAATTTTAACCGCTTCAAGTTTCATTAGTTTCATTGGGTAAGCAATTAAAGTTTATCCAGTTTGAAGCTTGTGCAAGCTCATGGCACCGAATTTACCATATCTAGGTGTGAGAATAACCTTGTCAATATGCCAGGGGCAAAGAAACATCTGTACAATATACTTTGTTTAAATTCTTGGCCATTGTTAGCTATGGCCTTTTCCCTTCCTTCTGGCGCTTTAGAGTACTGAAGTGAAGAGTATCTCCGAGAGAGCATCGACTGCAACATCGACAAGGTATTGTGCTAAAATGCGGGTAAAGCAAAACTTCTTTCTAAATAATTTTTAACGGGTATTGCTACATATTGCTAGCCGTTTTTCGGCCAATGCACGCTTCAAATGAATCAATTGTATTCAGTACACGTTTCCTGTATGATCTGGCCAGATTTCTGGCAGCTCATAATAGATCCTTTTGGTCCCACAAAATACTGAGCATTATCTTAGTGCCATTGGTCTTTGAATTTAGATCGATTAGTCTAGTTGGCCGGGCTTCACATACGATTTCTTACGCTTCTGAACTGCACAAACTGATGCAACATATTCACCATAAGCTTCAAGGAGCATGTGATGTGCTTCAGCGAAGAAGCTGTCAGTGGCAATTTTTTCAAATTATAGAACTAAAGCGAAACATCCGCACAATAAAGAACTTTATTGTAACCCTATAATGTTTAATAACAAAGTGAGAATAAATGACAAAATGTCTTTTATGAATTCCGCATTTTTAAGTTATACACCCAACAATAAAATTAATATGAATTTGAGGTACAAAGTATTTAATCGATTTTCTTGTTGCATAAATACCTATATTAAAACATGAATGTGACATGATTTTGTGTGACTATGCTTTAGATAGATTAGAAACATTTTACTTACAGTCCCACTTCCCGCTCGAACATGTTTGATTAAGATCTTAAAAGTTTTTTCATGTTTTTATACCCTACACCACCATAATGGGGTGGGTATATTGGAATTGTGCTGATGTTTGTAACGCCCAAAAATAAATAGTCCAACACCAAAAAATATTCAATTCATTCGGCCCAATTTTATGATGATCGGTCCATAATTAGTCATAGCTCCCATAAGGCCCTTTTCGAAAATCGCTTTAACATGTATAAATCTTGTGTAAGATAATAAAGAGATAAAATTTAACACAAAAGATATTTATATGCACAAAAGTCATGGCACGAAATTTTTGGATGATCGGTCCATAATAGGTCATAGCCTATATATAGCGCCCACTTATACTTGGATATTGTATGGTCAGGCTTGACCGACTATATCTTCATACTTCTTTTACTTTGAGTTCATCTTATATAATTTGTAAAATTAGGAAGAAAAAAACCCTGACGAAGGCACTCAAGGAAGTGCCGAAATATTGGTGTTAAATAAACGTTAAAAAGTTTTTATATTTAAAAGAAAGACCTTAAGCTTGAAAAATTAGTAATAAAATAAATTCATCTTATAGATTTTTTGATTGGACGTGTAAAATTAGCTCACGATTACAGTCTTGGTAAATTTTACGAATGCTTTGGACACATATTTCCTGATTACGTACACATCTTTTGAAATTTCTATATAAGTTGAATTGGAATAATTTTGAATATTTTGTATTTTTTATTTTATATAATACAAAAAAAAAATAAGTGATGTCATATCACAACTCCATTATTAAATAACCAAACAAGGTACTGAAAAATTCTATTTATTTTAAATATTTTGTTACCGCATTTATTTCGTAGTTAAATAAATTTTACTTTATTGTACATTTTGTATATAGTCTTTTAAAACAAAATAACCAACGTCACATCTGTTCGATCAGTTACTCGACGTGATCAAAATAATACTTTTATTAATACAAACAAAAAATCTACCACATTTCAATGAGTAAATTACGCAAAATTAAGAAACAACTATAAAACAGAAAAAAAAACCACCTACAATTTCTAAACTGAGACAGATAAACAGACACAAAAGAATTTTTTTAATGAAAATGAAAGCCAAACGCATGATTATTGTGTATGATAATTACTTTTCATTTGCTATTCATACATTCCTAATTCAACAGGATTAAATGTAAAGGAAACCCCAAATATGTTTAGTATTCAAATTGTTTTGTTATTTTCAAAAAAAAAATACTTTTACGAGGGCGGATCGGAAAGATCTTAGCCTAGCACAGAAAGAGAATAGTTAGTTTTTCAAAAACATTTTTATTTTTCAATATAATATCCTGAAACTTTAATACACTTAGTCCAACACTTATCTAGCAATTCTGTCCCTTGATTAAAATAGTTTTCATCAAGGTCTTCAAAATATTGGTTTACAATTGTAATTGCATCTTAATTTGAGCTAAAACGCCTGCCAGCTGGGATTTTTTTTAGATTTGAGAATTGGTAAGTCACTGGGAGCTAAATCAGGAGAATAAGGTGGGTGGTCAAGCAACTCGTACTTTAATTCGTTGATTTTAGCCATTGTTAAAACACTCGTTTGCGCTGGTGCGTTGTCTTGAAGAAAAATTATTTTTTTGTGTTTAAAATCAGGACGTTTTTCTCCAATTTACATTTAATTGATCCAAAATGTTGCAATAGTACTCTAAATTTATTGTTTTAACCTTTTGCAGATCGTTAATCAATAAAATACCTTTGAAGTCCCAAAAGACCGTTGCCATAACCTTACCAGCCGATTGAATTGTTTTTGATTTCTTTGGGACACTTCATCCAGCTTCAGTCCATTGCTAGGATTGTTCTATTGTCTCTGTTGCATAGTGGTGGATCCATGTCTCATGCACAGTTATACAACGACGCTTAAAATCCATTTTATTTTTCTTAAAACAATCCAAACAAGCTTGAGAACTTTTCATTCTTATGCGTTTTTGGTCTACTGTTGCAGAAGGCTTTTTCAGCTGTAGTTCTTTATGCAAAATTAAATGGACTCGATCATTTGAGATATCATGCACTTTGGTTACAATTTCTGTTGTTTTTGGACATCCCATACGTGGTTCATCCTCAATGCTTGTACGATTCAGCAACCCAATTTTTTACTGTTGCAGATGAAGGAGCACTTTCACCTAACAAATTCACCATATCATTATGAGTTCTTGCCCTGATAAACCATTTTTATTTAAATATTTAATGGCACCACGAATTTCTAATTTTTTCATTGTAAAAAAAATTGCAGATGCGTGTTTTTTGAACACCTGTTTCTATTTGAAGGAGTTGTCAGATCGAAAAGAAATTTAACATGTGTTTATAGCACAGATGGAAGTTTCTAAACCACTTAACTTTATTCTGTTTGTACCGCGCTTTCTGTTCTAGCCTAAGAAGTTTCCGAACCGCCCTCGTATATGTGTATGTATGTAAATACGTCGCAGAGATAAAGAAAAAAAAAATACTCCTCCCTATTTAATATTCTTTTGAGTTGCGCATTTTAATTATAAATAAAGTAGCTAGAAAATATTAATCAATACAAAAAAAAACAGAATTAATTTAATACCGTAATCATTACGAATTTTCTAAATTTCTGGAAATTTTTTTTACCAATTTTGGTTATATGCTTGTTATTGTAAAGTTGTGTTTATTTATTTATTATAAATAACTTGAATTTCGAATTAAACTTATATGTATAGTGAAATCTCCCGTAGGCGGACACCGGTCGTTACAGCAGATTTGACCGTTAACGGGAGGTGTCCCTTAACGAGAGAGTTCACTATTAACATTTCTAACATTATTGAATTTTGTCCGTCTACTGGAGGCATTTTATGAAAAAGAGTGTCCGCGTCCGGCCAGTGGAGTATCCGTCTAGTAGAGAGTACTCTGTTCTAAAAATTCTTGTAAAACAAAGGGACTATGAAAATTGTCCGTTTAAAAGAGGCAATCGCCTACGGGAGGTGTCCGTTAGTAGAGTTTTTCACTGTGTACACAATTTGCAGGTGCATGTGATCAGGAAATATGTTATTAAAGCGGTCACAAAGTTCAATAAAGACCTATTGATTGAGAGAAAACGTGGTACGGGTAAAAAAAAGATCTAGGAAGTAAACTCAAAGTAATTAAGAGAAGAAGCTTTTAAGGACTCTACAAAAATGCATGTGTTACGATATAAAAATGTTAAATGTTAAATCCTTAATACGCCGATTGAAAATTGGGCTTATAATATTAGAAGTTCCATATACGAGGTCAGATCAAAAAATAAACGTTATTTTCAAATTTCGTGAGTTACATATGTTCGATTTTCGCATTTTTTCTGTTATGTTGGTACACAAGTCTGTTATTTATGTTGGTAATATCTGCCATTTTGGATTGTCAGTTTGTTTTTGACAGATAAAGAGGTTAGTCTTATGTTTTGGTGTGCTCTTCAATTTTTTACTATTCGAAAAAATGGATCAAAGGAACTGTATTAAGTTTTGTGTAAAAAATGAACTTAAATGCTAAAAGACATTTGAAATGTTCACTGTGGCGTTTGGCGAGTCTACTTTGAGCAGAACACAAGTTCAATTGTGGTATAACCGGTTTAAGGAAATCCGAGAAGATGTCAATGAAGATGCTCGTCCTGGTCGCCCGAGCACCTCAACAACCGATGAAAACATTGAAGTAGAGAAGAAAATGATTTTGGATAATCGTCGAATCACTATCAGAGAGGTTGCTGATGATGTTGGCATATCGTTTGGATCATGCCAAGCAATTTTTACGGATGTTTTATGCACGAAACGTGCGGCTGCGAAGATTGTTCCAAAATTGCTAAATTTTGAGCAATTACAACGTCAATGACGATCCAGATTTCCTCAGGTCATAACTGGTGACTATGACATTGAAACCAAAGCCCAATCATCCCATCCCAATGGTGAAGGTTTTGCTGACTGTTTTCTTCGACTGCAATGGCGTGGTGCATCATGAATTCTTGCCACGAGGTCGTACAGTCAATAAGGAATACTACCTTGAAGTTATGCGCCATTTGCGCGAATCAATTCGTTTGAAACGCACAGAATTGTGGAAAAACCAATCATGTATTTTGCACCATGATAACGCACCAGCTCACACATCAATGCTTGTTCGTGAGTTTTTGGCCAAAAACAAAACCGTTATCATGCCTCAACCACCGTATTCACCGGACTTGGCCCCCGCTGACTTTTTCCTCTTCCTAAAACTGAAAACACCAATGAAAGGAAAGCTTTTTGCTACGATTGAGGAGATAAAAGAAAAATCGAAACAGGATACCAAAAAGCGCGTTTTAGAAGTGTTTCGAGGATTGGAAAAAACGCTGGCATAAGTGTATTAGAACTGAGGGGGATTACTTTGAAGGGGACAAGATAATTATTGATGAATAAATATATATTTTTTCAAAAAAATTAAAATAACGGTTATTTTTTGATCAGACCTCGTATTCCACTTTTCATCTACTCGTATAATATTTATAGCTAAGTCTACAGGTACACTAAGCAGTGTTGCCAATTTAGCACTTTTAGTGCTAGATCTAGCACTTTTTAAACTCATTTAGCATCAAAAAAAGTAATCTAGCACCTAGCACTTTTTTTAGCATTTTTAAATATTTTTCTAGCATTTTTAGCATTTTTTTAAATTTTTGTTATTTTAATAATTTTTTAATTATTTTCCCGCAAAAATATCTTTAACAATCAAGTTAATTTGTGTTTTAAATTAAACTATGTAAAGTCAAACAAATATTCAATAATAAAATAAAGTTTTTAAAGTGATAACATGAAGAAAATATATGCTCAAAAATTCCGTAAGGAATGGCTAAATAACGAAAAATTTAAAGATTGGATAAAAGAGTCCGAAGATTCTGGAAAAGTCTTCTGCAAATATTGCAAATGCGATATTTTGGCGATGTTTAGTTGTTTGGAGAAACACGCAGAAACAAAAAAAAACATGAAAGTGCCATTGGTTATATCACAAAAAATAAACCCGTTCCATTCAAACCCGTAAGTTTTAAACTTCAACAGCAGGAAGCTACATTATGTATGTACATTGCTGTTCATAGCTCAATTAAGCCCGTAGACCACTTAGGTGAACTTTGTACAGCAAAGTTTGACTGCGCATCAATAAAGTTACACCGTACAAAATGCAGCAAAATAATAAAAAATGTCCTCGGCCCACATTTTAATGAAGAACTTACCAATGACATCGGCAATGGTTACTAGAGTATTTTAATCGACGAGTCAGCAGATGTATCTTTCACAAAAACTTTAGGTAAGTTCCTTTAGTACTTACAGATTTTTAAACTATATATTTCCATTTTCTTTTCAAGGTTTGGCAATAATTTACTTCAGCCAAAGAAAAAATATAATTGTTTCTACATTTTTAAATATCGAAGAAATTCCTAATGGAACTGCCGAAAGCATTGTTATTTCTTTAAAAGATACCCTACAAAAATTTAAATTAAATATCAATAAATTTGTCGGAATTGGTACCGACAATGCTAATGTAATGATTGGTAAAAATAAAAGCGTCCATGTAGCACTAAAAAATATGTTCCTGATTTGGTTCTTGTGAAATGCGTATTTGGAATTTATTGTTTATGAAACATTCAACTGGTTTTCAAAGAGCTCTAATCGTCAACAATCCTATAAAACTTTATACGAAAATTTGAATGGAAAAGTATGTTTTTTATTATTTACATACTTTAGCTTAAATATTTTTAAACTTATTTTTATTTTAAGGAGCCGTTAAAAATTACTAGAATTTCAGACACAAGATGGCTATCTGTAGAGATTGCAGTTGTAAGAATATTGTTCCAATGGGATGAACTAAAGTTACATTTTGAAATGGCAAATATCAATGAAAAATGCCAGAAAGCTAAAATCGTATTAGAAATGTACAGAGACAAAAAAATTCATCTATATTTATTTTTTTTTTTTAAACCAATTCTACATGAAATACAAACTGTTAACAAAGTCTTTCAAAGCAATGAAAATGACCCAACGCGCCTTTTAAAAGAAAGAACTCTGTTAATTAACTTTCTTAAAAAAAAGATATTGGATAACGAAAATATAGATGTATTATACGACTATTTCGAAGATAAAATTTTGTACACCTGTAGTCTTGGTTATGAATTCGAAATGCATGTGGAAAAATTAAAAAACAAAGGTAAAATTCGAAAAAATAAAGTACAAGAAATGAGAAATAATTGCATCAACTTCGTTGTTGGATTAATAACCCAATTACAACAAAGGTAAGCTAAATACATATAAATATGCATTAAAAAATACATAAACTAACCCCTTCTTTATTTAAAATTACCAGACAATATAAAAGTTTTACAAAATAAAGATTTTTTTTCGGTCCAAAACGTTTTAAGTTCCCAAAAAGGCGAAATTTTACCAATTTTAAAATTATTTTTTATTAGCGAGGAACAAATTGGAAAAATAATTGACCAATATTCCAACATTCAATATATAAAATGGATTAATAAAAACAACACAGTATCTTTCTGGGCAGAGGTAAAAGCATATAGAGATGGCGGAGGTAACAAGAGATTCGAGGAAATTGCCAATTTTGTTTTAAAACTTCTCAGTCTTCCGTGGTCTAATGCGGACGTTGAACGTATGTTCAGTCAAATGAACATCGTAAAGACAAATATAAGAAACCGATTACATTACATTCTGTTTTAGCAATTAAGTAAGACTTTATTGTTAAATTTTGATTTCTTAATTTTATGATATAATTTAATAACATTTTAGATACGGATTAAAAGGAAGCGGAAAGTGTTGTTACCAATATGATGCCCCAACGAATTATCTGAAATTAATTGGATCTAGTGAAAGTTATGATAATAATAATAATGATGATAATGACTGGAATTTTTAAATTCATCTAATTATTTTCGTGATCTTAAAACTTATGTGATAAAATATGAATTTTAAAAGTTAATTTTTACATAGTAATGTAAAGACTTTTTGTTTTTTAAGAATTTACTTTCGATTTTTGTTTTTAAAAATGAATAGAACATTTTATTTTTGATTTTTTTTTTAAGAAAAGATGTATTTTCAATTTCTTTATTCATATTTAAGTATGAAAATGAATTTTGAAGAAATACAGATCTCATAGTTTACTGTAAAGCCAATTTTTTTTATTTATTTTTGTTAGCACTTTTTTAGCACTTTTTTTAATTTTTAGCACTTTTTAGCATTTTTTTGAGAAAAATCTAGCATTTTTTCCCAATAATGTTTTGGCAACACTGATACTAAGGAACAATGATAATACATCAAGTGAAATGAGTAGTTCATTATTATGAATTTTTACTTCTTTTATCTTATCTTTAAATTCTAATGAATTCTTTACATTATATTTATATAGTTTTTTTAAAGATAAGTAATCTCGGACGATTGCTTTTGTGGACAAGTAAATTTTTGTTCTGCTTAAATTTAACATCAGATATTATTGAAACTGTTGTACAGATTTATACAAAGAATTAATCTTTTTGAAAACTTTCCAACTGTGCAGAACTTTAAAGATATTTGACAATAGTCGAATGCACAATGATATCTAAATAAATCTGACATTTCTACATTTTGTATATTTTCACCAATATTTATTAACTTTTGTTAGAAAAACAAAATTTTAAATTGTTACAAATGTGATGATACGTTGTTTTGGTATATAAATAGAGTGTACTTAATGATACGTTATGTTGAATTTTCTTTATAAAATCGTTATTTTTTGACGCAGATGCATAATTTTTTTTGGAGACGTGTATTTTTATCTAATGAATCATAATCAATCAAAAGCCCGATTTTTATTTTTTTGATGATTCGTTGTTTTGCATTTCAGGTGACGATATATATCTCTTATTTTGGGTATATAACTTAAAATTGCGGAATTCACAACAGAGGGCGATTTTGGAACGTGGTTTTAGTCTTTAGTTTAAACAACAGTTTTTTTTTTTTTTTTATTTCGATTATGTAAAATTTTGTGCCAACAAAGCGTCATACGCGGGAAGTTTTGCTTTTTTTCTTTAATTTTACAAAGAAGCTTATGGTGTATGTGTTCCACCGATTTCAATGTGCGAGAGATGGTTTGCGCAGTTCAGTGGTGATTTTGACACGGAAAACAAAGATCACCCAAGCCAGCCAAAAAAAAAAAAAATTGAAGAATTAGAGGCATTACACCAAGAAGATTATTGTTAAAATAAACAAGAGCTTGAAAAACGATTATCCATGTCCGAATTGCTGCTTAAACGCTATAAAAGGAAAAATGATGCAAAATGGATCCAATGAAGTCTGACCAATCAGCCGAGTCGATACCAAAGCCAATTTTCCATTACGCTAAGGCCTTAAACCTTCAAAACACGAAATCATGACAACGCTCGGTTAATTATCTGTATTTGGTGGAACCAAATGGTGGCCAGACTATTACAGAGAAACGGTACCTAATGTAACTGATAAGTTTAAAGAGATCATTGGCTGAAAAACGCCCAGACATGAAAGCCGCATGTTCCAATACCAGTTAAAAACTATTCAGAACGAAGTGTTTGGGAAGTTTTGCCTTACCCGCCTTATAGTTCAGACCTTGCTCCGTCCGACTACTATTTATTGCGATCGATGAAGAACGCTCTCTCTGGGATACACTTTACTTTAGAACAGGGTATCCAAAATTGGCTTGGTTGTAGCTAACAATTGCCAAAACTTTGAAATAATTTATATTGTACAAATGTTTTTGACTCTGTTTACATCTTACACGGGCTCGAAACTGGTTAGAGTTTGATTGCTTCAAACCTTTTGAACTCGCAGCTGACTAGAGTCTTATCTAAAATCACGGGATCAGTCAAAAGCCCAGGGTTCGTATAATTTTCGATTTATTTATTTTTTTTTTGACCAGCACTCAGGGGATGCAATGCATTGTGTTGGAACTAGGAAAATAGGTTATGTTTGAGAAGCAAATTTCGGACCACCAAATCATCCTAGGTACTGAGCCATTGAATGTAATGGTGACATTAGCTCTGTGCTCAGGGTATGTATTGGGATTGTTGTTTTTCTTTGAGGGCCTAACAGCCGTCATTGACAGGATCTATTGATTCGCTGCCAATGCATTTCGATTGCTGGTTCAAGGCGATTGCTGCTTTTAAGCAAGGTGCTCGTTACATTCATGTACGAGAAATTGCAAATTGTATGTTCCTGGCAAATATGCTCTTTGCAAAATCATACATTAGTATGTTCTTGCAGGCGATAAGCCGAATGTACTCGCGTTGAAGTGTGCGGGGAGATTAGGCGGATTAGGCTAATCTTGAACAAATCTGTACAAATGTTTTAACATAAAAGCTAAGAAGTTGAAAAACTGTCGAATTTGAAGATTTTTACGAGTGACCTGATTTTTTATCTTTTCAGCTTTGAAAAATTAATGATTTTTGCATTTTTTTTTTTGGAGAAAGGGTGTCTTAGCTTATGTTTTTAAAAGACTTTCTTTATATTTTCCTGAAAGTTATCCTTACAGACATAATTTTATTATTAAAAACATATCCAATTTTCTAAATATATTGCTCCAAACGCCTTTTGGAATTTGACCTATTTTTTATAAAATTTTAAACTTTAGGCCTTTAAATTACAAAACGGAAAGTAGTTTTGGAAATCTTCATGTGTCATATTTTTTTTGAAAAAAATGCTCTAAAGCCGAATGAAATGAAAGGCATTTCGGCATATTCTTTTAATATTTTCAAGAATTACGGGATTCTTTATGTAATTTTGTTAAATTATTTTACAATATTTGTCGAATCTTTCAAAAACATAATCTTTTATCAAAATTCTGATAAATTTTGTGCTGTGCATCATTTCATCAAGATTTTAAAAATCGAAATCCAAAAATTATTTTTTTGTATAAAAACAATTTAAACATTGATTTCAAACATATTATTGCGAAACTAACTTTGAATTTTTACAATAACACACCCAGCAAATGAATACATTTTATACAAAATTTATTCACCAAAAACTTTAAACACAAATTATATATCCTTGAGTTTTAAGCACAAATTTCAAAACTTTAACAATTTTTTTCAAGTAGAAAGAACCACAAACTTAAAATAGCCTTGTTTAATAACATATCCCACAACCTTCTGGTTTTAAATTATAATAAATAAATACTAATTACTGATTTTTTAATTACATACTTACTTAACTTTTTGTGTAAAAACCAACCAACACTCACACAGATTAACCAAATCTGCCAGTTACCAAATAAAAACTCACAAAAGAAATAATCCCTCCCTCCCCACTTATTAAAGCGCTCAAGTTAAATAAATGAAGGATTTTTAAGAGAAAATAACACGCAAATTGTTACAACTCAAATATCAACAAGAAAATAAATGTATCCTTCTTCTGTCTGTTGCTAAAGAGGTTTGAGAGCAAACTGTTGCTGTGCTCCATAACAGCAACAAGATATATGTATATGATTTGTTGTTGCTTGCTAACACCAAAAACACAGTGCCAAATTAAACGGAAGTGGAGATTTACGAAGAAGTGTAAAAAATAAATAAATGTTTGAAATAGGGAGACGTGTAGTAAACTAGCCAGCAATTCTAGGAGACAAATTTTAACATATTCGTGTCCTAGCCGAAGCCTTTAGATTACAAAGACGAAATTGTAGATTAAAAAATGTTTCTTAGTGATAATCAATGCGTTTTCTTGGCAAAGTATTGGGCCAATAGACAAAATTTCTTCAAAACCGGATCAACATTTGTATACAAATATATTATAAAATACGATGATACCATTCGCTGAAGAAAACTTGCCGCTACTATCGAATTTTATGTACATTTTATGAACACACTCGTACTTTACGTCTTGTAAAGCTTTATTTGGAGGAACAAAACAAAAATGTATTAAAATGGCCAGCACAGTCCCCCGATCTCAATCCAATTGAGTACATGTGGAACAGAGTTAGGAAAAGTTTGAATGGTAAAACAGCAAAAATTTAAATAATTTGTGAAAAAACATTGAGGCGGCCTGCAAAGCTATACCCATTTCACTTTGTAGGCGTTTGGTAGAAAGTATGCCAAATACATAGATGTCTTCATGTGATAACAAAGAAAGGCTATCCGACAAAATACATTTAAAGGAATAATGAAACAGTGGAGATTGTTGTAATTATTTTTTCAACTCTATTAACGATTTTCTTTATTCTTTTTTTATTTATATAGATGTATGATCCCGTTTTGAGGGGCGCAAATAAAAGCAGCCAGGCTTAGAATTAAGTAGTGAAAAAAATGTTGTTATTTTTTATACATAGTCAAGTCATTTATACTGGTACAAAACTGAACACACTTATTACGAATGCAACACTGAGCGCATCCATTTCGTATTGATTGCGATTTGACGCTTATTCCTCATTGGGACGTAAAAAGCTTTTGACATCAATTGTTTACAATTATGGAATTGGGCGACATCGAAAATTGTATTGTTGTACTTAATAAAATGCAACATGGAAAAAGGCGATATCTTTAGAACGTTGCGACCGCTTGCAATCACTCGCATTTTTGTCTATCGTACTGTGAAATTGTTTGAGGATAGTGGTGGAGTACGAAACCGTCAAAGATCCGGCCGTCCGCGTACTGTGAAAACTCCAAAAGCGATCAAAGCCGTGAAGAGATGAATAGACCGAAAACTACTGCGAAAACAGAAAATTTTGTCGCGGGATATTTAAATTTTGCAAAAGCCTATGTATCGCATTATTAAAGAAGATTTGGGACTCAGCGCATTCAAGCAACACAGTTGACAACTGCTCACGGTGGCATTGAACAAAAAACGGAAGCAAAAATCGAGTGTTACTCAGCCGGTACGCGAAGAACACTCACAGATTCTGTTTACTGACAAGAAAAACTTCACCGATAAAGAATCGTTCAATAAACAGAACGATCATATGTATGCTCAATCATCCAAAGAAGCATTCCAACTCATCCAAAAGAGGCCACCATTCCGCGTCTGTAATGGTATGGTCGGTAGTAAGCTACGATGGCGTTATCAAGCTCCATTTTTGCGGGAAAGGACCGTCTTGGAACCCATTGTAAAGCTTCTCAACCCATCAATATTCACCACAAAGCCATGGACTTTCCTGCAAGACTCTGCTCCAGCTTCCAAAACGAATCAACTGTGGCTCAAAAACAACGTTGCGTACTTCACATCAACGGATGATTGGCCAGCTGCTAATACAGACCTCAACCTGTTGGATTACATGTTGTGGTCCGTATTAGAGGGCATTACTTTCTCTACTCAACATCCAAATATTGAGTCGTTAAAGCATAAAGTTCGTCTCGCGATCGATGAGAGTCCACATAGGTTGTCATACTGGAAGATTTGTAGCTATTGAATAACCCAAAAAAATAAAATTTGTAAAAATATTAATTCATTTTCATTTGGCGTGAATTTTTCTGTGTACCAGTATTTATGATTTGACTAGGTAAATAGAAAATAAATTGCATAAATTACTGTTCTCATAAATGTTTTAATTATATGACACCACTGTACGTGTCAAATGACCCAAAGATATGTAAATTGGAGTCAGTTAAAAATAAAATTTGTACCTAAAAGGGATACATTGACTCTGTATTGAAAAGAGTTTGCAGTATTTCGGCATTTTGAAAAGGATTTCGAAATATCGGTTCATAAATTCAAAAATGTTTTAATAAATACATTAAGAATGGTTTAGGCTTTATTGCACAATTATTATATTACTTCTGGTGGTTAAGATTTAAATTTTCTGAGGTAAAATACAAAAAAATAAAACGACTAGTTACATCCCACGTTACTTAAATACATTAAAGAGACAATTGACTTCACTATAGATTACCTGGGATGTATATTGTAATTCAATTACTATCAATTTCTGTCAAATGTATATTTATGTCAGCCAAGTGATTAGATATTAGAAAAATTACTGTCTAAAATGGATACATTTGATTCCTTATAAAACTGCTGGGTTTAGCTAGATTTAGTAGAATGTATTGGACAGTAAAGCTCTTCATATCATCACACTGTTACCGGTAGTAATTCGCCATTCATAAATTCGGCATTCATCAATTAAGCTTCATGCATTTACTGACGTTTTAGTAAATGGTTTACAAACTTACAGGAAAGCGATTGTAAAACCAGACACAAAGGTATGATATTTAGCCTTTAAATTTGCAAAATAAAAATTTCTATAATGCAAAATTACAATAAACAAATATATGTAAGTGCAGCACATTTTCTGACAATCTCCTCGCAAAAAGTTTTAAAATGATAAAATTTAATGTATAAATAAAGGCTTTTTATTGCAGACAATTTAAAAGAAAGTAAAACTTACTAAACCATTTTTACTTCTAATTTGTAATCCTTTAATAATATAACGTATAGACGGCATGTTGAATACACACTGTTGCTGTTTTGTTAATTAAAATTTTATTTTATTTTTTTAAAAATTTTATTGAAATATTTTATTTCTTCAAAAAAATTGCTTAAAGCTTAAAACGCGTGTTAATAATTTTATTTCATTTCATTTGCATTTATTAAGAGATATGTTGTTATTAAATTAATCACGTTTTGTTTAAACAAATTCGGCTCGTTTGGTTTTTTTTTTGGGGCGTAAGCGTTGTTGACGCTTTAAATGATGACAACGAACTGAATTATTAGCCAACCAATTTTATTTTATTTCAGTTTTAAGCCACTTTGCATAGAAAATTGAAAATATTTAATAGCATACGCTTATAAAACTGAGAAAAAGACACAACAAAATTAACAAAAAAAAAAGATGTCTATTTAAGTAAACAAATAATGTGGAGAAGATCTAAAACTTAAGAGGATCATCAAGTTTGTTAACCAGGGATTGTGAACGAAAAAATTAGTGCATAATGGTTAATATAATAAAATTAAAACATATAAGCAGTGTTGGCAGTTTAGCCTTTTTGAGGTTAGATTTAAGGTACGGTCACATTTTACAAATATTTACTCTTACAAGAGTTTTGCAAGATCAAACAACATAAATTAAATTAGAATTTAATATATGTTGTGCTTAGACCTAAATAAGAAAAGTTTTTTTTAAATAAACATGTTCATATAAATGTTATTTAGTGGTTCCGTCTTTTTCGGCAAATATTTGCCAAGTGTTGTGACCGTACGTTTAGCCTTTTTATTTTCCTTTTGGACTCGAAATTTATGTACTCGTAAGCCTATACAACGGAAGATGGCATGAGTAAAGAAATGATTGTGGCGACAAACATGGCGCTCTCTTTTTAACTACGCAGCCCTAGTGTGAACCTTATTTACAAGAGGCTCTCCAAACGGCTTACAACAACCAGTTGTGTAAAGATGAAGTACATGGATCTCTACATGAGGAGAACAGAATGATGTCGGTCAGGCAACATAATGTGTTGCTGACCAGACAGTTCCTCTGCTAGCATATCAGTAGCCTTGCCACTCCAATCATCAGATTCTGAAAAAAAAACTCTTTCCCGGAATATCTAGAAAAACGTCAGGCGATATCACGAGGACATTTAAGTCATCCACCAATATGACGCCAATGCAAACATTATTGCGGTCAAATAGCGGTCACTGAATGCAAATAATCGAAAGAACACCTGATAGTGGCAGGCAGACTTAATTCATCCTTGCACAGTTGGATACTGAACATTTATTCAATTGTCTTAATAGGTCAACTAACTTACGCTACATTGACCTTTAAATAAGACGCAGTTTGTATAGCTCCCGTTACCATTTACTGACACAAATACATATAAATAATTAACATACTTTTTTCTAAGGAAAAAAGGGATTTGCGACAACAGTGGAACTGTTGCAACAGTAAGGTAATTATAAGGGATTATCTATACATACCTTCTCCTTTTTCCTTCCCGCTATATGACAGGTAGCTGTGTCAAGTACATGAATATCTAACAGCTCCCATGAGGTGTGACGAAACATGAAAACTGTAATAATTTTCTCTGGTCACAGCACGAAATCACTGCAATGATGACCTTTCCCCTTTAGTGCCTACTTTCGTACAAATATTTGCAATAAACAAAAGAAACTGAATTGTATTAAATCTCTTTGGAGGTTGACCTTTTTGCCTTCTCTCAGTAGATGTTTGATGACCTCTTAAGCAATGATAACAAAAACACGATAGCCAAGAATGGTGCAAACATGAATATGATGCAGATGATGACGAATTTCATACAGAACACATGAATTGATTCAGGAGAGTACAAACTCTAAGCTAAATTTCCCTCAGAAAGATGAGAGAAAATTGTCAGACGTAAGAAAGATATTGAAGACGATCTACCGTTGATCCTTCAAAAATATCTTCATTCACCTGACGACTCTTAACGATTTATTTGTCGTCTGGCTGGGCAAATACAATAAACGTTGCATCCTGTCCAAGGAAATTCCGATTAAATCAATCAGAATCATCATCAAAGTAACTGGCAGATCACCGAAGCTATTCTTACCCGATAGATTAGCCAAGGAAATCCTAATCATCGGTAGGGTCTGACCTCAATATTCACTCACGATTTCAATTTATGCAGTAAAGTGTTGTTATTAGTTTTCTAGAAAATGTTGCAATCTGTTTATCTAGACAAATGTTGCAATCACTTTTTTCTAGAACAATTGTACGATCAGTTTTCTCTAAAAAAAAAATTTGGTTAAGTTTTCGCTAGAAAAATGTTCCGATCAATTTTCTCAAGTAAAATGTTGTTCTAGCTGTTGTGCTGGATACAAATGTTGGATAGGAGGCTTCATCAGACCATAATTCTTTGAAAATGAGGCGGATCAAACGTGATCACGCTCGATATCGATATCGAGACATGATAAATGAGTCTGTCTTAAATTGATGATATTAGTGTCTTTAAAATTATCCCTAAATAATGCTTTTATTTTGAAATTTTGTACTGTTTTAAGGTTTGTGGGTTGAAAAATACAGTGTGCAACATAAAACCTTCAAAAGAAAAGGTGATGTCTATAGTAACGAATTTTTACTGCTATCGACTAAAAAATAGGAATTGCGCATATATATTCACCTGGGTTCTACATTTGTAAAATGAAGTGGAAATGAAATTTTCATTAATTTTGTGTTCTAAATTTTGTGAAAATGATTTGAAAAGTAAAATATCACTTTTAGTTTCGTTCATCGTAGTTAAAAGTTTAACCTCATTTTCTAGAACGCCGTGAAATTGTCCATGTGAATTGAAAACGATTTAGTTTCACTTCGTATTGGAATATAGAACTTAGGCGATTACGTCTATATTTCTACATTCCTCGTTGAAATAAATATACAGTCAAACCTTGATATAACGACCTTCGCTAAAACGAATTCCTCGATTTAACGAATTTTTTGAAATCCCCTGCAACGCTCCATAAGATTTAATACAAAATAAACCTCTCTATTATGAATACATTTGTCAATAGCCTCGTTATAACGAATTTTCATTCACTGCAGACTAACGAAATAGAAAGAATTATTTACCTCTATTTAACGAATTTTGTCCACTTACAATCTTTTCATAACGATTTCCATCAATTAATCCAAATTATATAAAACAGATAAACACAAAATTATTGTGTTTGCAACGCCAACGTCTCCACCAAACCTACATTCGAATTCGACAGCAGCATGCATTTGACTAACGTCTGAAATATTCGAAGAAAAATTTATTGTTGCCAAGAGCTTGTACGCTTGTTGCACCAGTTGTTGTTGCAATCTAGCTATTTAATCACTGGCTCAGACTTATTATTTTTATAAATGTAAACTATTTTTGAATTAAATACAATAATATTTTTGAATTTAAAACCTACAAAATACAGTGGTTTCCTTCAAATGTGTTTTGATTTATTAGCGGAAATCGTTCGCTATAACATGGTAAGCAGATGATGATTAATATACATACATAGAAAATTTTTTATTACCTCGTTATAACGAATAGAAGGGCAACTTCACCTTGATATAACGAAACTCATTGTAACGAATTCTTCGATACATTTTTTTTTTCTAATCCCCTTAAGATTCGTTATACCAAGGTTGAACTGTATGTATATGTATTTAGTTAAATATTTGTTCAATACAAACATAACTTAAATAGTATTAAAGCAGCACGTTTCCATTAACCCTGCAACTACGTTTAGGGTCTTTTGATGACCCATTCGTATTTAACATTGCATAACTTGCAAAAAAAACGTGTTTGTCCGTCAGACCGACACACAATCACTCTAACGACGATATAGTGCATTGATCACAAGCCTTAAATATATTTTCGAAATGTACAAATTTGAATTTTCTCAATAAAAAAAATGTGGGGTCAAAATATGACCCAAACATAACATTTGTATTTTTTTTCTAACATAGTAGCAGGGTTAAAATATATGTTCAAAGGAACTAAAAGATAATGTTTTGTCCTAAAAAATATCAGTTACACTGTTTACAACTTAATATTATACAATTCATTGCACACAACACCTTCTTTAGCCCTTCATAAACGTGTTTAAGCATAATTATATACATATTCATATATACATATATATGTATAGAAATATATATGTACATTTATTATTTTTTGAAAAGCAACCCCTCTTTACAAGAGTTAAGCTTTTGTTTTTCTGTCTATTGGTCATAGAAAAATGTCAATGAACCAAATAAGGAAATAATAATTATTGTGAACGGCAATGCACTTGTTGACAGGTCAGTGTACTATAATGTTTGTTATAAGAAAAGTAAATTTCTATTTAATCTATTTATAAAACTTTATATAAAATTAGGAATTACTATTAATATTTTTTAAGAAACAATTTGTTTTAGCAAATATGTAAATAAATAAAACACATTTTTTCTGAAATATGATGATTACAAGTTTAAAAAAACGGCAAAACAACTTTGCATGTTTGACTAATTCAAGATATACAAAATAGATAAATATTTAATGTTAGACAGTCATATATTTTCCAAGCTTTTTAATGCTAGTATATAATTCAATTATAATAGTAGGTACAACAAATACACACAAAGTTAAACAGACAGACACTTATAATTGCTTTATATATTTTAAAATAAACTTAATTTTGTAAACCTTTTTCTGAATAGGAGAAAAATATTATTAACGAGTTGTGGTCAATATATATATATAAAAGACTTAAGGTTGTTAATCACAGGTGTGGTATTGAATGTTTGTTATATTACTGAGTCATATTTTGTGAATAGTCATTCAAGAAAAAGAAGCAATAACAATTAGAACTTATAAAGGAAAACTTCGACCAGTTATTTTATAAATAAAAATGTCGGCCAGTTTTCCTATTAAGAAAATCGTCGACCAGTTTTCTGCTGCCACTGGCCACCTATAAAGAAAAACTTCGACCAGTTTTCTTATAAAGAAAAACTTCGACCAGGATTCTTAAAAAGAAAAACTTCGATCAGTTTTCCCATAAAGAAAAACATCTACCAATTTTGTTACAAAGAAAAACGTCGACCAGTTTTTCTTTATAGAAAAACTTTGAGCAATTTTCACCTAAAGAAAAATTTCGACCAGGTTTCTTATAAAGAAAAACTTCGGCCGGTTTTCTATAAAAAAACTTCGAGTTAGTTATCCTATTAAGAAAATCTTCGACAAGCTTTCCTATAAATAAAAAATTCGTCCAGGTTTTTTTTTAAGAAAAGCTATGAGCTTATTTTCTGACGACAATTATCTTAATGTTTAAACTACTTTGTTTTTGTGTGTTAAAGTTACAACAAATAAACACTCACCTCCAAATCAGGTCCCGGATATGAAATTCGTTTCAACTTTTCCATTTCTTCTTTATATTTACGACTTTGTTCTTCAATCTTTTTACGCTTTTCAATTTCTCTATCCAATTTCTTTTTCCAAATCTCATCATTTTCCGCTATTATTTCCAAACAATGCTGCAAAGTGCTTAAAACACCAGAAGTAGTGGCGCGAAACGTAATCGACTCACCCTATAAATACACAAAACAATAAACAAAAACAGAATAAATAATATGTTATATCTACAAATGTTAAGCAATATGCTTAAAAGTACATAATAAATAATGTAAGTAAATATTATAGTTTACCTTAAAATCAATTGGTTTTAAACCATCACCCAAATCTAATGGTATATCTGTGCCTTTATTTGCTTCCGCACATGCATCAAAGTATCTGCAATAAAACAAACGAACACAATCAACCAATCAACCATACATACATCCATTAATAAGTAAAGTATTAACAACGACAATGTTTTAATATTAAATTACCTTTGCAAGGTTTCTATTTGTCCAAATAAAATATCCTTGAATGTTTCAATTTCGCCAACTTTCTCCTTGAGATTACGTTGGGTTTTTTTCAAACTGCTGCCACTGGCCACCGAAACTGTGTTTGATTGTAATGACATTGTACTGCCATGACGTCTTAATGATGTTGTGTCTGTGCTGGTGCTGTCCTCTTTGTACATACGTAATACTTCTACCCAGTGCATACGATCCTCGGGTGTTTCAGCACGTAAACACCAATTATTATAATTATTAACCACAACATCAAAGCGTAATTCATCGGATTCATGTGGCTGTTATAAGTAAACAAATATGTAAAGCATATTTTTAGGCCTTTCAATAATTCTGAAATATTATTGGCAAAAAAAAGTGTTTCTTTTCATTACTTCATATAATAGTAAAATAATTATTATTTTATATTAATCACCTGAATTTTCAAAACGCAAAGTACATATGCCCGTAGATTGCATGTTAAATTAAATTTTTTATGACGTTATTTGCCAGTTCATTTAATGTTCTTTACCAAATGATTAGTATACGTTTTTGTATTTAAAATATTTTGTAGATAAGGTAGGTATATATGGGGAAGAGAATCCCATTCAATGAACATCATGGGCCAAAAATGATTAATAATGTAAATAATGTATACAAGTGTTTTCAATGTTATCAATATGTTTAATTTCGATTACTAATTTGTAGTATATTTAGTTGGAAAAATAAAAATTTATTTAATAATCGTGTGTATTACAATACTAACTTTTTCAAAGAATATAAAATATATGTAAGTATGTATATATGTATGTATATATTCCTTTATTAATTGATAGCTAAATTAGAATTCATATTATGAGTCTGTTGAAAAGTTCTTAATTTCATAACAGTAACTTTGAAAAATGTAAAACTTAAAAAAACTTTGTTTTAACCCTGCTACTATGTTAGAAAAAAAATACACATGTTATGTTTGGGTCATATTTTGACCCCACATTTTTTTATTGAGAAAATTCAAATTTGTACATTTCGAAAATATATTTAAGGCTTATGATCAATGCACTATATCGTCGTTAGAGTGATTGTGTGTCGGTCTGACGGACAAACACGTTTTTTTGCTAGTTATGCAATGTTAAATACGAATGGGTCATCAAAAGACCCTAAACGTAGTAGCAGGGTTAAATACCTTCGAAATCTGTTAATATGTTACTAAATATTTTTGGAATGACTTTATTGTTTACTTTATTTTGACGCGTAAAAATTGGTGTATCTCAACAATAAATTAAATTTGTACATAATATCCCGTTTTGTGCCGTTTCGGTTTGCGTCGTTTCGAAGTTGCGTCTTTTTAAAATTTCCGTGACTTCGATGTTGCATCGTTTTTGCTTCAGTTTGCGTCGCAATGCTTCGAAGTTGCATCGTTAGTGCTTTGATTTGCGTCGTAAATAAATGTCTGTATGTATATACAAAGCAAAAATAGAAAAAGGGGATTTCCCGTCGAAGTCTAATGCAAATTTTGTATGTGAAAATTGTCTACAAGTTTTAATCTTAATATTTTTATGTTTTTTATGTGTTCTTCATGAATTGTTATTTTTTTTCTTTAATAAAAACTATTATTACACAAATAATAATAAAAAATTGGTATTTGCTATTGAAAAATCAATTCTTTTTTACTAAAATTATGAGTCTCGGAACGAATTAAATAAAAATTACTACAAATGTATGGAAAACTGTGATTCGGTTTGCGTCGTTTCAGTTTGCATCTCGTTTTTCCGGTCCCAATTAGCGACGCTAACCGGGGTGTGGGTGTATATGCTTTTGTTTTTGTTTCTTTTTTTAATTCAATTCCACCATAATAACTATATAATTTATATTAATATAATTAAACTATTCTTTAAAAAAAAGTTAATGTTGATTTTATTTTGATGCTCACAGTATACTCGTATAGTACATGAATAAAAATTATGTTATATTCGTAATTATAATCTAACTAGAATAACTTTATCGTTTCTACCTGAGAGGAAAAAATGTTAATATTTTCAAAGCTCCAATATAAAATTTGTAAACATTTTCTTTTATAAGTTGTAAAAATTTAATAATTTAAGTTCAGAAAATATTTAGAAACGTCGTTATATGTTACAAAAGTAATTATTAACTTTAAGACAAATATAGAAAATATTGCTCAAAACTACCGACACTCAGCATATTAACTAGCTTTTTGGTAAAAAAAAATTAAAAAATTAAAGACTTCAACCCAAAACAACGCAACCTCGAAAATCTTACGACGCACAGTGAAAAATAGTACTAATTAAGCAGCGACGCAACTTCGAAAAAAAAAACGAAGTGACGCAGAGTGAGGTATTGTTGTATTTTAAATTTTTCATTTAAATACAATGGTTTTAGCTGAAAATTTATTTGTTTATTATTTAATTAAAGCTTTAGAAACACCTTTTTGAAACTTATATAAAAATCTTTCAATATTTAGGTACATAAAATAGGGCCTTATAAAACATTTTTTTTTATTTTTTTAATATTTGTGGTTGGGGAGCCTACAGTAACTTCTTGGTATTAAGTATTATTAACTGTATTAAATTATTAATTTCAGGTAGTTTTTTATTATTATGTAATATATTTTTATTTTGGTCGCGAAAACTTAATATTTTACCACTAGTAAATAAATAAAAATAAATAAATAAATAAAATATGTATTGATATATTTCTATTACAAATACCTATTTGACCTTTTAATATTACCACATTATTAACATTGTCCATTTTAGCTAAAAATTTCATTAACTTTGCACATTTGTAATATTATTCCAAACCACATTCCTTTGAATGTGAATTCTTATAGAAAAAAATACCTTAGTGAACATTTTTATTTATCGTGTCACCCGTATGTAGGAAAAGAAAGCAAGTTTGCTGTATGTAAAAGAAATAAAAAACGAAATAGCCCTTGAAATTTTCAAATTTACTATCAAATTCCGTTTTGGAAATCAAACTATTAAATTAAAACACACAAAATCGAAACACCATTAAATCCCACATCAAAATGCGCCCAATTTTTGTATTTCTATTATATTGTATGAATTGTATGATTTCGTTTTTTGTTCTACAACTTACAATTCACGTATTTTATGAGTCAACATTTTCTTGTTTACCTCACATTAAATTGTTGCTTACTTTAGAATACAATTTTAAAAACGTTTTTCTTCGCCTATTTGTATTTGTTTGTTATTTAGCCAGCACATTGATGTACTCTGTTCATTAAAAGTGTAGGGTGCTGTCCATGGTGGTGGATTGTTGCTGTTTATTTCATGTTTTCCCCCATTAAGTGCTTAATGAGAAAAAATGACCAATAATAACAACAACAAAGAAAAAGGAAAACATTAAAGTAACATATACATTTTGCAATTTAGAGCATACTTTGTGGGGTAGACGTCATCGTGTCGTGTCAATTAAAGACAAAAAATATACCAATTCTATTAAAAATCCACCGAACACAACAAAAGCTCAGTCCACATACATACATATAAATATTAGGGGGATAATTAAATGAAAATTTAAAAGTAAATGATAACACAATGTATTCTCAATATTCATACGTACAAATTTAATATTTAAATCTAAATCTTAAGAATACCCACTTTAAAAATGCCCACTTATAAAATGAGGTAAAACGAGCATTTTTTAATTAAAACACACTTTAACATTTTCAAAAAATCGATATCTTTGCCTTCAAATTTATTTACTAATTCTGGTAATCTATATATATAAAGGTGATTGTGTGTTTGTATGTATGTTTATTATTATTAGTTTGGGATCTATAGACGGCTAAACGGCTGAACCGATTTGCTTGAAATTTTCACAGTATATTTCTGTATTTCTGGAAGGAGCTATAGGCTACTTTTTTTGCATGAGCAATGACTTACTCAAATTTTGCATGAGCAATTCCATTGTTTGTTTAAATATTTGCGGAAAAAATGGGAGTAGTAGCGACAGGAGGCGTGGCACCTCCCATATGATGATACATAATTAAAAAAATATCAAATATATGGTATACAATAAGATATATGGTACGGTTATTCTGCCATCAATATTAATATTTAGGACAAGAATGGGCGGACTGTCAATAGTGGGCGTGGCACCTCCCATAGATATGATGACAAATTATATATAAGGAAAGCTATATAAGCTATCAATATTAATATTTAGAACACCAATGCGCTGACTAGCAACAATATTGAGTAAATGTTAAAATTTGTATACATTTGAAATCTTTATTTCATTACGATACGAGTAGCGAAGCACTGGTTTATAAAATAAACCAGTTACCTATTTAAACAAAATTAATATTTCCATAAAACAGTACCTACCTAATGTATGATAGTATACCAGTATAAAGTATATTTAAACAAAAAAAACATGTAATATCTAATTGTATCAATGAAACTTTTGTGGTCAAAAGTCACAATACATGATTGGATCTCTTAATTGAATTTTAAAAATAGAACAAAGCGTGTTTTAATGTTCTACATAATAGCCACTGTTAGATGTTATTTAATACTGTTTGATTTTACAATGTGACCTCGTATTTATTTAACTACATGCTTCATTCCACTACCACTTACCTTAATTGTCGCTTTACTTAGACTTATAGCACCACGACAACCAAAGTCTGATTCGGATTCCGATTTGTAATAGGATAATGTACCATCTTTGAGTACAATGTAGCGCGGTTGCCAGCCATAAATATAATTGGTCCATTTGCTAAGATAACCGCGTAACTCAACGGTGCTGTTGTCAATAAACTCCAAGTCGGACTCTTCGCTTTGTGAGGCGGAATCATTATTGACCACAACTGTATTGTTCGATTCGGCAATGGTGACTTGTGGTGTTGCTGGGGCCGCCACTTGGGGTGGGGCTATTTCGCCACCATTTAATTGTTTAATATATTCCATTATTATTATTTGTTGTGATTGTTTATTTGTTTGTTTATGAGTTTAGCAAACACACAATAAAAATTTTCACAACTTAAGTTTTCTTTGCTCAGACACATACATCCAACGCACACTAAAACATAAGCTGTTACTAATATGAACGGCTGCCGGACGACTCTGTGGCAGAGTATGGACAATTGAAGTATATATCAAAACAACAAAAACAAGCTAGAACACACACAATCACGGCCACGTAATTTGCCTTTTTTCGTTGCTACTTCTCCACCATATAGCACAATTAATAATAAATATTATTATCTAAACTTGTTGTGTATGTTTTGTTGTTGGTACGGTTTAAATATAAACTAAAACACATACATAAATAAAATAAACGAATATTTAATTAATATTTCTGATCCATTTACCGGTGGTTTACTTGGGACACTTTCTTAATCATACACACATTCTGAATTTGATGATTAAATATAAAACACACAGAATTATATTGAAAAATAAAACACAATAACAAATAAATAAAATTTCTTTTTTTTTCTTTATTTTCAAGTTGTTGGACGGCCTTGTATTTATTTTTGAATTTTATTTATTCCACTTCACTTGAAACACTTTTGACTTGCATTATGCAAATTTATTTTAATTAAAAACAATTTTTAATAATTATTTTCATTGTTTTATTTGTTTCTTTCACTCCAACGTCTTGCAATGTTGTCACTATTTTCCAACAACTTTATTTATGGCAATAATATTGTTTTTGTTATTTTTTCTTCTTGTCCACTTCTGCAAAATGACATCGAATAGTGAAAGAAAAAAATATTCTAACATGACACTGTAATCAGCTGACTGTCTGCAGTGGGGTAAATAAAGAAAAAGTACCGTTTTGTGGTGAATTACATTGGGGTTATTGTGTGATGCAGAGTTGCATTTGCAGCAAAAAGGGAAATTTACGTTTTATTTGAAAGAATACAAAAGTGTATATTTTTCAAACATCGTCAGGCCCATGGTGAAATTAAATACCAGGTGACCGCATTGCTACAACAATTACAACAAGGCAAGAACAACAGGCATTTTTCTATATGAAAAACTTTCGTCACTGTCAAAAAGTTTTTTTTTTATATAACTTTTTGGCATTTTCAAATTCACCATGAATAATCAGCTGGCGCTACGCTATCACCTAGTATTTAAATTCACCTTGGTCAGGCCGTTTTGAGGAGGGTTTCCAATGTTTAGAATTTAAACAAAGAGAATATATTAGTACATCAAATTTGTTATGATTTTCTCAAAAAAATAAAGTTTTTATCACATAAGATATTTCAAAATGAACCCTAAGAATATATTTGAATTTATTTACTTTTTAATAATGTGGGATTCCCACAAACCTAGTTCATTATAATCGAGTTTTACTGTGCCAGTGTATTAGATTTCAAAAATAATTTCCCACTACCTACCTTCAAATAAAAAATTAAGCTTCTTATTAGATTCACTAAGAGTTTTTAATTTTATTAATTACTACAATAAATAAATAAATAAAATGATTTTCGTTAAATATTATTATTTACAATAAAAAAAATATATGTATAGCAATAAATAAATTAACCAACAATTACATAATTACATGTTTTTAATGTCTTATTAAACTAAAGTATGACTTTCATAGAACACTCATTGCATTTACATTAAATCTACAACATTTACAACAAAATAAATAATTTAATAAATAATTAATAACCTAAAGCAGATACGGAGTTTTCATAAATATAACAATATAGAGATAATGTATGTATTTTGAATTAAAATAAAAATCTTTTTTATAAATATAAATTTCTTGATTCGAGTATTGATTTTTTGTAAATATCAAGCAATTTTCAACTACATAATTATTTTATAAAATTTTACATGGAATATTGATTATTTCCTTTGGTTTCTTTGAATTGCGTTCCATACACTTCATTATCTAGAGAATTTTCTGTTTCGGTAAATTGTTGATCTAATATTTCGGAAGCTGATAGTTTTTCGGGTAGTGATGGTTTGGTAATTTCCTCTACCTCCTGTTCGTGATATTCGCCTTTGGGTGTCTCTCTAAAAAGACAAAGATATATTTAATAATGTAGAAGAATTTTATGAAAAAATCGCTTTTAGATTAATACATTTATTTCATTCAAATTTAGTCTAAAAATATTTAGTGATAAAATGCACTCAACCATTTTTGTTTCTTGTTATTTAAAAAAAATTTATAAAAATATTTTATCTTCATTCAATTTGTTTTGTTTTTACTCGTTTACAAAATGAATTGATTAAATTTATTTATAGATTTTGAATTGAAGTGAAATTAATTGTATTAATATATTTTGTAATGAATGTTATTTAAAGAAATTTAATTAAGAAAAAAATACTATGAAAAAATAAAAAAATAGAAACAGTTCAATTCAACATATTTTTTATTTGTGATGAATATGAATTAATTAAAAATTTGAATGAATCAATTATATAAATAATGAATTCTTAAAGTCCTTTTACCAATTAGTGACAAAAATTAGTTCGCAATGAATTCTTCAATAGAATGGTTAAGAGATAAAATGTAGTTTGATTTCGAAAATGGAATTAAAAATTAATTATTTACAAACTCTGTTTTATATTACCTGTATTTATGATTTTGTAAGATCTTAAATACACTTCTGGGACATTCTTTGTGATAAGGAAAACATTCACCTGGTGCTGTACGACCCTCTCCGATTTCTTGAGCCGTCACGTATTCTGGTATCAGATCCGAAAAGGGAGATCTTGTTACACTGCAAGAGAAAATATACAAAATGTAAATAAACAAAATATCGTAAAAATATTTAACAATATAAATTTATGATTACGAAGGAAATCCAGAAATAATTTCTACAAATCATCAAGTACGCTATGAAATTTATTGTCATATCTAGCCCATGGTGTATCTATACAAGATTAATGCAGTAGCACGGCTGACTGACTTTGTTTACAATTGACTTATGTCAAAAGTAATACTTTTTCAAGTGTTTTTGACAGTAGTACATTATTTTACACAAACAAAATGCCTGTTATTTCACTCACCTTGTATAGTTACCCCATGATCTAGCCTTATTTAAAACTTCTTCATTTTTAAAATTTCAAACTTACGTCAAAAATAATTTAGCCATTTCACCAAACACGCCATAGTGATCTATTTTTCTCGAATGCACCTCACAGATGGTGCGCAACAGACAGGCCTTGCCGTTCATGCCGAATGTAGAGAGAAAATCCTCAACAACACCATATAAAATTACTCTAGAAAATAAAAAAAAGAATTATCAATATGTTTTACATCATGATTTAAAGCCAAACGTTTTATTCTTCATATGTATGTACATACCTTTCACCGCCATGGAAAATGTGCTTAAAACGTTCTGGCAACAAAGGCAATACCGGTTCTTCCTCATGCACATGTTCCTTGATATTGAAATTAGAATTTCTGGGTTGTCTGTACAACTGTTGTTGTTCGCTTAGATCACGTTTTCTTTTGAAATGTAAATATTTTGCCATGTAGTTGCCTAACATTTCACCAGCCGAATGGCCAAATGAACGTGAAAAGATTGGAGGCAAATCACCCAAGGGATTTTGATTGTCGGTCAAACCCAATTTATCAAAATCAACTAAAATACAATTACATATGTATAAACAATTAGATATCACTTTTACTAACTTAAATTAGTGCTCACTCACTTGTTACGGGAAAACTGATGGATATGTTTGAAAAGAAACCTTCCGGGGGATGTCTGACCAATGGCAAAGCTATGGTAGGGGTAAAAGTTAATGTGGTGCCTGGCGGCAAAGCCAAGCGTCCATCGTCTGTTATCCATACCAAACGTTTTCTGCGTGAATGTGACTGCTGGGAATCTGTATCAATGAACTCTTCATGTTCTATTTCATCTGCCAGCGAGTTGACATGTGTTGTTTCCGAATTTGTGGCAGCAGCATCTGTTGGTGCTGTATTTGCTGTACATGTTGTATGTGCTAACGACATCGTAAATACTATTAAAAATAAAACTATTTTTGAGGTGTTTTCTAAGCACAGCCACGTTAAACTCATGGTTTATGTTATTTATTTCTGGAAATAGAAAATGAGTAGAGATGAATCAGATGGGTTTGCTTCAACTAGAAACTTGTTACATATTTGGAATGTTTTTTTTTTTCTTTTTTTCTTTTGTTTTTCTAATCATGCTGCAGTTTAATTGTTCTTAAAATTATATTTGAGTAGTTTTATTTCATGTAATTTCAAGTTCTTTCTTTGTGTCCTGCTTAGTGGAAACTAGTTAGTTAGTTTACTTTAATACTAATGGCAAACATTTTAGAATGTATTGAATCGTTTTAAAATAATATTACTGCTGTTAGTAGTCATATAAATAAGATAAAGAATATCAACAGATGTTTTCACACAAAATCCGGTTGCATAAATGTTGTATGTACAGTGGTTTCCCTGTTTAACGAATTATATATTGTCAGGCCCATTCGTTATATCGAAAAATTCGTTAAATCCGGCAGTTTTTTAAATATGTTTTATTAAATAAAAAATAATGTTTATTTTTTATAATTCATAACAAAAACAAAAAAAATAATAATTAGTTCATATCACATTCAATTAAATAATTAGTTTAAACAAAACTAAAAAAATACTTTGTAGCGTATAAATTTTGATTTCGGTTAACGAAAACAAATAAATCTTTCTCTTGACATTGTTTACTCTTACAAAAGTTTTGCAAGATCAAACAGAATCAAATAAAATAAAACTAAACATATGTTGTGTCTTTCCTAAATAAACAAAGTTTTTTTTAAATAAATAAACGAAGGTAAATATATTTTATTTAGTGGTTACGTCTTTTTCGGCAAATGTTTGCCAAGTGTGACAATACCTTTAGTAACAATAGAGACTTTTAGTCAAATAACAGAGTTAAAATTCACTATAGTGACTAAAAAGTTGCTGTTGAAAGGCAATAGAGCAACGTAACAAAGTTCCAAAAAAGTCTTATAAGACGCCAACTTACTCATTCTAAACAGTAATTATTTATTTATAAGTCACATCTAATAAGCAATCAAACAGCATTGACACCATTTCAAAAATATTTAAAATAAACCCTTTTTTGTCTCTTGTTAAATTTGTGAAAAGGTACTTATCACATTTGCACACCAAACTAACGATAATTTTCCAGACTATTTTAGTTTAGAAAATAATAATTAATAATTTTTGGTGTACATATTTTTGTTTCAACAAATAAAATACAGGTAATTTAAACAACTTTAAAAAAAATTCCAAAATGTTCCTTGTGTTTGTCAAATATTTATTAAATTTCAATTAAATTATAAAAATTATATTTTTTTATATAATAAATTACAATTGCAAATCAAAAATTATTTATAGATATTAATTTTAGCAAGTTTTTAAATTAAAGTTTTTTTGTTTAGCTTAAAGTCCCGTATTTTAATAATAATACAGAAAAAACATTAATGACCAAAGGAAATAAAAAAATTTTAAAAGGGAAACACAGTTTATAAAAAAAATTCCAACAAGTTTTACATATAAACTTTGTTTTTGATTTTGGAATTAAATGAAAGTGAATATCGAGTGTTTGGTTAAGTATTTTGTTGAAATTTCATAAAAACGCGTGACAAAATTTAATAAATTTTTTGCTAACAAAATAAAACAATTAACAGTATTTTTAATTAGGGTTCAATAAAGGGTCAACCATTGTAGAATATGTTTATTAAACAATAAGCTTAATTGAATTTTAATTTAAATAAACATTTTGTTCAATAAACAAAAACTATTTATTTATTGTGTGTCAAATCAAAACACAGTGTGTCACAAAAGAAAGTTTTTTAATGCATTCGTCGTTTACTACCGAATTTGAATAACAATTAAGTAATGGTTTCGATTATTGCTATGAGTATTATTCAATTAAATTACCAGACATTATCGCAAATACTTTGATTAAATTTGTGTGATTGTGTCACAATACAACCACAGACAGTTGATTAGGTTATCGCATCGAAAATTAAAAGGAAGTGTACTAAATCTACAAATCAACATGCATACATAAACACAAACACTTAATTAAGTATGTATGTCTGGCAACCGTATAAATCAATTGACGTCAGGTTACATTTCAATACGCTGTTCAAATTGGTCATTCTTGGAAAGCACGTTTTTAAACGTCATAAAACTTAATATTATGCAATAAATCATCGAATTTAGTTATTTTTGGGTAGATTCACTTTCATTATCAAACAAGCAACACTTAAAGGCGTGAGAATTATACAGAATTTTCCGCAAACTTTTTACAAACAATAAAACTGGCTTAAAAACAAAAGACTTAAGCCACAAACTTTATTTAACAACAACAAAAATAATTGGCTTCTGTTAAAAACTTGTTTTTGTGTGTTTTTTCCTGCTTAACTCTTAATTAAATTTGCATATTTAACATATCTGAAAAACAATTTCTTTGCTTTTAAATATCATTTACAACTTCTTGGCTGACCTACATTAATCCTTATTAATGCGCTACACCATCATCATACGTACATAGTCAGGCAGGTATTATACGGCAAAACTGCTAAAAAAAACTAATGGACTATGAACAAAAACTACTTTGTTCATGTTTTTTTTTTCGAGTGCATCGATAATATTTTGGCGCCAATCTATTATTCTTCATACTCAGAATTCAAAAATGAAATTCTATAAAGCAAAAACATCAAAAAAAAATACTACGAAAAACATAAAACATTTAAAACATTGCTCACATAAAATCCGTTCGCATAAATACTTTAATATTAATGTAACAAAAAAACTGTTGAATACGTTGAAACCAAAAACTATAGATGCATATACTTACATACATAGATGTTGTACAAAACATTTATATAAAGGGTGATTTTTTAGCAACTGTTTTATCAGCTGTTTTCATGTAACATGTTAATGTTAAACATGTTCAGTTTGGTCTACAATTTAACCATTATACGACATATAAACGAACAACACTTGCAGATTGTTACATTTTATTATCAAAATTCATGTTTGGTTAAGAAAGTGCATCGTGAACTTCTTTCATTTAATGGACAGTTTGGGCGACTATCTGAAGCGGCTATTCGGAATCATTATAAATTATTGTATCCGCCAGTGTTGTTGATGACCGTGTCTATTCGGCGCCGTACTGCGGTACGTACAGTATCGTGCAAAACAAAAGCAACAAACTCTATATTTACAAATAAACAGATATTTCCGGTATATATTTTATTAAAAACAAAAAACTAAAGCCTCAGTTAGCCGACTGTAACGGAATGTTGTGTAATGACGTAAAAATGTAAGGAAATTCTATTTCTTACAGATTCATACATTACGGTGTTGCGTTACTTTACATCTCCATAACCATTTGCATTTCTTTACACATAACAATATCCATCAGCTGTTTCTTTCTGTTGCAGTTACATTCCATTACAGTCGACTAACTGAGCCTTAAGTATTTTGATGTTATATGTTGTAAACTGGGACTACGATTCACAACACTTATCGGCTTAATCTTAATAAAATACATGTTGTGTTGTAGTCGAGACAACACAACATCTTAGTGTTGTGAACGATAATCGGGGCATATTTCCACATTTTATTTATATTCAGGTACCATATATATGGAGTATATATTCAATAAATCAGCCATGTCACAGAATTTTATTCCGTTATGAAGTGGAATTAATTCCGTATTTTGTTTCTATAGAAAAAGTAAAACAAACATTTTTTCGGAATAAAAAATTATAATTCCACATAGCAAATTTAAAGTGGTTTCTATTAATAGTTTATATAGTTTCCTATATGCAGGCTTTCAATGTCATTAATTTAATGTAAATAAAAGATTATTTATTTCATTTCCAAGAAAATCCGACGTTTCGTTGGTATTCTTTCCAACTTCTTCAGGGATTGAGTTTTTATTAAAATCTGGTTTCATTGCGAAAAAATTGTTCGTTTTACTTTTGCTGTAGAAGCAAAATACGGAATTAATTCTACTTCCGAACGGAATTAAATTCTATATGTTCTATATACTCTATATATTATATTGCACGCTACGAATTGTGCTATCGTGCACATTAAGGTTTAGTTTAGATGTACAACTTCACTGGAAGTAGCAAACGGATTTTTATTTTGAAAATGAAACGGAAATGATATCACACGCTGAGTGGAATTTGCTTCTTCGATGAATGTTTCAACACGATAACGACCCGAAACACACATCAATGTTGGTCAAAGAGTTTCTAAAGAAGAATGGGTTTCACGATAAATTAAAAAATTAAAAAATCTTTATATTAATAATTGAATAGTTTTAGTTTAATATAGTTTAAAACATAAATAGAGTACCTGAATATAAATAAAATGTGGAAATAGTTTTTTTGTTTTTTAATAAAATATATGTGTACCAGGAATATCTGTTTACTTTTAAATATAGAGTTTGTTGCTATTATTTTGCACGACACTGTATATGGGTTTAAAACCTTTTAAAGTGCAGCTGGTGCAAGAATTGAAGGCGCAGAATTTTTTTATCTGAAAATTGTGTTCAGCAACGATGTTCATTTCTGGTTGAACGGACAAAAAAAAACAAGCAAAATTGCATCCCACAAAATACACTGATTGGTTTGGATTATGGGCCGTACATTTTAAAGGACGATGAAGGCAGGAAAGTTACTGCAAATGGTGAGCGCTACGGTGCGATGATTACAAATTTGTTTTTTTTTTTTGCCCAAAATGGAAGAGCTGGACTTGGCTGGACTTCAGCAAGACGGTGCCACACTGCACTCGAAACAATGGCCCAATTGAAAGGCGATAGAGAGTTTATTTCATGTTGGGGACCGGTCAATTGGCCGCCTAGATTATGCGATTTAACCCATTTACACAATTTTATGTGGGGCTATGTTAAGGCTCATATCTATAGAGACAAGCCAACAAGGGTTGACGTGCTGGAAGCTAATGTTGAAGAATTTATTGTAAATACAGACGACTTACAACTACTACATAAGTACAACATAAGTTGTGAATTGCAAAAATCTATTAAAAAACGTAAAAAAAAATCATACAAAAATATTATAGAAATTTTAAAATAATCTTTTGGCCAGTTTAAACAACGTCCCACTACTTTAAAGTAACAACTGACTATTTCATTTACAGAATAATCCAAATTGTGTTGAAAGTAAACAACTAAAAGTTCCTGAACTTAAATTCAGAAAACCTTTTTAGGTGAATATATAGTAAAGGATTTATTAAGAAGGATACCTTGAAAAAATAAATGGTATTTTATTTGTTTAAGACATTAATGATCGTTAATGTGATTTTTGGAAGTGGGCCTTATAGTTGAGAGTATATAAAAAATAAAAATTATTTACATATGTATGTACATATATAACAACTAGTAGTGGTAGATGTGGCAATTAATTTTCAAAAATGGTAAACATTTATATCGGATGATAAATTTTATATATGGACAATATATAAACGTATTTATATCAAATGAAAGATATTTCAAGGCCTCTTCAGCTTAGATATTTGAATTGACAATGGATCAGTTTCTAGAAAAATATACATATTTTTAAAATTATTGGTGTTTTTTTCTACTAAGGTGTAGAATGACTTTTAATATAATTTTCATATACTTGTAACTAATAATAAAACTTAATGAGCAGAAATGCACAGACATAACTTTTACATTACGTAGAGAATCATGCTCTCCTATTTATATCAATAATCAAGCAATAACACAACAATCCGAAGTTAAATACCTCGGTATACACCTAGATCCTCGCCTCACATGGAAATCCCATATAGATTCAAAATTGACTGAAATTAAATTGAGATTAATCTAAATTAATTGGCTCATTGGCAGAAACTCTTAGCTTAGTTTAGATTGCAAACTCTTACTTTACAATTCAATCATAAAACCTATATGGTGTTATGGAACACAGCTATGGGGAACAGCCTCAGCTTCAAATGTAGACCGAATTAAAACACGCCAAAACAAATTGCTACGAATAATCACAATTGCCCCCTGGTATATAAAAAATTCGAATATCCATAAAGACCTAAACGTGCCTTTGGTAAAAAAAATGAGATCCAAACAAATGCAGAAAAACACTTAAAAACGCTTGAAGTACACCCAAACCCATTAGCCCGCAACATATTAAATAATAGTGGCTATATTCGACTAAGAAGAAGGGATACAGCGGATCTGAGCCGAAGACAAGAAGGAAGAATGCCAACTTAATAAATCAAATATATAATGGTCACACAATTTTTGTCCGGCACTGGCTGGAATAATAATTGCAAAATTTTTTAGATATAAGATTTGAAAAACTTATTATTAGTTCATATTTTAATCAAGATACAATAAATAAATAAATAAATGTAAAAAAAATATTGTACTTGTAACTGATGTAGAGTATTATATGATCGAAAATGACCGATTTTATTGGCTTTTTATTGTACGAGTATTGAATTAAAAGATTCTTTGCTGTTCATACATATTGAAAAGAGAAAATTTGCATATTGCTGTTTTTATCAAAGTTTTATTTTAAATACTTTTCAATACATCTAAAATATTGTAAAACTCAAAATGTACTTGATTATTTGTCTGTCAAATGTATTATTATTAAAATGCGTGTAGATTTCTGTTTTGAAAGGCATTTCCACTTAAGCTTGTTTAGATTGCGATGAGAGCTTTAGTGTTTGATTATGTTTGGCTTATAACAAATAGATAAGGAGTTTCAACATGAATGTGTATTTTTTTTTAGCTTTACGAGTAAACACTATGATTTTATGCATGTGGAGCAAGTTACACATAAAGCATTCTAATTGATTTGAAACGAATGAAATCAATCAATGGCTAGATGCAGTTTTAATCTGCATTCATTAATCTGTTATTTATTGGTTAAATCTTTACAATTTCCAAATTGTATTGCGTGATAAAATGCTAAGAGTGATAAAACTTTGGGCAAAGTGATAAGATAATTTCATTGAATTTATTCACGTACAATTTCAAATAAACTTCAATTTCAAAACTTTGCAAGAGAGAGTGTAGATACTTTGCAAAGTAGGTCAGTTTACAAAATACAAAGTGCTTCACTAAATATTGAACTTTCAAACTATTGGCTCAATTTTTGAAGTTTTTAAAAAGAATATTATATAAACTTGTAAAAGGGTCTCACAGCCTTTGTAGCTTTAGTTAATAAATTATTATTTTAAAGAAAGTTCCTTTTTATTCAGCCGTTGTAAGAATTTCTGTTTTAATTATTTTTTTTTTAAATTAATTACTTAATAAAATTGTAGACACTTACAAATTATATGAAATTTTATTTATTATTTTAGTTATTCAGAGTTTTTATTGCTGTTAATGTGTGTGTACTGCTGCTGTATGAATGAATCGTGTAGTGGCATATAATTTACACAAGAATTTCATTTTCAATTTCATCTTCACAACAAATTGTTAAACTGCATGCAAACACGTTTTTGCAAATGGTAAAATGTTTAACTGTCATTTAAACAGAATTTTCTCCACTTTACTTATAAGAATGACAAGGATTTTGTTTAATAGAAACCATCACACATATCTTAAGCCTATACTATACATATAAATGTACATTTCAATAGTATGTAAGTATAGTATCTCACACTATCTTTAAATAGGCACGCATCTTTAATATCTATGGTATGTTTATGGCCATAAAACTGAATTGAAGAAAACTTGTGTTTATTATAACATAAATATCAGTTTAAAGTTTCTTGTTTTTTTATGTTGACATATATGTCTTATATGTGCATACATATATGCATACGAGGGCGGTTCGGAAACTGCTTAGCCTAGATAAGAAAGCGCGGTATAAACACGAAAAATTAAGTGGTTTGGAAACTTCCATCTCTGCTTTGCACACATGTTAAATTTATTTTCGATCTGGCAACTCCTTCATATAGAAACAGGTGTTCAAAAAAGACGCATCTGCGATTTTTTTAGAATGTAAAAATCAGAAATTCTTGGTGTCCTTAAATGTTTAAATAAAAAAGGTTTAACGGGACAAAAAATTCATAATGATATGGTAAATGTATTAAGTGAAAGTGCTCCTTCATATGCAACAGTATAAAATTGGGTTGCTGAATTTAAACTTGGTTGTGGGTGAAATAGCTCGACCAAAAACGCATAAAAATAAAAATTTCTCAGGTTTTTTTGGATCGTTTTAAGAAAACTAAAATGGATTTTAAGCGTCGTTTCATAACTGGTGATACTCCAGCGACAAAAGAACAATCTGAGCAATGGATTGAAGCTGGAGGAAGTGCCCCACAGAAGGCAAAAACAATTCAATCGGCTGGTAAGGTTATGGCAACGGTTTTTTGGGACTTTAAAGGTATTTTATTGATTGACTATCTGCAAAAGGGTAAAACAATAAAAGCAAAGTACTATTGCAACATTTTAGATCAATTAAATGTAAAAATTCGAGAAAAACATCCTGGCTTACAACACAAAAAAATTATTTTTCATCAAGACAACGCACTAGCGCACCTTATTCTCTTGAATTAGATCCCAGTAACAGTAACCCAAATCAAAAAAAATCCCAGCTGACAGGCGTTTTACCTCAAATGAAGATGCAATTACAGTTGTAAATCACTATTTTAAAGGCCTTGAGGAAAACTTTTTTAATCAAGGGATAGAATTGCTAGATAAGCGTTAGACTAAGTGTATTGAAGTTTCAGGAGATTATATTGAAAAATAAAAATGCTTTTGAAAAACTAACTATTCTCTTTTTGTGCTAGGCTAAGAAGTTTCCCAACCGCCCTCGTATGTATATTCAGAAAATCTTGAAGATGCTTATGATGATGATGGCCCTGAAAATTATAGAATTTATTTGCCAACACATACTACTTATACGAGTATATTTATTAAATGGGTCATATTATTAAGAAAATCAAATAATTCAAAGAGAAACTGTTAAAGAAATATAATTTCGCTTTTAAAAACATCTTAATGTGTGTAAAAATATTTCATAACAAAAAAGCAATTACAAACATTCCACTAAAATATTTTAAACTCACTCACTCAGCAAAGCAACTGGCAGATAATTTTAAAGGTTTATTTTATTTTAAAGCAAATGTTAGTGGGCGAAATACAAAAGACTTTAGGCAAAAACCCACCCAATTAACATTCCATATTTTGCTAGGTCAAATCATAAATCATAGGACCTTTGTTTAAATATAATAAATTTTTTAAATATAATTGATTTGGTGTAGACAGTGCCAAACACTTTTTAGTTAGATGTGACAGCCAAATCCATTTTATACAAATATCGAAAACACAATCATAAAACACTTCGCACAGTGATAACAGTTGCAAAGTAAATAGAAATCCAAAATTCAAAATCATTAAGTCTAGAACGACTATAATGAGAACCACTTCAGATTCTTTAATAGGTCTATTGATAGAAGCCTTTCCTTAAAACAATACACTAATACCTCACTTTGCGTTGGGGTTACGTTCTAAAAAAAACACCACGCAAATTGAAACGAGGCAAAGTGAATTAAGATTTTCTCTAGCAAACTATATAAAGTTTGAAGATGGATTCTAGGGTTACGAAAATACTAAGTCATCGGTTTTCTTTCACAAAAAATTGGTCCAATGTTTGCTGAACAGCTTTTTTCAACATAGCAATTGTCTGTATTACTACAACTAACATTATCGTTGGATAATGCTTTACTTTTTATGTCATCAAATAAGCTTTTTGCTTTTGTCTGAATTACCATTTTACTTAATCGTATTCTCTGCGCAACTTGATAGAAAGCAATATAAATCAAGGACACCATTTTGATCATCGCAACACTCTATGTACGGGTCATAGTTTTGGCATCTAATGATGTTGCAGATTTTGCAAACATTTCAAAAAAAATGAAAGACTCGAACCCAAAACAACGCAACCCCGAAAATCTAACGACGTACAGTAAAAATTAGTTATAACTGCGAAAAAAAAATGCAAAACGAAACAACACAAAGCGAGGTATTGGTGTATAGCGATTTTTAAACACCTTATATAGAATTTATGAAGAACTAGTTATTTAGAACTTGTAACACCTTGTTTCTAGACTAGTTCCATAGAAGACAAATTAGTTTCAAAAGAACTTTACGGATTTTAGTAAAACAACTTTTAATTTTGTTTTGGAAAACTATAAATTTAATTAAGAATATATTTTGTTGTTTAATAAAGATGAACAATGAAAATATAAAATATAATTGTTGAATTCACAAGTTGTATGTTGTACATTGTATTATTATTTTAAAAACAAATATACACAACAAATTATAAATATTTTCGAAAATTAAAACATACCGTGGTATTTTCAACAATATTACTAAACAATTTTTTATTTATTAATTTTATTTTCTTGTTTTAAATTTGGTTATTTGTTTAAACTTTTGGCATTGTGTAAAATATTTATATACATGTAGTTATAAATCACCAACAATATTTGTACAACTATTGTAAATCCAGACAACGTACAGCTCCTAAGACACTACAACATCAGATACGAATTGAATTACATATATTTGTAATTTTGAATTTAAGACAACAGATGATAAAGGCAACAGAATATATACAAAAATTTGTTTCTTCTTCGCATCATTGAAAATTAAGTCCCAATTTACACGAAGCAATTCTTAAAGCTTAGCTGATTACCTTTAAGATATCGGGAAGAGGGGAAGATAAGACGAGTATACACTTGATTGTACTAGCAATTATTATTGCACTATTATTTTCATTACATATGTGTATACAAATGTGCGTATACTCTCAAATAAAAATACGAGAGTATGCACACATTTGTCTACACATACATATGTAATACGAATAAGAGAGTAACACATTTGTGTACACAAATATGTATATACTCTCCAGTAAAAATACGAGTGATTTAAGCAATAAAATTGTTCTGTGTGAACACCGAAGAAATTTCAAGGAAAAAAATTGTATCAATCTTTTGAACAACAATTTAAAGTAAAACAAACACAAAATACATAATAAGTCATATTAATCAAAACTAGTTTTTAATTAAGCTTTTCGTCAAAGAGCGATAGATCTAATACATAATAATAAAATCTACCAAAAGTGTTTCTAAAATTAAGAGGTTTTGGAGACCTCAAAGGATATCTAAATACTCGTAGTCTTAATAAAATTACTTTATACGTCATAATATACATATGTATGTACGTCACAAATATAGGCTAATCAGTTTGAGTAGGTCTTGGAATCAAAAACTTTTTATTTTTTAACGGCCTTTGTTCAGTTATTTATTTGGTAGTTTTTACAACATATTTTAATTGGCGAGAGATTCACGATTTAAAAATAAGAAAATAATGCAAAATATGTTATAAACAGTTAATACAAATACAAAAAGTAAGATTTAATACTTTTTGACAAAGAATAGAAAAAGATCTTAATTATAAAAACCGGTTAACCGATCCAAAAAACCCGAATTGTCGAATAATTCGAAAATATAAAATATTCGAAAACGTTAAATTGAAAAATACCGGTATGCGGTTTAGTTTTTTAATACTCTAATGAAAATCCACTTTTTTATCGGAAAATTGTGTTCAGCGACGAAACTCATTTCTAGTTTATTGGATACGTCGTATTTGGTGTGAAGAGCAGCCAAAGCATTGCAAAAACTGCTAACGCATCACAAAAATACACTGTTTGGAGTGGATTATAGACAGGTGGCTCTATTAAACCGTACTTTTTCACAGACGCCGAAGGCAGGAACGTTACTGTGAATGAATATCGCTACCGTGTGATGAGAGTATGCCAAAATTATAACATTATTTTATATAAATCAGTCTATCAAATACAAAAGCTTTTAAAAAATCATTCTTTAGTCTGATAAAGAAATGTATATGATTGGACGTGTCTATTCTGAAAATATGATTTCATTATTATTAGTTTAGAAGACAATTTATAAATTCGAATCTATTAATTATTGGATATAATAAATAAATCACTTCTTAAAAGATTTATTTCCCTTTACAAATTTCTTCTCTTTAACTCTTTAATATAAAGTAAGGCACTAGTTTAGAAAGTATTTATTAATATAATTTAATATGCAGTGCCCCACTGTGCATAGTAGGTGTTGAATAGAAAAAGGCTTTAAGTTCAAAATGTAAAAAAATATTGTTAAAGCCAACAAAAGCAAATTCCTAGTTAAAAATACAACAAAAGAAGAAAAGTGCAAACTAACTAAATTAAACAATTGCATGATGATCAACATAACATATAATTCTATAGCTAATTTAAACGTATAGGCCACTGAAAAGAACGCCTTCTTCCAAGAAGCTGTTGGCTGCTAATACAGCAACCATTTACTACCGCCACAATTGCAGAAGTGGTTTGCAGTAAATAACCATTTTATAGAAGCCTGTTTGTCAGGCTCATCATTTTGTCCGCCTTTTACACTTACTATGCAAGAAAAAGATCCAATCATTTCGTCCATCGTCCAATTCATGCATAACGAACAAATACAACGACTGCATTTGAAGTAGTAGAATTTTATACTTCCACTACCATAATTTATTTTTTAAGCTAGGACCAGTTTTCCGCATGTTTGACATCATTCCGAATATTGCATCACAATATAATCTGTGTATTGTATGAGTGAACATATCTGCACAGTTTAAATGAAAACTATTAACTGGCTCAACTGCCTCCTGATGCATCAAAGCAACCAAATATGTATATGTAAGTGTAAATGTATTCAAAGAATATGAAAGTGCGTGAAATGCTATTTTAATTATATTTTTTTATTTTTTACTTGATCAATAAGTACCATGTATACAAGTCTATATGATCTATATACCACATTTTGTGGAAATAAAGATGTTGTTTTGCCTTGTCTCGCTCAAGAATGTACTTTTGCTCTAAGTTAGTCAGTGAGTTTGGTTACTGGTTTCAGACGGTTTTAAAAAATGCGTGTTAGTGTTTTAACGCACACACTTGTGTGTTTGATACCTAGTAATACATAGTAATAGTAGTAGACCAGTTTTTTTATGAAAAGGAGAAACACACTCTTGCATTCGCTGTTAGGTGAAATTTATTTATTTCTATTGGATTTTAGAAATTCTAATATGAATATACCCACTATTCTAGAACTTGCAATTACTTACACTTTCGCTGGAAAGAGGGAAACTTTGAGATTGATTGGATTCTCGCAACACTTAACATTTTTTAATTTAACCTTCTGCGACTAACGTGGTAGTCTAACAGATACTAACAAACATAAAAAAGTCATTTGCAAATTATTGATATGTCAAAAAACTGCATTTACTACGAATTGTCCGTTTTTAATTAGAAAATTATTATATTAATAAAAACTTACACTCATGACTAAGAAATAAAAATAGTTTAAAAAATTTTACGAAACACTATTTGGCAAATATTGGGTCTGGTGTACACCATGTCAATGGAATTGTAAGAACAAAATTACGTCAGTCACAGAGGGTTAAGATAAAGTGATAACATTTTCAGTACTTTCTAATAAATACATATATTGAGAATATTATAAAAAGAATATGTAAAGGGTGACTTTTTAGCAACTTTCCTTTTGTAAAGACTGTTTTTGGCAGCTCAGCTGATTTCGTGTAACATGTTGCTGTTGAACATGATTAGTTTGGTCTAAAATTTAACCACGAATCGATTTACAAACGAACATGCTTGCAGATTATTGAATATTATTATCAAAATTCAAGCTCGGTTAAGAAATGATGAAGGTGCAATTTGTTATCGGAAAATTCTGCGGCGAAGCTCATTTCTGGTTGAATGGATAAGTAAACAAGCAAAATCGTCATATTTGGTGTGAAGAGCAGCCAGAAGCATTGCAAGAACTGCCATTGGACAGAACTTTTTCTAAGACGACAAAGACAGAAACGTTACTGTATGAGCTGGACTTGGCTGACATGAGGTTTTAACAAGACGGTGCCACATGCCACACAGCACGCAAAACAATGGCTCAATTGAGTGGCAAGTACGGTTTCACGATTGGGTCCGGTCAATTATGCGATTTAACACCTTTAGACAATTTTGTGTGGGGCTATGTTAAGGCTCATATCTATAGGAACAAACCCACACGGATTTACGTACTGGGAGCTAATATTGAAGACTTTATTCGTGAAATACAGGCCGATATTTTGGAGAAAGTATGTCAAAATTGGACCCAGCTTAATGACCATTTGCGGCATAGCAACATTTATATAAAATCATCTTTAAACATTGAATTATATAGATCGTTCTATCGAGTCAAATAAAAATGTTATACACTGAAGAAAAAGGAGGTAATATGTAAAATAAAGGAAAAAAATGATAACTACAGCAAATTTCGAACCACCAGTGATACTGGTTAAAGGATTGATGTTTGACTGTAGGCCAGCGGGCGTCGCAGTGGTGCAGAGGGTGAGAACGTAAAGAATTCTGATGAGAGAAAGTGGTGTTTCTCGAAACATATGTAAATTCAACCAACAACCCAGGTTCGAATCCTAAGCCAAGAAAAATTATCAATAAATTTGAATAATAATTTTCATGTAACAATTCCTACCTTCAGTAAAAATAATTTAATGAAAAATTAAATTTAATGAACTCGAGCCGAAATAAAAGAAATATCAATGTTATACATTTCTCTAAATTTTATGTGATTTTTTTTATTAAATTAAATGCAAGAGCTCTTAAAAATCAGTTTTTATTAAAAAAAAGTTTGTATATTTTTATTTTGTAACATCAAACAAATTCTAATTTTCAAAATTTAATTTTTTTACAGAATATAACTATTGAACAACAACAAATTTGTTTCTTGTTTTTTGAAATAACATGAATGTTTTGAAATATTAATTGTTAAAGTAAATTGTTAAAGTATTAAATTTCACACAAAAATTCACTATGAAAATGGTGGATCTGATTTTATTCAAAAGATTTTACGATAAATAACAAGAACAATGTTCTTTAGAGTTTATTATAACTTCATACCTTCATGTCTTACGAAACATTAATATTTAGTTGAAACTCCATCCACTTTTAACACTTCTTTGTACCTACGATTCAAAGAACATATATCAGGAGATATGGAGTTTCATTTCTTCTTTTCCCACATCTCGTTTTTGTTTTTAGAATAATATTCCATTATATTTTTTTATATGACTGCTCAAAAGTGATCAAAATAGGGTTTAAGACCAGGGATTGTGACGGCCACTCCATAACATGGATTTGGTTTTGTTTAATCCTTAATATTTTAATAGTGTGGATGTGTGCTTGGGATTATTGTCCTCCAAGAATTCCTACAGATGCGGCATTTCTTTTTTAAAATATGTCTATTTAATCTTCAGAGCATATTTTTCCATCCATCAAATAAATTGGATCGATACCAGATGAAGAAAAATTACCCCATATCATAAATGAAGCTCTCCAAGCTTCGCCGTTGTTGTTTTTTTTTTTTTTTTTTTGTTATTTTGTGGCCTTTAAACAAAGGGTTTGTTAGCAGAACCAAACAAATTTATCTTTGTTTAATTTGAAATATATTGCCAGCAAAACACAAGCTATTTTGCATATTCTGTTTGCTCATTAAATGTACTTTTCTATTTCTAATTCTGCGACTAATCAATTTTGAGCTCTTTAGATGAAAAAAATGTCTTTATTATGCTTTTAAGTATTTAACATAGTTTAGGCCGTTTTTAACTTTCAGCCTCTTGCCTCTGGTTTTACTTTCCTGTAAATACAATGACTCACAGCTTATTTTATGTAGTGCATTTTTTGTTTTCAAAAAAATCTCAAAAATCTCTTAAAATTGTTGGTATCCAAATAGAATTCAACAAAACTTAGTTTCATAAAACAGAAATCATGACACCTACATATTTTTATAACGATCGGTCCATAATAGGTAATAGCTCCCATATACCCATGGTGGGGCTATACTTTCTTACTTGTTTTTTATTTATATAGTTTTTTTAACTTTTAGGAAATTGACAAAGAATAAAATAAAAAAAATTATAATATATTCAATAGTACTAATACATAACTTTATTTTGAACAAAATATCCAAAAAATCATGAATAAACAGGGTTTTTAATGAAGCTATAAAACAACAAACTTAAGAAACAAACTTGCTTTAATCACAAGTCTAGGAATAAACAAAAGACTTAAGCAACAAACATTAAACCAAAGAATCAACAAAAATCCTTTAAAATTAAAAATAAATTATTTTAAGAAAACAAAACAAAAAGGCACTTAACACTTTAATTTTTATATTTAGTTTATTTTTTTAACAAAAAAAATGTACAACTTACCTTTCTATTAAACCGCCTTTATTGATTTATTAGTGTCAAGAACTCCACATTAAAGCACAATAGTTGAACAATAAATCCTCTCAACGCCCGTTTACACACAATCTTTTACAACTCATACACACACACTTTTCACACAATTCCTTAACAAAACCTCCTAATTTACAATAGAGCTGAACTGAGCAGAGCTGATGATGGTTGATCTTTAAGTTTTCGCAAACCACAACTACCAACAAAAACAAGTTCAAAAGTGTTTATCAAAAAAAAATAAACAACTAAAATTTCTATAAGAATTTTTTCCTTAAGAAAATTATTTTTGATTAAATTTAACAAATAAGATTTCACTTTTTTCTGTATTTTGTTATAAACATTTAAAAAGATTTCTTACGATTTTCATATATGTATATGTACTTATACATACATATATTTATGAAAATTTCACTTTTTGTTAATAATTTATGTACATGTGTATTTATTTTAGAATTTTCTTTTTTATTTCAAGCTAATAAGTATTTTATCCTTATTTTCGCTTAATTCTTTTTTATTCCATTTAATTACAAATTTATTTTAAAACACGTTACCAATTTGTGAAAAAAAGCACAACCGCGCATTTGAACGTTTTGAAAGCAACTGATGTTTAGCAGGCGTACAACTTGTAATGTTATTTAGTTACTCGTATTTGGGTAGTTTTAGTTTTGTTGTATGGTAAGTTTTGTCTACTAACAAATATTCTCTGCTTCTACTTCTTTTCCGTCATGTGAGTTTACTTTGTTTCAAGTTGAATTGAAAAGAAATATAAAAAAAGTTTTGAAACTACTAACTAGTAACATGATTTTGGCCATTTGTTGTTGTTGGTCTGTCTGTCTGTCTTGACATTGCAGTATTGTCTACAAGATATCATTTCCTTGTTGGGCATACGACAAATATCATCATCAACTGATTTGTACATCCATACAGATTTTATCAGTTATTTTATATTTGGGTACTCTACAGCACCATGTTGTTTAATTATTACAATATTAATTATGTCCTTGGTAAAGTTTCCAAACAAAGCATAATTTATTCAGTTTTCTTTTTAATTACTTTAGAATGTGGCTTTGCAATGATTATTAAACATAAATATTTGTGATGTTTTATTTGAAATATCATTGTATAGATTTATTTAAATGTTGTTAATAAGCATCTAAGTATATTCAAAAATGTTTTATATTGTTAAAATTATCAAAATATAGGTAATCAGTTCGATTACCGATATCTTTAAAAATAGCAAAAGCCCCAACTGCTAAACTACCGTTGCGGAAATAGTTCAAATTAACGTTATCGTTGCCTTTTAATCATTTCGAATGGATAGCAAAAAGAATTAATCCCACATATTGCTCAATATGTCGACCTCAAGTCGACCTATACCTTCATATAGGAAGCTGAAACGCTTAAAATGAATGGAACGCTTAATTCAAAAGTTTATATATTATACATCTTCGAAAACCCGTAACGCGGTACAGTTACACCAATGCAAGAATGAGCCGCAAATCTCTTGAAGCGATAATGGCAATGACTCTGGAGCTCTTTCTCCACTCAGAGTTGAACTATGACTGATAGCAAAAGCTTGGTAAACAGTAAATTTAGTAAATAAAATACAGTGTTGCAAAAATTAATAAGAACGGCTTCTTTCTTTTCAATGATGCCTTTGGGAATGACTTCAGATCACGTATGAGTCGTGTCATGCTGTTATGTTGTTATTTTTATTTACTTTTTATTTACTTACGCCTGAACAACGTTTACAAATCATTCAACTTTATTGCGAAAATTCACGTTCTGTGAGGAATGTGTTACGTGCACTTCGCTCAACTTATAGTCAACATAATAGGCCTAATGAGCGTACTCTTCGCAACACCATCACCCATTTTGAGACCCAGAATTTATTATTGGATAATATTCGACCGAATAGACCACGTCCAGCACGCTGTGAAGAAAATGTAGCGGCCGTAGCTGAGAGTGTACACGAAGACCGTGGAGAGTCGATTTGGCGCCATTCGCAGCATCTCGAACTGATGTATGGAACGACTTGGCGCATTTTACGTCGAGATCTTAAATTTAAAGTGTACAAAATACAGCTTGTGCAACAGTTGAATCCGCTCGAACTTCCCAAGCGACATCACTTCGCTCTATGGGCTCTAAAGATTATGTGGACAAACCTGCTTCGATTCAGGGGCCAAATTACCGCATTCGATATCGAGTAAAATTGATCGTAATTTTCTTATTTGAGATTATGGCATTCGATATCGAGCAAGAAATTTAGTACATTTTATCATAATTTCGACATCGAAATCATTTTTCGATACGATAGCTCATTCGATCACGAATGCGGTAATTTGGCCCCAGGCCTTGGAGCAAAACATCACGCTTGTCATTCGCCAGTTACCAGTCGAAATGCTTGAACGAGTCATCGAAAATTGGACTCAACGTATAGACCATCTGCGACGTAGCAACGGCCAACATTTGATAGACATAATCTTCAAAAAATAAATGCCAAAGAATGTTCTTTCAAATTATAATAAACATTCCCCATTAAATTTGAATTTTCTGTGTTTTTTTAAGTAGGGAACCTCGAAATGGATCACGCTTTATATTAGAGCTTAGAAAATCGAATTCACAATAGGTTAATTTTGGGAAACATGTATAAAATTTGTTTTTAACCAAAAGTTGGTTTTAAAATTGACTGAAGGATAAAGGATAAATTTACTTGTAAATTTAGGTATGATTTTGATTGAAGTAAAAAAAATGTACCGATACTTACCTCTAATAGTTTTTTTTTTCATTTTTTAATTTTGGTTGAAAACCCCTATTTTGCCATACAAAATTTTAAGAGAAAGAGAGAGACAAAGTAGCTGTAGCAACAGCACCTCAAATGGTACTTTATCGCTCTTCTAAATGTACTTCTTTAGAAATACATATACAAATGCGGTAAAGAAATTTAAATTTAATCAAATAAAAAATAATATAAAAATGTGTACTAACCTTTCTTCAATTGATAAATATAACAAATGTACCATAACATAGTATTCGTTTTTAACCAATTGCAATATTGATAGCAATCGATTTACTACTAAATTTATCACTAAAATACAAGTTTTGCAGGCGCTTAAACCATCAAAGCGATGATTGATTAATAAAATAAACAAGTAATTAAAGTGACACTGAAAAGCAGGTTAAAAACAATTAAAATTACTTATACAACCCGCAGTACACAAACATCAAAAGCAAATTTCACATAGATTTTCTTCATCCTTATCTTTATTACCAAATCGATTTGGCATTAAAATGCAAACAAATGCCAATAAAAACTCAAAACACAGTTTATGCAATTTAAACGCAGTCAGCTAAACTAAAGAAAAGCTTAGTTTTTAGTTGCAACAATCAAAACCGTAAAAACTTGTACATACATATGTAATTTGAAGCCAAATAAAAATTAGGAGGATGAGGTACGAGTACTAATGTGTAAAAGGTGTGTTAATGTGTGAATATATATATATATATTTTTTTTGTTTTTTTGAAGAAAGTTATAAAAATCTATAAATATGGCGCTACGGAAAAATGTGTCAATCGTTGCAAATACTAAAACAAATTTCAATTAAAAAGATTTTGAAAATCTTTTGATTATTATTATAACACATATTGTGTGTTATTTATTTGAAAGTTTTCGTAAGCACGTACAACAAAACACACAAAATATTTTATTTTAATAATGTCCAGTGGTTTGTACACACTATATACCCATATATTTGTTTAGTTACATTGAAATATGAAATTTTCACCACGTACTTACTTTATTTTCATTTTGTAGTTGAAGTTTGTTGCATAAATTTCATTTATTTAATTTTATTTTTATTTTATGGGTATCAAAAATAATTTGTGCAATATTTTTTTTGTTTAAAGTTAGTAACTTTGTCTTAATAAAGTCATAATAAAACCTTAAATGTAATAAATGTTAATTTGTTTGCGGTTAGCCACAACTCCAAAAAATGCACGTTTCATTCTAATAAACTTGAAATGTAAAAATACTAAATTTAATACTACATATATAAAATATATTAATGATAAGAATAATATAAATGATTTTAAATATGTTGCCGAACTAAAGTGAAATATTATAGTTCCTAATAAAACCTTAAAAAGAATTAATTCTTAATTCAGTTTTCAAAAAAATTAAATGCCATTTCTTAATCAAAGAATTAATTATGAAATAATTTATAGACTTTTTCCTCAGTATTTAAAACTGTAGTAGATATTTATATATACATATATACATATTATATATATTGAATTCATTCCTTTGGGAATTAATTATTAATAAAATTAATTCCTTAAGTTATCGCTTAAGATTAAATGTTTCATTAATTCTAATATATTACAAAAGGCTTTATTTTGTAAATTATATTGGAAATAACAATTCAAAGGTTGAATCCATGGTGTAACTATACAAGGTGAGTGCAGTAGCACAGCTGACTGACTTTGTTTACAATTTACTTATGCCAAAAGTAATACTTTTTCAAGTGTTTTTGACAGTAGTACATTATTTTACACAAACAAAGTACCTGTTGTTTCTATATTGTGTTGTATTTGTTGCCGATTTGCATTCACCTTGTTTAATTAAACCATAGTTGAATCAATTTTGTTATCAATTAATTCAAAAATTAATGAATTAAGATTGGGCTTCGTTGGAAAGGGAATAAATTGCTAAAAAATTTTAAGTCTGAACAAAAATTTGAATTAGTTAAGATCAAATTGATTTAATTAATTCGAAGCTCTAAAGCAATACATACATATTTTATTAAAATAAAATAAAAATATCCCAAAACTTTCGGTTAATACATCTGTCGCTGCGTTCAAAATCTGTAATCAAGACTCTAATCTTTCCGGACCGTAAATCAAAACGGATTACAAAATATTATTAGTCATGTTTTAAACTACTGAAATTTTATCAATAAAGAAGAATTACAATCCATAATTTGTATCATTGTACGAACACGGGAGTGGTCGGAAATTTTTTTCGCTCCATGCTGCCGCTAATACTCTTGATTGCGTTCTGGTGAGTTGATTCTAATTTGAAATAGCCGAGATATCCAGATTTATGCGAATATGATGTATTAAATTAGAAAACTAATGTATTGTGGTCGGATCAAGAGTTAGCTGCAGAATTATTAAATCAAAACTCGTATCCAGCTCTTTCAACGACATTTATAGAGACGACGCGTGAATATCGTAATTGGAGGTCGTTTATAACAGACACGGAAAAAAGCCCGCCGCGCGGAAACAAAAGTAGTTCTGCCAAAGCTAAGTTTAAGATGGAGCAACAGTCTTAATGCCTATTGGACCTGCATAGATCGTACAGGAGAGATAGAACATCTAATAGAGCTATTAATAATTAATGTTCATAATTTGAAATAAATAATATTTAAATTTTTGTTTACCAACAGTCTGAGGAAATAAAAATAAAATATAATAATTTATTGTCATGCTAAAATTACCATTACCGCTATAATACTGTTACCCAAAAAATTCAAAATAATGTTACCGCTAAAATACCGTTACCAAAGTAATTCTCATCAGTGTTACCATTACCTTTTAACCGTTCCAAAGCAAATCAAAAACAACAATTTGGTTTTGCAACATTTATACTAAATACTACAACACTTATATCCGTTAGTGCTTACTAATCTTTTATACAACCAAGTTTATAAAAACATTTGTTTTTCTACGCACTTTATTATTGCTTTTTAACACAAAAACAAAGACCGTGTAAAACAAGTGCAAGGTTTATTATTTTTTTATTGCATAAAAGGATAAAAATAAACCAAACAACTAAAAAACACAAGGCAGCAAAGCAGTTTTTAAATTAAGAATACAAAACAAAAAAATTAAGTTCCAGTGTAAACAATTTAAACCTTTAATGAAGGCCAATAAAAAACAAATTGTGGAAATTTAAAAATAACACAAATGACTAATAATTATAAAAATTTTAAAATAACTTAATTATATATGTATATGTAATTATCAAGGGAAAAAGTCAACAATAAAAACATTCTTGAAGAAAAGGGCTGCAACCGTTTGCAAGAGAACAACAAAATTTTCAACAAAAACAACCACCTGTCTCTTAAAACTTGCTTACCCAGTAGTGCCATTAGGAAAACCAAATAAACAAAAAAAAACTACAATTTATGATAACTACCTAATCAGGTATTAAACATAAAATTTTAATACCAGAATTTGAAAGTTTGTTGTGTTGAGTTGACGAGCATACTTTCTAGAGTGATCTCATATGTTAATAATTGGTAAAGGACTTTAGTATATAATATGACAGCCCGTAATCCTCAAACTTTAATGGCTCTGCCAAGCGATGAAAGTTTCGATTTTCTTTTCAAAGTTGTTTTAATCGGTGATGCTGGCACAGGCAAAACTTGCATAGTGGAACGTTTTAAAACGGGCAATTTTGTTGAGCGTCATGGGAATACTATAGGTGTGGATTTTTCCATGAAAACCATTAATATCGAAGGGAAATTAGTTAAGGTTAGTAATTGATATTTTTTGTATTAAAAATTTGTTTTTTTATTATTAAAATAAAATTTGTTATAATTTTCAGTTACAAATTTGGGACACTGCTGGCCAGGAGCGTTTTCGTACAATAACTCAAAGTTATTATCGTTCAGCAAATGGTGTGATTATAGGTAAGTCATCATTGCTTAAATATGTATATTTAAAAACGCCCCTAAATTTACATTTGTTTTTTTATATTTTGCTGATTTTTATTACAAAAAAAACTTGAAATACTTTTATAATAAATTGCTACTACTTTTACTTTGTGTGTGGCTATTTGTTTCTTACACAAATATATACTAATGGCTTTACAATTTTAATACAAATAAAGGGGTACTCATTTTATGTTAAAAATATTTAAAACTAATCTCCAAATTGTATTGTCAATGTTACATTAACACTCGTTAAATTCGTTATCAATAAATCTTACTTACTTCTTAATTTACTGTGAATGTTTATCTATTTTCAAGGTTGGCTATCGATTCTAAACTATTAAAAGACAAGGCTAATGGTATTTTGGTTTATTTCGGTAACGGTAGCTTAGCGATAAAGTTAGTGTCGTACTGACTTAAATATTTAAGAAAGTTTACAAACGTTTGCAAGAAGACATCAGGAGCCATAAAAATTTTATTGGAAAATTATCGTTACCACTAATGTTATTTATTATTATTCTAAAATCAATTTATTAAACGTATAGTTAGACCTTTTTAAAAATATTTTTTTTAATATTTATATATTAAAAATCATAAATTCTTATTTCTTTACAGTTTACGACATTACCAGTCGAGATTCCTTTAGCAATCTCCAAAAATGGATAGAAGAGGTGCGGCGTTACACTGCCTCCAATGTCATGTTAATAGTGGTGGGTAATAAAAGTGATTTAGATGATGAACGCGAAGTGGAATTCGAAGAAGCCCAACAAATGTGCCAGTATATACCGGAAGTATTGCTGGTAATGGAAACCTCTGCGAAGGAGAATCGTAATGTAGATGATGCTTTTGTAACATTGGCCAGTGAATTGAAGCGACGCATTGACACCAGCGTACGGCAAGATGAGAATGCTGATGATGAAGCCATTAAACTGGGTCAAAGTAAACCCTTGAAACAGTGTAGTAGTTCTTGCAATTTAACGTAGAATATAAAAAATTTAGCGAAATTCTCGTAATTGTTTTATTTTAATGTGATTTATACATTTATATATCGTCGTGGTGAATGCAAAAGGCTGTATGTCAAAAAAAATTCAATTTGGTTTTATTGTGGGGTTGTAACCAAAATTGGGGCTCCTATAACTGCAATTTATCTTATGCCGTTCAGGCAATTAGAAGAGAGCTTTTGCGCGCTATTGCAATATGACGAATGTTCAGTATGTTTAAATTTTTCTCAGAAATATTCAGTTTTTTGTCTCTCCTGCAAAAGTATGATTTTGTGACATACATACAGCCTATTGCATTCACCACGACGATATTTACTTTTTTGTTTTAATTGTTTGCATTATGATATTTTATTTTAGTTATTATTATTTTTTGTTTTTAATTATAAATATAAATAATACATGGTACAAATGTAACAAATTTGTATTTACCTTTTTTATGCCTAGAATGAAAATTTGTATCAATTTGTGTATTTAGGTTTTTTTACCAATTGACAAATTTTATTTTTAAAAATCTAACATCACTTTCCATTACCAACAAACAAAACGTCCTTATATAGAATTGTAGACCACAAAGTTTTAATAAATTCTTTTCAATAAATAAATATTTAATAAGACTTATAAATTATTTAAAAAGTTTAGTGGTATTACAACTTTTTGGGGGGTAATAGAAAACATTTATTATTTTTACGTATATCAAAAAAAAAAAAAACTAACTGACAATCTGTATAAAAGTGCTTTTTTAATCAATCAATTAAATTAAAACAAATAATAATTCAATTACATAGTATATTTACACTTACTAACTGGTCATAAATAATTAATACAATAGTTATATTCTAAATTAATTACTTTTTATTTACTTTCGTTTTTTTTTACTTTTACGTACATGCCGATTTGTATCTTTTGGTTTGCCATTGCTAACAGCAGAACTCACAAGATCATAGCGAAATATTATACAACGACGATCGAAAAATATTTTAAGATCCTAGAAAAATAAAACATGTAAAGAATTTTTGTTAAAATTTTAAATTTCTAGTGTTTTGTTATAAATACCTTGGGGTCATAACGATAACCTAAAGATTTTAGAAATAAATAGATTTCTTGCAGATCAATGGGCTCATACATCAATATGGTTTCATGCAATCTGCAATTGGAGCACACCAAATTATACCACGCTATATGAAACGGCAGTAGAGGTTGAGGAGTCTAAAAAATAAATTGTTACAGAGGATTAACAAATATGGTTTGTGTACTTAACTTTTTATATTTGCAATTTATGTTAAATTCATAGCAAAACTTTAATAAAGTCTTTTAACAAATATACCTACAGCAAATCACAGCAAAATTATTTAAAATATTATATAAAATAAACTACAAATCAATTACAGATCTATTTATATAACGAGTGACGAAGTTAAATCAATAAAATACTTGGAAAATGTTTGTGTTATCAATCCGCATTGTTTTCTTAGTATTTAAATCTTAAAACTAAAATTTAAACTAATTGCTCTTCAGCGAGAGGCTCATTAAGTTGGGATAGTAGTTCGGTTTAACGAAGCCTTGAGAGGCATACGAGTTTGTTTGGCTTCGTCGTTGTATTTTTTAAAATTTTTTAGCATATCCTTTGTTGTCCAGAATGCTCTTTGGAAATTGATTTCACCAACTTATGATAAACTCTTCTGGCCAATTCCTCCCAAAGATGCTTAATTACATTGAGGTCTGAGCTCTGTGCAAGGGATTTGATCAGTTTGGGGCAGTTATGAATCAACCAAAGCTATGCAATACTAAGGATCATTATCTTGATTAAAAGCAAAATTGTTCCCGATTCTCAATTTCTCTGCACTTTGCTTTACATTTTGCTCAAAAATGCCGAGGTAGACAAGTTAGTCCATTTTACCATCCATTTATTATTATTATTAAGTGAGGCTTCATGCACCACGACCTATGAGATCTTTTGTGCAGCCTTGAAGTTTCATCATGTTAAATTTAGGCTATGTATAAAGCCAATTATTTTTTTAGATAAGAGATCAATTACATCCCCTGGGGCCATAAAGGCCCTTCCGAGCCATCTTGCTCTGCGTATTGCCAGCATTGGACAGTCGCAAAGAATATGTTCAGAGGTTTCGGCTTCAAGTTCACAAAACCTACACTGATCATTCGCAACATTACCTAGAGTAAATTGGTGATATCTAAAGCTACCGTGTCCTGTGAATAATCCAGTAAGTAATCTCAATTCGCCCTTTCCGAGCGATAGCAATAATTGAGATCTTCGTTTAGACAGAGTAATAAACCTTTTGGACTGTCTAAGTCCTGGCAGGTTGTTCCAACATCGGGAAAATTCCGATTCTACCCAAGAACTAATTCTTTCCATAGTGTAACCACGTGGAATGCCAAAGAATGGTTCCGGGCCTATAAATGGGCGTCGAGCACCTCTATTGGCCAAGCAATCAGCACGTTCATTACCAGCATGGCCTTCATGACCTGGTACCCAGCACAAGGTAAGTTCATTATGCGTGCCGAGTTCATTCAATGATGTCCAACAGTCCATAACTACCCTAGACCTTATTTCATATGAAGATAAGGATCTGAGAGCAGCTTGGCTATCAGACATAATAAAAATCCTATTGTGCCTAACTCTGCGTCTCAGACATTCGTTAGAGCATATAAGGATGGCATAAATTTCCGCCTGAAAAATAGATGGGAATGTACCCATTGGGATTCCCCTTTGAAAGTTGGGCCCATATATGCCAGCCCCAGTGTCACCATTAGCCTGTTTGGAACCATCGGTAAACCATACTTGATCGGCATTAGTCTGCCACCATGTCTGATTTAACCATTCATCCCTTTTAGGTATAAGGACGTTAAACCTTCTATTTAACACCAGAGTTTTTGACATATAGTCTGATACTGCAATACTAGGATCATTCGCAAAGATGCCTAGTATGCTCATGTGCCCAACCAGATCTCCCGGCAATAGACGGGATATCTCCGGTAGTCTGGATGCACTCCTATAGGCCTCCTCCATTATCAATAAATGTAGGGGTGGGATATGTAGGATTTACCATCCATACTATGACTGGGCCTCAAAAAGAATTAAGGCGTTCTTAACTGTGACTTCTGTGTTTTGATGATTAAATACGCAATTTGGTTTATGCCATACAAATTGCTTACCATCTGAACCATGTAGGTTAAAATTGCTTACGTCATTGAAAAAAACTTAAAATAATGAAAACATTTTTTAGACGATTTACCGCCAAATTATCTGGTTCCAAAAATCCTCTGGTTTAAGTAAATACTCTTTGGCGAACTTTATGGCTTCTTTATTCCATAGTAATCGTACTTATGTAATGTACTGCAACAAACAGTATTTAGTAAAGTCCGACCGAAACCGTTTTTTTTTCAGACCGAAACCGAACCTAAACTAATAGTCGGCAAAAAAAAACGATATTCGGCCTAATCCGAAACAAAGCGAATCTTTTAATATATACCATTAATTTAAAAAAAAAATATTTATTTTAATTTTTTAACGTGTTTAGATAATTTTAAGGTGACCTAAAGTACCGACACTACTTCAACAATCTAGTTTTTTAATCTTGAACTGACAATTTTTTTTTTAAAAGGAATAGTTTTTTCCTTATTCTTAAATATTCTACAATGAAATAAATTTTTTTTTATTACTCTATGTTTTTTCCTTTATAAAAATTTCGGTATTTTGTCAAAATATGATTGGTCTAATCCGAAACCGAATACTCGTTCGAACTCTAGTATTCAGACACCTTTCCCAGTGCTAGATTTCCTTTATTTATTTGACAATCGAACGTTCCTCTCTTTCATTTAATATTTTACCTTGACCTTCCCTGCTGTTATGACCAGTCTAAATTCAATATGGAACCTTTTTATAAACTCTTGGCTGATTATGCGTTGAAGCCACTGTATATATTTACAAAGATATTAAGCATAATATTAAAAAAATTTTGACTTTTTATATAAAAAATCGATTTTAAATCAGAATTATGAATGATCCCAGATTGAAACCTTTTTCTCATTTAAACTCATATTAACAATGATATTGAGAGTTAAAGATTTTTGACGTTTCATATAAGACATCAATTTTGAGTCAGAAATATGGGTGATCACAGATTGAGGCCCTTTTCTCATTTACACTAATATTTACAAGGATATTAAGGATTTAAATCTTTCATTTTTACAAATCGATAAAACTACAATAACTAAAAACAACTCACTTACCTTTTTAGTAACATTAGTCTGCAATATATATTGTTCATCCAAAAGCTCTGCTTTAAGATCAATGCAAAAACGTAGCATATCCAGGCCGCAAGAATCTTGTAGATTTAACTTTTTATTACCAACATCTAACAAACTTTCTGCAGTTACTAACTCGCTTTCATTAGGAATATTAATTAATAATTCACAAGGGTTTGTTAATGATGTTTTAGCTGTTAAGGCCGCTTTTGAAGTGCAAGGACGTTCAAAGCCTTCCGTAGTTATAATGTCAGCTTGTTTCTCTACCACATCATCTTCCTTGACAATAGGATGAGTTTGATTGTAAATATATTCCAACATTTTTACCGCCTGTTTACGTTTCAAAGGTTTTATGCCAAAGTTATACAATTGTTTAAGTAATTCTGCTTCGCTATATTTCGTATAGTCCGGTTTAGGAGATGTGGTATAACGCAGGCTATAGGTTTTATTATTGTATGTTATTTCCTGTGTGGTTGTTTCGGGTACAGTTGCTGCTGGTGATTTTTGCAGTTGAGGAGATTTTTGGCTTTCTTTAAAACTTATTTCTGCCGTCAATAACTGTTCAATACCCTGAGGCTTTTTGTTTGATGTTACAGTCTTAAGAGGACTTTTATAGACCATAAGATCGAATTCATCGAAATCATTAAGTTCGCTTAGGGAGTGTGTAGGAGATTTTGCTTCTATATTATTTATTAAATCTTGAAATTTCTGTGACGATCTATGACAATTACTGTAACTTTTCATGGGTGCTGTGGTTTCAGTGGGTGAGTTTAGAAAGGAGGCTTCGTTTAAAACTTTTGTAGGTGTACAGAGATTTGGGGTAAAATCTATAGGTTCAGAATATTCTTCTAAAATACCAAAATCACTACGATCAAATTTCAAATCATCTTGGGGTGGTGCATTCGTTGCAGAGTATTTTGAAGTTAACACTTCAAACTCACTGTAGGATTCTTCAGGCCGCAAGTGAACTTTGATAAGAGATTTATCGTTTAAATCCAAATATGATAAGTCCTTAACGCTTTTATCTTTAGCAGGAAATTCGGTTATTTTTTCTTTACTTGAATCTTGTTGTTCTTTATCACTTGAAGCTTGGCTATCTGTTAAACTAATAACATCATCTTCATTATCTGATGGCTCAAAAGTTTGAAAATTTGCTGTTTTATTGGCCTGCCAAATTGAATAGTTAATTTCATCATCTGATAAAACTAAACACTCATCATTCTCATCTTCTGGGACGTCTATATCATCATTTTGTGTTAAATCTATGCTGACATTTTCTACTTTACTATTATTAAACGATTGAGATTTAGCTAGTTCTCTATTGCAAATTATTGTGTCCATTTTTTTAGAAGTTTTGCCACTAAATGACATAGATTTTCTTTTCAAAGTTAAATTATTATCAATAGTCGTATCAAAATCCATAGTGAAATTGGTATAATTTTCACACTTTTCAGGCGCTCTAATTGTAGGTAACATTTGAACAAAGTCAGTGTTTTGTTTATGTTTTGAAGTCGAGGTGTTGTTAGTTTCATTTATATATTTATTACACAATTCCCGGAAGCCAGTGTCGTTAGCCGTTAAACTGTCGTCAATAAATTCCTTTACCTTAATGGCTGTTTCTTTGTAAAAACATGATTCCAATTGTTTAGAGCCCTGGAAATTTAAAAATGATGTATTTGTTTGATCCATAGCTATTTCACGTAAAACTATATCATCATCCTCCAACTCATTATTGGTGGTAAATTCTTTAAGCTGTTCTTGAGTTTCCGAACTAAGTAACAATTTAAAGGAATCTTTTTTGTTTTTAATTTCTGTGGATTTTACTTCATTTTCATTTGTTTCCATACTCAAGGTAAATTTGAAAGTTTCTTCTTGGTTTTCTTGTGCATATTTGGATATTTCAGAGTTTTTATGAATATCGGCTAAATCATTGTCTTCTTCCTGTATAGGCGATTCAGCAAATAAATCAATATCTACTATGGGTTTACTTTGATTTAAATTATTAGACGATTGGTTGTGGCTTGAGAGTTGTAAATCGTCTTGGGTTAAATCGATTATATCGTCATCGGGAAGAAGGAAGTTAGTAGTAGAAGATTCTGAAAGAAAAGATAACGATTTTTTTTAGACAATTTGAATTAAACTTAAAGTGGAAATTTGTAGATGATTATGAATAATAAAATTAATCTAAAATTATGGATTTCTTTTACATTGTATTACAATTATAGATATAAATTTGATTCAAATTACACCATTCCCAATATTATTGCAGAAAATTTTCAAATAAAATAAAAAAAATACTGTCATAATTCAGCTCTTAATAGAGGAAGAACTCGCGCGTCATTGTCATTATCGCTACCTTCGATAGATTTGCGGCTCACTCTTGCAATGATTAATGCTTGGCGTCTTCCAAATGTACCGCGTTACAATTTTTCGAAGTTGTGCAGTATTCGTTTTGGTTTTATAACCTATAAATTATTTTTAATACAAGATTTAAGCGCTCCAGCTTCCTATATGAAGGTATAGGTTGACTTGGGGCTTATTTAAATCGACGTGGAAAGACCTGGCAAAAAAAACAAATATAGATACAGTGGCTCACAGCTTATTTTATGCAGAGCATTTTTGTTTTCAAATCTCCATATAAAAAAACTAACTAAACTAACAGGAACTTAAAAAATAAATTGGTGTAATTTCAAATAAAAACTTTATAATCTAATGCATGGTGTAACTATACAAGGTGAGTGCAGTAGCACAGCTGACTGACTTTGTTTACAATTTACTTCAATCTAAAGTAATATTTTTCAAGTGTTTTTGACAGTAGTACATTATTTTACACAAACAAAATGTCTTTATATACATATATGTATCTTTATAATTTGCTGTTACCTTTTTACTAATTCCAACTAATGCTGGCTCTAAATTTGACAAATATAAAAAACAATTTTATTTCGATTAAGACATTTCGGAAATTTATGTTGACTTTAGGTTTAAATACATAAATATTTTTAATTGAATATGCTTTTAAATACTAGAAACTATAAAATAAATTTATAAATTACCTTTTATAGTTGTATCATTCTGTTCCAATAATGAAGTATTCTTTACTAAACATAAAATTAAATAGAATTGTGTTAATTATTGTATTGATATCTTTCTGAGGTAGTTAAATATAGAAAACATTTCAAATTTACCCTCATCACTTGAAAAGATTTCATAAGTGGTAACTCCAGCTTTTTCTACTTCCTCTAGGGAACTATTACGACTCTTTTCTTTGGCATCACTTATCACAGTTTGAACTGCAAAACTAAAGTTATGATAAAAAATTATATTTTAAATCATATACTCAACATTACCTTCCGTTTTATTGTCTAATTCAACAAACTCTTCCATTTCAACATCGGAATCAGCAAATAAATCGGGGGAATTTGATCGGAGTTTTTGTGTGGCATTTATTGTGGACTGGGTATTTACACTGCATGCAGAGCCTTGCTTTGTAAGCAGCGATTTGGAAGTTTGTAAAAGTTTTGGATCTTTGTTATCGCATTCATTTTCAATTACTTTTTCAGTTCTTTGAATTGCTTCTATTAAATTTACCATTTCATCAAGTTCGTTAGTTTTTGTTTCATTAGAAATTTCAGCTGTACTGCTGTTGATTTTTATATGTTCTTGAGATTCTTCATTTTGTGGTGTGGTATTTATTGTGGCCTGAGTATTTATGCTACAAATAGAGACCTGCATTATATCCAAGGATTTTTTAGTTGGCAAAAGTTTTAAAATCTTCTTATCACATATATCATCATCCATTTCAGCTTCATTTCTTTGCATGTCTTGTATTAAATCTACCATTTCATTAAGATCTTGATTTTCTATAACTTTCAAATTTTCTGCTTGTCCTGGAGATTCTTCCTTTTTATTTTCTTCATTACCTTTGCACAGAAACACTTCCTTCTGCTCTTCATTGTTATCAGTATCTATGGTCCAATCTAATCTTTTACTAGAATTAAAATACTTTTCTAATTCTTGATAAAGATTTTGCAACTTTTGTAATTTCTCTGTTGATTGTTTGGTTTTTGTATTGGGTGTTAGATCTCGTCCCTGTATGGCAGTCCAATCTTTTAACAAATGTCCCGCTGGTAGTTGATTAATCTCAAATAATTCTTCAACAAAATACCAATCATCTGATTGATTTATGTTTTCTACGCTTTGTAAAATTCTTTTATTTTCATGCACATTCGATTTTTTTAACAAAGAACTTTGTGGTTTATAGTGGGGCAACAAAGATTCTTGTTCGCTTAATGGTTTGGTGCGAAATTGACTATTTAATAATTTTTCTATATTATTTTGTAGTTTTTTAATTTGATTTTCCGGATTTCGTAAAGTAAGGGCGGTAAATTTGTTGGCCCATTTAGATTTTGCTCTACGGCCAGTTGTTTTGGGTAGAAAAGTGGCAGCAAAGGTGTTGTAATCTAGTTAGCATTTTACAAATATTAAAAACATGTTATAAAATAGATCTGAATATTTTATTTTAACTTTTTAAAGTTTTTGTTAGGAGACAAATGTAATTTAAAGAAAAAATATTTTACAAAAATTGATGTCTTCGTACTATGAATAATATTCAGATAAATTTACATACATACATACATACAGCGGCTCACAGCGGTTTTTTTTATACCCTCCACCACCAAGAGTGGTGAATGAGGGTATATTACGTTTGTCATTCCGTGTGAAACTTTTTTAATATTCATCTGAGACCCAACAAATTATATATTTTCTTGATCCTTATGAAATTCTAAGTCGATTTAGTCATGTCCGTCTGTCTGTCCGTCTGTCCGTCTGTGTAAAACACTCTCACGTCCAAACTATACAACTTATCTAAACGTAATTTCCAGAAAAATATTTCTTATTTTGCAGGTAACTTTGGTATTGAAAATCAGCAAAATCGGTTTAGGCCAACCAGAGTTATGGACCGATATGTGAGACAACCTCCATAAAAATTTGATATTTTTTGTCCATTTTATTGCAATATTTTCAAATATATTGCATATAATATAATGCAATTTTGTATACGTTGTTTTTATGATAAAAGAAGAAAGTCTGCGGAAAATAGTAAGAATCGGTCCACGATTTCTCATAGCCCCCATACAAAAAAAATCTACCCGAAATATTGTTCAATTATACATAATTGCTTATAAAATTGGAATATCAAGACAAAATTCAGCAAAAATAAGTTTTATGCAAAAAGAAATCGCCAAACGAATTTTTTTTTAGTTCGGTCCATGTTTGACCATAGACTCCATATAAAGTCCACTTCCAAAATTCACTTAAATATGTATAAAACAGATATAAATAATGGCAAACGGCTAAAATTGGACATAAATAATCTTTATAGACAAATAAATTGTTGTACTAAATTTTATGGTGGTCGGCCCAGAATTGGTCATAGCTCCCATACAAGGACCACATCTGAAAAAGACATTTTTCCCTATATATATTGTATAAATATTGGTACCGACTCAAAACTTTGCACAGATCATTTACATATATACAAAAATCATCCCACAAAATTTTGTGAATTTCGGTCTATTTTTAGCCGTATGCCTCATATAAAGCCCTTTCCCGAAAATCACTTTAATAATCTTAAATCTCTTATAAATAAGGGTACCAATCCAAAATTTTACATGGATCATTTACATACATGCCTAAATCAACCTGCCCCCACATAAGGTACATTCCTGAAATCCACGTTAATACCAATATATATCTTAAATATACCGTTATTATGTTGAAATTCGACATGAAATATCCTCATATGCATGAAAATAACTGTTCCAACATTTAAGAAGATCGGCACATAATTTGTCATAGCTGCCATATAAAAACCATTTCCAAAAAACAAATAAACCCACAAAAATAAATATCGATATCGAATCAACTTTTATATGGATCAGAAATTTTAATCCAGAAATCATATTATTATCGGTTATACGGCAATTAAACTACTGGATTTTGTAGCTTTCAGTCAATAACAGCTCCTGAATTAAGTCCACTTCCGAGCATAACAACCAACCATACAACTCTTGCAAATAACGCTATTGAGATAAAATTCAACCAATATAATCCTAAAATACATAGAAATCACATTAGTGGATACTGGATTTAGAAGCCATCGGTCCAGAATTGGTCCACTTCTTCTATGCCACTCATAAATCTTTTGTAAATAATGTTATTGAGATCAAATTCAAATAAAAAAGCCTCATCTTATATCTTATCCTTTTTATACTCTGTGTCTTAACTTGTTTTTATTACCTTTAACTATAAAGTATATTTGCAGGCGGAGGGTATTAAAGATTCGGCAAAGCCGAATATACTTTTCTAACTTGTTTTTTTTTTTTTTTTTTTTGTATTTTCAAAACTCTATAAAAAAAACTTATAGGAAAAATGTTATAGTCTAATAAACAAAAATAATATAAAACAAAAAATTAAAGTTTTTTATGTCAGAGTCTTGGCAGACGAAGACTACAACGTGAAAAGTGAAGACTTGGCATAGGTGCGATCAGTTTTTGTGTAATACACGGCGAATTATTCGACCACTCCGTCAGCAGTGCTTTTTTTAAATCGTGTTTGTTAGAAATTTTGTGTTTCTTTATGCTGATTTCCAAAATTAACCATAAATTGTCGATAACATTAAGGTCTGGCGACTCTGATAGCGGTGCTGCATTGAGCTATCGGTACTGTAGAAATGGACTGCATAAAATAAGATGTGACGTGAAAAAAAGCTGTGAGCCACTGCACATACATAGATATTATAAAGAAATATCTACCTAGCTATAAAATCCATTTTGCCTAAAATTTATTCATAGTACCTACCGCTCTTTTCAGCCGTTCTAAATCCATACATCTTTAACTTTTCTCTTACAGTTTCTGCATCTTTATAGCCATCTACTAAATTTACCTCACACTCCATTTCATTGTCATTTACCACCGCAATACCTTTACTCTCAGCTTCCGATTGGGAAATGGCTAATGCCAGTTGAACATCATCACCATCAAACTGATCGGCAGCACAGTGTTGGGCTGCAATTTCAGCAAATAATTGCTCATTTCTTAGGAATGCTGATTTGATAGTCGCTTGTTTCTTTGATCTGGTTGATTTGGTGGTTTTTGCTTGGCTGCTACTTAAAGTTAATTTAGGTGCCTTCTTGGCCTTCTTTTCAGGCACTATAAAATTATCATCATTTAACGACTTTCCATTTTTTTTACTACCGGGTATGTCATTGGGATTTTTGAATATAAATGCATCTAGTTTATTGCGTTTAGTACGAGGGCGTGTCGCAGACTTTTGAGGAATTCCGGAGGATTCTGCAACCTTTTCAGCAGGTTTATTATGTGCTAAAGTGACAGGAGAAACTTCATGTCTGTTGTTAGTTTCTTCTACAGATTCTTTACGTTTTTCGGGAGTTAAAAAATAGTTGGTTATAGCAGTATTTGTTGTTGATGTAGACTTAGCCGTTTGGCGAGTGTTACTTAAAATAAAAAAATCAAAAGACCGATATTTTTAATTTTATAACATTTATTATAAATAAAAAGCTCAACTACATAAATAGTTTTGTACTATTCTATCTATATTAAATAGTTAAAAGATAAAACTTTAAAATTAGCATACCGTTGTGATTTGTTTTCCGAGGTACCGGGTAATTGTAACTTTTTTAAGTTGGCTTTACGTGTTTGGCGATCCATTATAGGCATATTTTTAACGCTCAGACAATAATTTATTTTTCTCCTCTATAGTATCCTTAATAGCTTTAGAAGTTCTCGGAGCACCTACTAAATTGAAAATAATTTTACGATCCTTCTCTTCTTCAGTGGCTGTTGTCAAATCGTGCATTAACTTTTTATTTGCTATGCGAAATATGGGTGTTAAACTAGGAAGCATTAAATAGTTAACAATTATTAATTAAATCAGTAATTATACTTACTACCAGAATCCAAATAGTGCACTTCCCACTGCAATGCCAGCTGCAGCAAAACGATTTCTGTAGTAATAGGATGGTGTTCCTTTAGTACGTCTGGGTTTACGCTTGAGCTCATCAACTTGTTCCATAACGTGTGTGCTTACTTTCTTTGTTTTATTTTATCAGAATTTAATTTATTATATAATTTTAAAACATGTTAAAAACTTGGTCGATGAAATAATTCTTAAAAAAAGTAAGCGTTTTGCAATGATTTAGTGGTAAACAGCACAGAGTTGTCCACTTAATTTTAATCACATGGTTGATTTATGAAGTACCAGGATAGGGTGGTTCATAAATATATTATAAGTAAAAAGGCGATTTAAGAAGATACCAAAAAATAAGTGTAAAAAGATTTACACTTGGGTTCTACATTGGTAAAATGAAGTGGAAGTGAAAATTTCTTTAAGTTTTTGTTCTAATTTTAGTGAAAATGATTTGAAAAGTAAAATATAATTTCCAGTTTGGTTGATCGTATTATAAAAGCTTCACACGTTTTCTAGAACGAAATGAAATTGTCTATGTGGAATTGAAAACGATTTCAGTTTCACTTCGTAGTGGAATGTAGAACCTAGGCGTTAATGTTTGGTATATATTGAAAACCATAATAAAATATGGTATTTTCAACGAGAAATTTGTTTTTCAAAAATGGCATATTGGAATGAAATGAATGATGACATTTTACTTGTTGACATATTAGAAGTAGAAGCCTTCACAATTGTTAGAATAAATTTAATGAAAATTAAAATCCAAGAGTAATTTTTGTGAAGACTTTACGTTCTAAACACGTTTATTTTTCAATAATAATGTTTTCGAATTTCCAAATTCGACTGATTTGAGAATACTTAAAGTTGAGTATTTCAAATTTACGTATTAAGAATAATTCTAACACCATGCTATCTTCACATCATATTTATTTCACCACTTTACAACAATTGACATTCAAACAGCTGATTTCTACTACTACACCACCACCACACTACCACGATTCATTAAAATTTCATTTTATTTGTTAAAAACACGATTTTTTGTGATTTCGGTCCAATGTTTTTAATAAATGAATTTCACAACTCTACTAAACTTCCTTTAAATCAACGAAAAAACAAAATTGCGAAATAGATTATTGTAAAAATAACAAAGCAAAGAACAAGGAAAACAATTGAAATAACGAGACGATAAAAAACCAAACGCAACAAACATGTCACGTCACAGAATTGTACGGACCATGGACTACAACGACGAGTATGATGGATATGATGATGTCTATGGTCATTCCGTCGATGATGACAACTGTATTTCACCGACAGATGCACAACAATGGCTGTATGATCGAGCACGAGGTCAGAATTCTATGTCATCATTTATGAGAGACAATAAAGACATAGCCGAAGAGGAGGAGGGCGAGGCAGATGAAGAAGATGGTGACAAATTCTATGATAAAACCCGACGGGATTCGGATAATTTTCAAATGCCGGTATTAAATGATATGGAGCAAGCCCAATTGACCTCTTGCATCGATGAGGTGCGCAGTGTCGTAGGCGAAACAGTGTCCGAAAAGAGAATTGTGGAAACATCGATTAAATTTAACTATGACATAACTAAGATTTTGGATGAAATTCTAAACGATGAATGTGAAAACAAGGCCAGAAGGTTGCAACAGGAGGCTTCAAATGTTTTGTTTAAGGGCCCCGGTCCACGAAAACTAGCTTTGAGTGATTTGGAAAAGTCAGCTGCATCAGCCCCCATAGTTAAGGTGACAGCTGCTCAGGGTGAAGTAAAGAGGGGTTTCGAAATAAGTTCTCCATTGTTACAAAGTTCACCAGCTGTTTCGGGTCGCAATACCCCAGTTGATATAAGTGAGGACTCTGCAAAGAAGTTGCCTTCCGACAACACGGCTGTTTTTAAAGTTTCCAAAGAACAAGCACAACGCGATAACAAACAATTGTACACCAAGGAACGTTCGGATCAAAAGCATAATTTCCATATGATTGTCATTGGTCATGTGGATGCTGGCAAAAGTACTCTTATGGGCCATTTACTGTTTGATACGGGCAATGTGTCACAACGTGTGATGCATAAACATGAACAGGAGTCTAAGAAATTGGGCAAACAGAGTTTTATGTATGCATGGGTACTAGATGAAACTGGCGAGGAGAGAGCAAGAGGTAAGTGAGAAAAGAATAAGGTGGATATATGATTTTCAATGAATTCTTGATGAAATTTTTTGAATTAACAATTTGTTCAGTTGGTGTTGTCGACCTTTTTCTTTGGGAAATCTAAATTAAAACTTTTACGAAATAATTAATTTTTACAAACTACAGAGAAACATAAATAATCTCACATAATTTTTTCTTGTAGGCATTACCATGGATGTTGGACATTTTCGTTTTGAGACTGACAGCAAAATTATAACTCTGCTAGATGCTCCAGGCCACAAAGATTTTATACCCAACATGATATCAGGCGCCACACAAGCCGATGTTGCCCTCTTGGTCATCGATGCTACAAGAGGTGAATTTGAGTCTGGTTTCGATTTGGGTGGTCAAACTAGAGAGCATGCATTGTTGGTGCGTTCTCTGGGCGTCAATCAATTGGGCGTAGTGATCAATAAACTTGATACGGTGGGTTGGTCCAAAGAACGTTTCGATGAAATTGTACAAAAACTAAAAGGGTTCCTTAAACAAGCCGGCTTCAAAGACTCGGATGTTTCTTATACACCATGTTCCGGGTTGACCGGAGAAAATTTAACAAAACCCTCCACCGAGGAGGCTTTGACATCATGGTATAAGGGACCACATCTGCTAGCCGTGATTGACAATTTTAAAATACCAGAGCGTTCAATAGATAAACCTTTCCGGATGTCGGTATCGGATATTTATAAAGGCACTGGCGCAGGATTTTGCATTTCGGGACGTATTGAAACAGGTGTTTTGGCAGTCAATGACAAAGTGCTGGTGGGGGCACTTAGGGAACAGGCTCAGGTTAAAAGTCTTCTAATCGATGAAATGCCACAAAATACGGTATTCGCCGGTGACCAAGTCTCTGTTACTTTGTCGGGCATAGATGTTAACAATATTATGGTGGGCAACATCATATGTGATCCTCAACATCCCATCCCGGTAACATCTCGTTTTCAAGCACGCATTCTGGTCTTTAATGTCAAAGTACCCATCACTATAGGCTACCCTGTGCTGTTGCATCATCAGTCCCTAATCGAACCGGCTGTTATTACTAAACTTAATGCTCAGATCCATAAGAGCACTGGAGAAGTGGTTAAGAAGAAGCCCCGTTGTTTGGGCAATAATTCGTGTGCTCTAATCGAGTTGGAAACCACACGTCCCATATGTATTGAACGTTATGCTGATTTTAAGGAATTGGGACGCGTCATGTTGCGTGTATCTGGTGTTACTATTGCGGCTGGTATGATTACAAAAATACGCTAATACCTATCCTACTTCGATTGATATATTAAGTGTGTTCGAAAAAGTTTTGTACTTTCGCTTTCTTTCTCAATTTCAAGTTTATTTTTAAGTTTTTTTTTTGTACTTTATTTTTAATTTATCGTTATTACTTTTTATAATGAATTTTTTTAAGCCTATTTTTGGCTTATAATATAAAGGTAATAAAATTTTTTTAAATATTAAATTATTTTCTTTATCTGTATTTTTATTAGCCTTTACTGAATTGACTTTTTGTTTGAAAGATAATTTTCTGGCATTATGGCTGGCCCGGAAGTAGATAATCTGGAGGACCAATTTTCGATTACTTACCAATATTTGTAGCCGTATATCGGCAATAACGCGGCGAATGTTGTCCTCCAAGTGGTAAATTGTTTACGTGTGCCAAGATAGCGTCGCAGATAAAATTTTAAATTTCAAAATTTTCGAAGCAAGGATTCGAGTCCTTCCCATATATCCTGAAACTAAAAAATGGCATAAAAAATAGAAAAAAGTTTAAACTTCATGAAATTTCGTATAGTCATTGGATTTTATACACTCAAGGAGTTGTCCAAATTTTATCCAAATCTGAACAAGGACACGCCTAGCTGAAAATGTCCTTTTTCAAAAATTAACTCCGTACACAAAAATTCTATTCCATTGTCTTTTTTATTTTATATAACATCCCTACAAGAACAATGACAGTCATTTGATGCATCATCTGATGGGCATTGCCCATGAACTAATGCCCATGCTATACCATGAACTAAAATTTTGTCCATAGTTGAAGGCATATACATATGTACATAGTACCAAGAATATAATTAGAAATATAAAAGTGCAGTATCTTTTAAAAGATTTTCAAAACTTGATATATTTATATAACGACCACTTGAAATTGTTCTTAAAATAATGGAAAAATTGTTTTATTAACCTTACATTAGTAATCTGAGCTGAAAGTTCCACATTAGAAAAGAAGCGCCTTGCAGTAGTGCCATCATTCGTTTTCGGTATCAATATCATGAACATCTAAAATGCTTCTCTGCATTGACATGCCAGAGGACTCATATCTCGTTGGGTAGAAAAGAAGCGCCTTGCAGTAGTGTCATCATTCGTTTTCGGTATCAATATCATGAACATCTAAAATGCTTCTGCAGAAGTTTCTGTTACTTGAATGTTATCAGGAAAAATCTTCTTTTTAGCATCTGCAATCATATAGTATGACGGAAAGCAATCTTCGTGAACGGAATTTACGGCTTTTCTCATCATATTGTACTGCCTCATAGATAAATCCATATCAATGTATAATGCTAGAGCACTTTCAACAGAAATTTTCTTATTAGTATTTGACCCTGTTACCCTTTCTGCGGCTTTTTTAAGAGCTTCAGATGAAGTAGAAGCGACAAGTTTTTCCACTCGCCTCTTTTTTGTTTGCATTGAACCCTCCTCATAAGAAATTTTCGGTCGGCCTCTACCACTTGTATTTGCTTCCTAATATAGTATAACACAATTAGTTAGTTTTACTGCAAAACCAAAACTTTTTACGGAAACTTACATTACAAATAAATTCACCAAATAATTCGCTATCTAGCCAGTCACTCAACTCAGTTTCAAATCTATTTCTCATGCGATGATATTTAGACCAATTTTTAGAAAAGTTTAAAAGAGTAAACTTTATTTTTTGTTGTTCCCTTTCTAATAATACTCGATTAAAATGATTTTCTACAAAATCTTTAACATGACGCATAACATCGCAGGGTCTGTTTTGCTTTATCTCTAGCCACAGTTGAAAAATAGTACGAATCTGCAACGAGGTTGACACTAAAAAACAATCACAAAAAATTCGGGCGATATCGGGCAGCTGGGGCCAAATTACCGCATTCGATATCGAGTAAAATTTATCGTAATTTTCTTATTTGAGATTATGGCATTAATTATCGAGCAAGAAATTTAGTACCATGGTGCAAATATACAAGGTGAGTGCAAATCGACAACAAATACAACACAAAACAGAAACAACAGGCATTTTGTTTCTGTAAAATAATGTACTACTGTCAAAAATACTTGAAAAAGTATTACTTTTGACATAAGTAAATTGTAAACAAAGTCAATCAGCTGGGCTACTGCACTCACCTTGTATAGTTGCACCATGTTTAGTACATTTCATCATAATTTCGATATCGAAATGATTTTTCGATACGATAGCTCATTCGATCACGAATGCGGTAATTTGGCCCCTGAACTTTAAATATATTAAAATACATACTTGTAGCTATAAAATACAAAAAAAACAGGAAAAGTGCTATTTCTACTTTCTTTTAAATTCTCTACGAAAGTTCACGGTTGCTGAAAAATCTTGACAATGGCTCACTACACCCGCGTGAACAAAACACACCGAGAAATGAAGAAAACAACTATTTTCAACCGCAAACCAATAACTTTTTTCTTTTACACACGTGTTTACCATGTGCAAGGCATATTTATTATGCCTTGACCATGTGCACAATAAAAACAAACAAAACAAAGACAAATATATAGCAAAGTTTCTCTTATTACCAACAAGTCAATATTTAACGAATTTTAAAATTTTAAACAACCACGGACAGAGAATCCATTCAGGAACCTAATTTTTTGGTGCCCACGTTATAAATTTTAGTATTTAAAAAAAAATAAGGTTTCAAATCAAACCTAAAATATCATGTTTCATTTGAATATTTCCAGTTATTTTAGAGGTTTTTGAATTTTGAAAACGGATTTCAATAGCCAGTAACTAGGGCTATTGTAATTCACAACTGTCACTTTCGAAAAATTAGGCGTTTATAGAGCATTCCATTTTAGAGTAAAAAAATTAAAAAAAGGTTGTTGCTCTGTAAATCTTTCAAATTGAGCGGTTTACGCATTTTGAAAGCGGATTACAGTAACCCCCATCTAGGGCTATTAAAATCCAGGAATGTCAGTTTCGAGAAATTAGCCGATTATGGGGCATTCCATAACAAAATAAAAAAATTCAAAAAGGTTTTTGTTGAAAAATTAGCCGTTTAATTTTCTAATTTTTCGAATTTTTCTATCGAAATAGATTAGTTTAATTTTGGCACCACGAAATTTATCGGTTTTAGGAATGAAAAAACTATATAATGTATTATGTTAGTTTTAACAACTTCATAGTGAATACCCTGTAAACGGTAAATTTTTCGAAAATGACAACTATATAGCCCGATTCGTAGGATATTTGTCTATCGAAATAGATTAGTTTAATTTTGGCACCACGAAATTTATCGGTTTTAGGAATGAACAAACTATATAATGTATTATAACATTAATGATTTTTTGATAATATACATAAACGTTGTGGATATGAAATAACATACTTTTACAACAACAATTACATTATGTATAGTTGATTTTTTGACAATATAAACGTTGTTGAAATGAAATAACATACTTTCTTTTGCAACAACAAATGCGTTATCAGTTGCAAAAATACTTACTGTAATGCCTTTTTTCGTTTTACATAATTATTACTAGGATACTATTTTATACAACTCTGAAAAAAAGGTTGTTAAAAAAGTATGTTTTGTTCACATCGATCCTCACTACTCACCCCTATCGTGAATAAAAATTCCACATGAAATTTGTTCCCTTTTATTTTTTTAACATTGGAATAGGAATAGGAAAAATGTGAAAAGGGAACATATTTCATGTGGAATTTTTATTCACGATAGGGGTGATTATCTTTAGTATAACGGTATCTGACATATGATCAATATTTGTAAACAAAAACAGTGTTGTAATTATAACTAGAAGCAACAGTTACAACCCTGTTACAAATTTTGGTAACCGTTATATTCAAATACTTAAATTCCTAGTATTGTAAATGAACATAAAATTTGGAATTTTCCATAAATTTCGTATGCTGTACACAAACCTTAACTTTGAACAACTATAACTTTAAAATTTGTAAACATTTTAAGAAGATATTTTAGATATGATCTAACTAGAGTGTACTAAAAAATAGAAATAAAAAAACCTTCAAATTCTAACATTGACTTAAACTATTTTTGGCCACCCTCGTTACACAGTGCGTCGACAAGATATCGTCCTATTTAGGAATTTAAAAACCGGGAAAATAAAAACCCGGGAAAGTCAAATATCGGGGAAAAATACACAAATATTGGGCATTTTCAAGTAAGCTTCTGAAATATTAACTGAAGTGTCCCAGTCAGAAACGATACAGATTTTAAAAGTAGACACCTTAAGGGACAAAATAAGCGAAGCGTGCAAAAAATCGTTGGAGCCGTCCATATTGGTTACGAAAATCGTTGCTGATAAGTTGTCTGCTTATCATATAATAAATCATATTGGGAATTTTTGAATGTCAAATCTCATTAGACATTTTTAAATTCCCATAATCGCTAATTTAATTTGGCAATTACAAAGGATTTTTGTGTTGCTATCTTAGCATACTTAGTATACCGGTCAAAATTCAGTTTTCAACAGGTTTATCCACAAGGGCATAAAGCCGGTGGTAAGTAATCATATTGTTCAGTTACACTAAAACTAGAATGATTTTAAGGAAGAATATTGTTGAGGTAAATTATCAAATTTTTTAAATCAATTGTATTTTATTTCTACATTGCTACAAAAACCTTTACTATATTTATTACAAGTTAAGGCTAAGAAATAGTCGAATGTATTTTATTTCGAACTAATTATAGATTTTATATCATATATTTAAAACTAAAGTACAAAACACAGAAACTAGCATTTATTGTGGAATGATTTATTTATTCATATTTCTACAATATATGTATGTGACTATCATAATCAAATTAATTTAAAACAGGTCCATAATTCCATTTGCCAAATCTACCATATATATTTTTCGCCACAAAATTTATTAATTTAAAATAATTTTTGTTTTGATCCAACTTTAGAATGTTTTTTTCCTATTAAAAAATCGCTTAATTGTATTTTCTCCGCTTAATTTGTATGAATACCGCTTGATCTGACCAGAAAATAGCTAACTTAACATCACTGTTCATCAAGTGTGACGCCCGTATTAAAAGCAGAATACAGACAAAATTTCTTAGTTCTCATGTTTTGTGAAAATTTGCCCATAAAAACGTTAAATTTATAACGTAAATTGTGTCAAACCTAAAGCTTATGTGTTATTTATTAAAATAAGCATAAATTGTTAATAATTTTTTATACAACAAAGCACAAAAACTCGTAACAAAAACCCCAAAAGGCAAGTTCAGCGGAAATTTTCTACTCAAAGTTTTTTCTTGTGACAAAAAAAAAACGAAGGAAAAAAGCAACAACACGTATGTGTATGTGTAAAGAATGAGTGAAGTTGTAATATAAAACAAGTGAGTGCAATTAGATAAATATCAAAGAAAAGAGTAATGAAATAAGTGTTAATTGAGCAGAAAAAGGAAAAAAAACAAGAGTGCATTAAATTTGCTCTTGTGAGTCATTAATTGTTTTTTGCTTTTGAGTAATATCTAGTGCTTTAGTAGTGAAGTTAGTAATGAGTTAATTAATAAAAAAGAAAGAAAAATTACCAGAAAAAAGTGTAGAGATAATAAAAAAAATTTAATTTCTTTTATTTGTGTGTAATTTTAATTTTGTTTTCAAAAAAAAATTAATTGTTGCTTTTGTCTCTACGTCTTTTTTAGGTGAACTTTGATTATAATATTTTGCGGCACTGATCGGAAAGAAACCAACAGTTTTTTTGTTATTTTTTTTTTGCTAAAAAGTATAAAGTGCGAAAAGTACACAATTAAAAAAGAATTTCAAATAAAGAAGTATAAAACTAAATGAAGAAAAAGGAATAAGTAAATACGAAAATAAGAACCAATCAACAACTACAATAACTGAAAAAAGACAAGGCCCTGTTTAGAGCATTTAATTTATTACGACAGTGGGTACAATTCCTTTGTTAAATAAGAGACAAAGTTTTAAAAATTACCAAAAAGCAAAAAAAAAAAAAAACTACGAAACGTCAAAAAAGAACAAAAACAATAGTGCAAAAAAGCATTGAAACAAAAAAAGATTTTATTAAGTAAATTAAAGAAAAAGTTAAATTATACACAATTTAAAAGGCTGAAAAAAGGAAAAAATAAGCAACAATTAAACAAACAAACAAATAAGAAATAAATTTAAAATTCAACAACCGAAAGCAATCTTTGTGTTAATACAACGCCTAACATCTTCCAGTAGAACATTAAGGAATATCACTACTACCCCAACACTAACAAACAGCAGCAGCACCAAGCGCCATCAACAAACACAACGCCATTGCCAACACCATTAGCATCAACAGCACAATCACTAGCAGCACCCACAACACAGTTGTTAACCTTTAAAGTTATTGCCACTTGAAAGAACAAACACTACTACGACGAGTTGCGAATTACGATTAGCGACAAAGTGATAAGATAACCAAACAACCAACCAACTATAACAAAACATCGCCTTATTTACAACAGCAAACAATACTGAAATTTTGATCCTTAATCAGCAAAACAGAACTATATAAAATACCCAAAAGAATTTAATCAATATGCGTGAATATAAAATTGTTGTTTTGGGCAGTGGTGGTGTCGGCAAATCTGCTCTCACAGTGCAATTTGTCCAGGGTATCTTCGTGGAGAAATACGATCCTACCATCGAGGACAGTTATCGGAAACAGGTTGAGGTCGACGGCCAGCAATGCATGTTGGAGATTTTAGATACTGCCGGCACAGAACAATTCACCGCGATGCGTGATCTCTATATGAAAAATGGTCAGGGTTTTGTTTTAGTCTATTCGATTACAGCACAATCCACCTTTAATGACTTGCAGGATTTGCGAGAGCAAATTCTACGTGTCAAGGATACAGATGATGTACCCATGGTGTTGGTAGGCAATAAATGCGATCTCGAAGATGAGCGTGTGGTCGGCAAGGAGTTGGGCAAAAGTTTGGCAAATCAATTCAACTGCGCCTTTATGGAAACATCTGCCAAAGCTAAAGTGAATGTTGTTGATATCTTCTACGATCTGGTTAGACAAATTAACAAAAAATCACCCGAAAAGAAACAGAAAAAACCCAAGAAAAATCTATGTGTTCTGCTCTAAGACTCCATACAAAACAATAAACACATGCATACAAATAAAAAAACACATACACATAAACACACACATTTAAGCAAATAAACATATTTAAAATATTGTCAAGAAAACATAAAAACTTAAATTAAAAATCGCCTTTTTGCTACTTTTTTCTCTATAAATATTTTTTCATTAAATGGGTAAAAAAATTATTTTAAATAAAAAATTAAAAAAATAGAATTTATATTAAAAAAAAATCATGAAAGATTTAGTTCTTAAAACCTAGAAAACAAAAAACTTCCATAAAAACCGTAAACAAGTAAAACAAAGCACAGAAAATAAAATTTATACATAAAAATATATAATATATTAATAAAAGTACATTTTAATCCTTAAGCCTTTTTAGGTTTTGTAAAGAAATCTAAATAAAATTTAAATTTATAAAAAAAAACTTCATTTGTAGCACCTTTTTAATTTCTATTATTATTACAATATTATTTTATAATTTGTTGGTGTCTTAATGTAAAACATTTGGGTTTTGTTTACTTTTCTTATTTATTATTCATTACTTAATTGGTAGCAGGCAGACAGGGTTTTTTATATTATGTATTATCAAAGGTATTTTATTGTAGTTTTGCTAAATGTTTTATCAAAATTTTAGATGTTAGGGCATGTTTTGTTTTTAATAAATATACTTTTTTATACTATTATACTATGTAAGATAATTTGTATGGAATTTTCTGGATTACATTTTTAGATTATTTGTTTAAATTATTTTGGTATGCATGAGTATGAACTCTAGTTAAAGTGCATTATAATACTATGGTGTAACATATTTGTTAAAAAAGCTAAATATCTGTAAATCTAGGTATAAAGTATAAAATAATTTCTAGTGAAAGAATCAATACCAATGTATGTATTTCTAATTGATATTCGAAAAAAGATTTTAAGAACCCTTTTCGGCAATTGTCTATTTGACGTTTTTTTTTTATTATCAAGTCTGCCATACATCCCGTTCACAGTGGATTTAAAATTTTTGAAAATTAATGTTTAAATCTGTCCTTTTTTAAATACTAAATTTATATAATAATAAACATATTTAAAAACTTCTTCGTTTGATTGCAGTATTCTTTAAGAACAGTTAAATCCGCATGATTTTCTCATCTATCATTATTGGCAGGTTGTCACGTCATCGACACAACTTACTTAGGTTCTGTAAGGTCGTAACTTATTGTCTAAATCGTGTAATTTACAGAATACCAAACTGTTATTTATTAGAATTTTAAAATAAATCGATTTCCTGATAATTAGTTGAATGATCAATGTAGTACATTGATTCCACTGATTTTATGATTTTACTTTTTCTCAACATGCTAACAATTCGTAACCAGACAAAGACTCTCAAAGACGTTTCTAATTCTTTAATCCCAGACAACTCAAAATCTTCTTAAGTTATTGGTCATTACCGGAATCTTTAGGTGAATGTTTAAAGCTTGATACTATAGAACTTGAAATGAACTCATAGCTTTACAACTTGCCTATTTGTGATTTTTGATGTATGTATGTGACAGTTCTTTGTTAAAATTTAAAAATTTTAGCTTCTGAACTCAACATTTTCTATAGTTATTGGACATGGCGGTATCTTTTGGTGATTGTGGAAAAATATATTGTCGGATTTAAATACTTTACATAGATTTTAGGTCTCTCAATTCTCTCTTTTGCTTTATGGACAGTTTACATATTATTTCCATTCTTAAGTAAGACAACCAAACTGCTCTTGTTTTAGTTTGTCAGGAGGCCGGCCAAACGGTCCATTCTTTTGGTCTCTTTGTGTTGCCTAACAAAATAAGAAATGGATAGTTAGGTATGTAGATATATTGAAGATAGCAAGGAATTTGAGGTCTAAAAGATAGTAAATGTTCTTTTTGTTATTAAATGGTGGAGAAGATTCTTACTAGTCAAATTATCAACGGTTTGGAGGCCACCACAAAGAGATTCATTTGTTGTGGTTGACTAAAGAAGTTTCAATGAGGGGGTTCTGCAGTGAGGTCCACGCCAAGGCCATTTGAAGTAGGATTGACAGTTGAACAAGTTTAACAAAACAACAAATATATAAGAGATTCATATGACTGAAAACGGTAGCCAGTTCCTTATGTGCGATAATACAGAGTGAATGCTCTTGATTAAGTTCAAGATTTAAATGTTTGTCAGCTGTAGATATCTTAATTCCTAATTTGTTACCACTGAATATATGTTACAGATGCTGTTTCTTAATTCGTTGCATTCAGTTATAATAATTCGCTGCAACAACGTTTTTGATATGCGTTTGTTAACAATTATTTGGATTTTCCAACTTCTGACGATTTCAAATTATCTAAAAATGTTTTAACTAACGTATTGCTCATCAAAATGAAGTAATGTAATGTAACATTTGTAGCAGCAAATGTTTCTTCAGTTCAAAGCACAAATTCCCTTTAAAATGGTTGACAATCTTCAAACTTTCTGTAACCACAAGTTGTCTCAATGGTTTTCTATAGAGATTGAAATCGGAAATGAAACCTGACATCTCGCTTTGTTCAAAACTCGAAAGATGTAAGTTTTACATCAACAAGAATCAGGTTGCTCTGGAGCGAATATACAATTGTTGTGGAACGGCGACAGATAAGCAGAATTGGTCGCTTCTCAATTACCACAGTACGGATTTAATCAACCACACCTAATGATGAGTTGTACCAACGACTCAAAACAAAGAACTTCATATAACAGTCGTTATGTCAACATGACATGGTATTCCTCCTATTTTTGAGACCAAATCCAAATCTCTCTCCCTTTTTTCGAACACTCATCAGCTCATGACGTATCTTTATGCAAAATCTAATATTTAAAGAGTCACAACAATTTGCTTGTTTGCTGTTGAAAGAGCTTCACTTTCAGTCATCATTCGAGTGAGTCATAAGCTAAAACTTATTTATTACTAATAAAAATACAAAGTTAACATGAGTTAGAAAAAGCAATAGAAATGTTAGATTTTATAGATTGTGTGGTTTATGCAGATATTATTGACAAAGACTTTGAAAGGGTGTAAAGAAATGAGAAGAACTACTAATGAGAAAAACTAAAAAAAAATCTTTAAATTTTTAGGTTCAAGTAAATCTATGTTAAATAGGTTAAGCTCCAGGTGACCATGTTAATCGATTTGGCCTTCTGAATTTATGCTTTAATCTTTTATATGGTTTGCAATTGTTAGTTTTGAGTCAGTTTTAAATAAGTTTAGAAATTTACTTATAACAAATGTTAGGAATAAACACATTTAAATTTGTTTCTGTATTTCTTTTAAAATTTTAACATTATTTTTATATTTAATGTACAAATGTAGACGAAGAAAATCCTTGTTCACAAATCAAAATTATATGTGAAAATTTGTTTTCCCAAGAGTATGTTAGTGTAACTAATTCCCAATTTGTATAAAAGGTGGAATGCCAGGAATTTAATTTAAATTTAAAATATACTTACGTTTTGTTTCATTAAAACAATTAAAATAGAAGAGTGAAGAACACACAATTTTCTAATGACACTTGAGTTTTTTTTAAGATTTCACGATAAACATTTAGTTAAAACATTTAGTTATTTATTTACATTGTGCATTTTTCTATTATTATTATTAAACGCTAAACAAAAGAAATTTTCTACCAATTAAGTAATTTTATACTATCATACTTTTTGGTTTATTATACATACTTTTAAAATAATTACAGTTCTTTTATATATTTATTAGCAATTAGTTTTTTTTTTAGAGTTCTTAAACATTTATTAGAAGTAATGAACGTTATTTAAGTATTGCTGAATTATTTTAAACAAATGTTTTTATACAATAAACCTAAACAAATAGTATCATTGTTATAAACAATATTTTGTCCATAATAAACATTAATAAACTAAAGAAGAACTAGGGTGTTGCGAAAAATATTTATTGGTTCTTTGGGTTTAGTTGAAATTTCTTAATAAAATATTGTTTTAGTAATACTTATTTATACATATAACATAATTGTAGCTTAAAATATTATTTCAAAATTCAATTTCAAAATTATTTGGAAAATACTATTATTTATAACATTATCATTTTGTGAATATGTTGCAGAATCGCCTCTCAACTGATAAATACTCTGAAATCTAAAAGAATTAAAAAGTTTTAACTGTTCAGGAAACTGAACCGAGTAATGTTTTCGATTTTTTTTCATATTTTGGTGTTGTGTAAATCGATTCCACATGATTTACTTTTTTTACTTCCGAGTAAGCAAATTTGTTTTAATGTACAATATCGTGCGTTTTGCAGAACATTAGCAATACGTTTTTGAAATCGCTTCATTTACAGAAAAGGCCGGTTTGTCTTCAGTTTCCTGCCAGCGTTTGAAAATCCAGAAATCCCTACAATTTTCAAAACAAATTTTTAATTTTTTTTGAAATGGATCTTAAAAATTTAATAAATTTGAGCTTATGGAAAATTTTTTTATAAATTTGTTTGGGATCCACTACTAAAACATTTCTTAATCTTTATTTTGAGAAATTATGCTGATTTTTTTATTTTTAATCGTTGAATGTTATTGAACTGAAGAACTTATTATATTTTAAACAAGGGAGAAAGTATACAAATTTGAATGATTTTCTTTTCGAACTGAAATACACAATAACCCTCCAGACTTTTTTTTTTATTATTTTTTCTTATTTGAATAAGATAGAATTGTTAATAAGTGGTGGTAAATTAAGGTATTCGATATTGCATTAGCAACATAGTTACCTATAATATCTCTATTTTAAATGCCACAATGTCGTGTGAGAAACTTGCTTAAATTTTGACTATCAGTGTATAAACGAATATCTCTTACAGATATCCTGTTATATCTGAACCAGTTAGCCGCTCATTTAAAATCCGACATTCTTATACCATATTTTCCTGGATTTATACCAACCCCGCCAACCGCATACCCTTTATATATTTTTTGAATTCTTTTTGCACATTTCATTTGGAACAGTTGAGTAGTTCAATTCCTTAGTTATTGGGTCGAATTATTCATTTTATTCCGCGATTACGGAAAGAAAATTTTTCTGCGAAAGCATAATTTGAAATTATTCATTCTGTTGCTGCGGCATGCCGCAGGAATGACTAAGTACATTTTACATATCGATCGATATATCATTCCGCTTAGTTTTCCTTTCCGTGAGGAATCAATAATACCACCCATTATTTCATACGATTTTAGCTTCTTCAGACTCACGAGGAGTGGTTAATTCCAAAAATATATAATAATTCGGTTATTAAAATTTAAATTGGCAATATCTTGCATTAAACAAAGCAAAGAAAGGAAATTCAATAAAAAATTTTAAAGACTTAGAGTAAAATATGATAAGCTATAACTAAGATTTTGAAAACAAAATTCAAAATTATTCAAACTTTAACGGTCTATATCAATCAATCGGAATTTCAAATGAACTTAAACGTTAATTTGAATTCATATTCGATGCCCTTATCTGTACTCTTGTTTATTAAATAGAACTTATTGAACAAATCAGAATTTAATTTATGTATTTCAAACTAATGACCTGTTTTATTCGTAGCGTAAGAAATTTAGTCATTCCTAGTCTATTGAAATTGTAATTCTCTACAATGAAACTTTGGTTCAACAAAAGATCAAGCAAGTCATGGAAGGTAAACCAAATTTTTTCATGAAAACCACAACGTTTTCTTTGAACTGACGTTCGAGTTATTGTTCATATAAAAGAGAAATGATTGAAATTTAAGTCTGGGTTACTTCGCTTAGAGAGCAAAATTTTAAGGCCTTACATGCTTATACCCTATACCACCATAGTGAGGAGGGTATATTGGATTAGTGCTGATGTTTGTAACGCCCAAAAATATTGGTCCAACACCCACCTTAAAGTATACCGATCGACTCAGTATCACTTCTTGTGTCGATTTAACGATGTCCATCCGTCCGTGCGTCCGTCTGGCTGGCTGCCCATGTAAAGCTTGTGCGCAGAGTACAGGTCGCACTTTTGAAGATATTTCGATAAAATTTGGTACATGATATTTTTTTTACCCAGGGACGAATGGGATTGAAACTGGTGGAATTCGGTCCATTATTTCACCTTTCCCCCATACAAATGTCCTCCCGAAATTTGGGGTTTAACGATCATAAGTTTGAATTATGCAACTATCCACGCAAATTTCACCACAAATGAGTGATAAACAAAGCCAAATCATATCTACAAATTTTGTGATGATCGGTCCACAATTAGTCGTAGCTCGCATATACGGCCCACTTCCGAAAATCACTTTAACGACCATAAATTTCTTAAAAATGTTGGTATCCAAATAAAATTCAACACAAATAAGTTTCATATATACAGAAATTATGACACCTAATTTTATAATGGTCGGTCCATAATTAGTGGAAACTCTTATATAAGACCCTCTTCGTAATTCACTTAAAGCTCTATAAATCTTTTAAAAGTATTCTTATCAATATAAAGTTTAACACATATAATATTTATATTCCCAGAAATCATGACACTAAATTTTTGAATGATTGGTCCATAATAAGTAATATTTCCAACATAGCGCCCATTTCTAAAAAATTGTTTTATACATATGCTGGGTATTATATGGTCGGTCTTGACCATATAAAACGTCTTGACTTTCTTTCTTGTTTCATATGTTTTTTTTTTTAAGAAGAGGGACATTTAAAACTAAAATTTTTTAAATTATTTACGAAACCTAGAAAATTCAATATTTGTAAAAGTACTTTACTTTGAGAACTAACTCCTTTACTGCAGCAGCCGGTCTTTCAACATAAATATTAAAAACCACACAAACTCTATATACAATATATAACTATATATACATACATATGTATATGTATGTATATAAACTTATTAAATACTTTGTTAGTTGTATAAACAAATAAAACAACTATTCTTTAAAATAGTAAAAATACAAAAGCACACGTTTTTTTATATATATTTTATTTTCAAACTAAAAAAATATAATTAAATTAAGAAAAAAACAGGAATCAAATTAATATAAAATTCATACACTCTTAATAATTTAATAATAAAACGTTTTTTTTTTCACTAAACAGCGTTACATGACCTACATATTTTCTTAACCCTATATTGACCTTAATACCAAAATGTTTTTCTTATACATACTATATATCTAATATATATACTATATATATTAATACAATCAATATACACTTTACTTAATAAACAAAATAAATGAATAAATAAATTAAATGAAAACAAAACCTAAAAGAAACTAAATAAATAATAAAACAAACATGATAAACAATTTTTTAAATGTGTATTGAAATTTATATATTTAAATAAAGTCCTTAAAAAAACTTGTGAAATCCTCTTTAAGATTAAAAGCTAAATAAATAAAACAAAAAAAAAAAAACGTGAAATCAAATAATAAATGTATTATGTTTAAAATTTAATAATTAAATTTAATGATTATTAGAAATGAATAATTATAATAATAAATAAAAGTTTAAACAAAAAAATAAAAAAAACCTTGCAAGGAAAAAAATAATAAAATTATTAAAAAAAACAATATACTCGTATATACGACAATAAATTGTTTTACTATTTCAAATAATGGAGTGAATTGTAAACTTGATTAATAAACTTAATTATAAGTGGATTTGTGCTGATGTGTGTAATGACCATAAATATTAGCTTAACACTCACTTTAATGTATACCGATCAACTCAGAATCAATTCCTAAGTCGATTTAATGATGTCTGTCCGTCCGTCTAGCTGGCTAGCTGGCTGTCCATGTATAGCTTGTGTGCAAAGTACTTTTTAAGTTAATTCGATAAAATTTCTTTTGACCGAGGATGGTTAAAATCGGTCCATTATTTCACCTAGCCGTTAAAGAAATGTCCACCTGAAATAGGGTTTTATCGGTCATAAATTTTTGATTTATGCGCATATCCTAACAAATTTCGCCACAAATAATTTGTAAATGAAGCCTAATCACATTTACAAATTTTGTGCTGATCGGCTCATAATTGATCTAAACTCCCATATAAGTTACACTTCCGAAAATAACCTTACGGAGAATAACTCTCTTAACAGTGTTGGTATCCAAATAAAGTTCAATATAAATTTGTTTCATATATACACAAATCATTTGGCCCAATCTTATGATGATTGGTTCATAATTGACCATAGCTCTCACATAAGGCCCACTTCCGAAAAACACTTTAGCGACCATAAAATCCCATATAAAATTCCTCTCTAAAATCATTTTAGCATCTGTTTATATTGAAATAAAATTTAACACAAAAAATATTTATATGCACAGAAGAAGTTGTGCCATTAAATTTGATGATCGGTCCAAAATATGTCATAGCTCCCATATAGCGTCAATTTCTGAGAAACAGCATTGTGAGCAGTTGCTTGGAGCTGAATAAAATTGATGTGTTGAATTGGCCAGCCCAATCGTCTATCTCAATCCAATTGAGATCCAAGCATTTGACCGATTTTGGAATGAAGTACAAAATGCCTGGTACGCAATTCCAAAAGTGCGCTGTGTTGCTGTGGTGGAAAGAGATGTGCAGCAGTAATTAAAAACAAAGTATATCATACTAAATATTAGGATTTAAATGAAGTTTTTTGTTTATTTTATGTGAATAAAATTTTTATTTATTGCTAAATTACTGTCCATAATTTTTTATGGGCATATCGAGTACATGAAAGATTAAAAAGTTTTTAATACAAGATGCTTAATGAAGCAACTTCAAACTCAGTTGCAATTGAAAATAGTCCGTTTCCGCATCAGAAGTTAATTTTGGTATAATATATAGAGGGTAATAACCGTATGGAGGCAGTGGGGCTTCCAATAGGCTTCTATTATGGAAGAATTAGGGAGTGGGTACTAAGTGCGACCAATCAAGCCTGGGGAAACCGTACGGACTGTCAAGTGTCACGGACACTGTGGCCGGCGCTTGGGAAGTCCGATTCGGAATTGCTGCTGGGCAGGAATAGGATCTGCGTTAGGACCATGATAGGCATTATTACGGGCCACTACATGATGGGCAGGATGGCGGTGAAGAATGGGATCCGAATTGTCGGATATGTGCAGATTATGCCAGGACCCTGATGAGCTGGAGACAGTTGTGCACATTCTGTGCCATTGTCCCAGGCTGCAGGCAGTAGGATGAGATGGCTGGGCAATAGATTCTTAGGCGAATTAGGGGATGTCTCTAGCTGTGGGCTGGAGAGTCTAATAGGATTCGTAATGGGAATGGCCTGGCTACGCGTCAGATGACTGGGTGCGGGTCGCACAAATGGAGGACATATGTCCGAGTAAGGAGTTGGTCATGTTTCTTTCTTCTCTTTTCTATCTTCTATTTTCTCTTCTCTCTCTATACTATAATATTCCTCTCCTGTCTTTACTTTAGCTTTCATTTCACTCTATATACTAAAATTTCTTCCTAAGGCATCGCAATGGACCGTATTGGTCTCTGGGTGAGGGTGTGAGGCAACTCACACCGGCCTTCCTACCTACCTATAGATATAAACTTTTTGGCAAAACTTAAACTTTCATAGAACTTTTGAAAAACATACATGTGTATGTATGTACAAATTTTGAAGTTGTTGTACATATCATTTATATAGAAATTAACATTTGTACAACTATTGTAAATTATGACGACTTAAAACTCCTACGACAATACAACACCAGATTTTAATTGAACAATATTATAAATATATAATTTATTAAAATTAAAATTATATAATAATTTTATACAAATGTTAAAAATTAATATTTACATATAAAATATATATTTATACATTGATTTCATAAATTATATTTATTCTTACATATCGGAATTTAATTGTTGTAATATATCAGGTTTTATTAAGCTATTAAAGCAATTTGATTTACTTAATTTTAAATGTTACAAATTTCCTTTGATTCCTTCTTTTCAAAAATGATTTCATAAACGAATGTGGCAGACTCAATATTTTTTTAATCAATATTTATCATTTCGGGAATAAAAATTTTGCACCTATAGTTTTATTTAATAACGGTAAACCATTGATATTCTTTTCTTACATGTTGACAAACAAAAAAAGATAATAGTTAATTTTTTTAATTCATTAACAAAGTTTATGAAATCGTCACTTTGTGGACAAACATCGTCAAATTGCATTTTGTAATTTTTATGATAAAAAATCGGCAAAATGGCAATAAAGCGGCAATTTTGACAACACTAGTGACATTTTACATATTTGGAAAAAAAGGTTTTAAAAAATAACGAACAACAAAAAAATATTTGCTTTAATTGTTAGCATCAAGTGTGCTAAGCTTGTGCCCACCACTGTACATTACATCTATACCAGTCAGGGTTGTCAGATTTTTTTGAGCTCCGTCGCCAAAACCGATGTAAAAAATCGCCAAAATTCGCCAAAATCCGATTTTGTTCAGTTTTTATTTTTTTATTATTTAAAAGAAATAAATTTTGTTTACACAAAAAAATCTAGTTCAATTTTTAAGTCAAAAATCGCCAAAAATTGAGAAAAAACCAAAAAAATCGCCAAAAATAATTTTTTTTTAGTTTTTGTTAAATTTTTTTTATTTAATACATTAATTGTTACTTATTAAACAATATTTTAGTAAAACATATACACATTTATATCCGTTTTTGTATTTTTTACTATTGAAAAAATTTTAAAACTTTGTTAAAAGAGAGTTTTAAATTACATAAAAATGGAGATCATATTTAAAAAAAGTAAAATTAAGTAGATAAGTCTAAAAGTTCGTAAACTTCATTCTCAGTGATTTCATTACTAGAGTCTTGACTTTCATACATAGTTGAGTTGAATTTTTTTATTATTTCATTAGTCGGTGTAAACGAATTGCAGTAGTCGAGTTTTTGTAAAATTCATTATTGAAAATACCCTTTCAACGCAGACATTACTGTATCGTGATAATCAAACACTTTTGGCCAAAATTCAAGTAAATTTGTTGGAATTTCGTTATTAAAATAATTGTTCCAATTTATGAACGGAAGTTTTCCCCATTGAGTTTCATACACGCCTATTGCTACATTTGGATCCATAAATGGTCTTAATGTTTCTTGAACAACGCCAAATTTAGTTTGAGATAATGTATTCGCACACTTTGAAATAGAAAATTGTCCATAAGCTTTAAAAAAGTTCATATTTTCTGGTAATCTGCTTATCATCTTTTTTAAAAGTTTTTTTAAATACACAAAACAGTTTTCTTTAAGTACGATTATTTCTGCATCGCTCAATTTCGCATTTCTTAATTCTGTTTCAAACTCTGCAAAATCAATTGCATCTAGAGGCAAAAATGAATTTGAAGAATCAATAGCTGCATGTAAATCATTGAAACATTTTTCATTGTTTTCAGTATTATATAAAACAGAAGGTTTGAAAACTTTTGTTGAAAACATAAAAAGTGTACAATACATTTTTTCATGCATGCTTCCTGCATCCATGCTGTCCGATTGAAATTCCAAATTCAGATGATTCATTTCGTTGACAATTGGATTTATAAAAACCAAAAAAAGACGATTTTTTCATCACATAGTTCATTATAGATGTTTTGGTGAAAATCGCCAAGAAAATCGCCAGTGATATCAAAAATCGCCATGTCGCCAAACGGAAAATCTCGACGCCAAACACGTTTCAAAATCGCCACGTTTGGCGAGAAATCGCCATATCTGACAGCCCTGATACCAGTTGAGTTGTAACTCAAAATATAGGTAGTAACCTCTTTAACTACTGTTTACGCACGAGTTAAGTTCACAAATACATACATACGTATGTACCTATTTAATTTATGTATACCTAAAAATAGAAATATATCAAATTAAATGCTTAAATTTTAAAAGGGTTAAATATAAAAGAACATTTCTTTGAATTGTGTTTTTAAACATCCAATACAAATGTTTATGTATGTACGAGTATGTATGTATGTATGTATGTATGTATATGTATACGATGTGTATATAAACTTTATATACACATCGTATACATATACATACATACATACATACATACATACTTTATATTATAAAGCCTTCTTTAATTTGTAACGGGATGGATGATGTGAAATTATTTTTTTTTAAGCATAAATTAAATGGATTTAATAGATATATACATATGTAGATATATATATACATATGTTTACAAATACATATGCACTTAAATATTTATATACATATGTATCTATGTATGAGCATGTATACTTTTTATTTAAAATAATATTTATTCTATTCCCTTTAAAAGGCTTTAAAAACGACAAACACTTTCACATCCTTTTTATATATTTTGTCACATAAATTTATATCATTAATCTTATTTTCTCTTGCCAACCCACAAAAAGAAATATTTATACTATATAAATACCTACACATACATACATATATGTATATAACGGTAGGTATATATACATATGTATATGTTACTATATACTGTTACCTATACATATCCTTGTATAAAAATTATAAAACATATATTTTATAAACAGGATTTAACAGTCATCATTGAAATTTCCCATTTACCAATTAGTTGATAAAGTTAAAGGACAAATCAACAGACAGGCACATTAGATCTGACCTTAAAAGAACTAAATTTTCTGGATATACCTATTTATTAAATTAATGATTCTTACCAATGATTTTGGTAAAACGTAATGAAAATCCTTTAAATGTGGTAAAATTGTTTAAACATATCAATTTTTCATTTGTCCAATAAGATATGAAACATAAATTAATTCTTGTTTTTAAAGCAACATCTGGAAAACATGGGACAACATATTACGTTTCCAAATAAATAGGGGCATCATAGTAAATATACATACATCCATACCTACAAACATACATATATACAGGCATATGTATGTATGTACTCGTATGTAAACAAACACGGCATTTAGCTTATTACGGACAAATATGTATGTCATTTCCTGCCGTCAACCGGCAGAATAATATGTATAAACAAGTTGGGCTGCGCCGAATCTTAAATACCCACTACCTAAATATAATAAGAATTGCAAAAACTATGCTGTTGTCAGGACCAGATTTAATTACCGATTCTTACCATAATTTACAGAGTTTGTCTGATTTTCATAATAATCTTGAGTGTAATTTAACAATTTATGACAAATTATGGGTCGATCATCTTAAATTTTGGAATAGTGAATTTTATGCATATGAGGATATCTCACGTCGAATTTCAACATAATAACGGTATATTTAAGATATATGTATATTAGTATTAACGTGGATTTCGGAAGTGGACCTTATAATATGGACCGACATTCTCAAATTTCAGATTTTGTCATGTAAGTAAATGATCCGTGTAAATTTTGAATGGGTGCCGTTATTTATAAGAGATTTATGAGTAATAAATTGATATTCGAAGAGGGCTTTATATTGGGAATATGGTCAAATATGGACGTATTTATGTGATTTTCGGAAGTGAACTTTTTATGGAAGCAATGGTCAAACATAGACCATACTAATCAAAATTTCGTGTGATGATTTTTTTGTGATTTATTTTCATATGAAACTTATTTTTGCTGAATTTTGTATCGATATTGTTATTTTGTAGGCATTTATTCATTCACCACTTGTGGCAATGGAGGGTATACAAAACCAAAACAACGAAAATGAAAAAAGGAAACAAAAACAAAAATCTATACTCAGACTCACATGCCCGTACTTCTCATACATATAAAATTATTATCACACGAGAGTTTGTGATAGAAAGAGAGTGGAAGAGATATTCCTATGTTTTCTCGCCCCCATTTTTGGGTGAGTGTAAAAAGCAAATAAATATTTAAAAACACCCTTCAATAAGCAACAGTTAACAACAGCGTTGTTTATTTATTATTATTTTAGTATTTGCGGCTGTTTTTTGTTGTTGTTTGTATTTGTTATTGCATTTGCTCCCCCAAAATAAACACGATAAGATAATGGTGGTAAAATTATACTTGTATATTGCAATAAGTATTATTGTTAAACAAACTAGGTATATTGTATATTATTATTTATCCTCTATTGCTTCTGGAAAATATCGTTAAATTTTATGGTGGTTTAATACTGTTCTAAATTAAAAAAGTAGAGTAATCTGTGATCACTTATATTTTCCACTAAAAATCGATCCTTTAATAGTGGTCTAAAATAAAAAAGAAAAATAATCTGTGATCATTCACAACATTTTTCACCAAAAATCGATTTCTTATAAGGAGTTATAAAATAGGCTTATTTAGATCCTTTACTTAGATCCTTTAATAACCTGCAATCACTTTTATTTGTCAGCAAAAATTTATTTTGTATATGTAATTAAAAAAAAGGTTGTAGATCCTTCAGTGGTGAGAATTGAAAATATAATCTGCCGTCACATACAGCTGCGGTAAAAAGATTTGTATAACTTTTATTCACTTTTTATTGAAAATTACAATTTCAGTTGCAGTAGTTATTAAATTTGGACGGTAAACAAAATAGCACTATTCATTATAGATTTTAAAAAATTAAACTACATGTATTTCAAATAAACAAAATAAAATGAAGCTGATGAAACAAATAACTTATTAATATTTTGTTGCATGCCCTTTGTTGGCAATAACGGCGGCGCAACTCTTCGGTATGGAATTAATTAAGTTTTTACATCTTTCTTTAAGCATTTTCGACCACGACTCCTTTACTACAGCCCAAAGATGCTCATTGTTAGTCGGTTTTATTTCAGATACACTTTTCTTTACCTGAGCCCAAAGATTCTCTATTGGATTCAAGTCAGGTGATTTTGCTGGCCACTCCATGACCTCAATATTGTTGTCAATCAATCACTGACTTGCTTTTCTGTTTGCATGTTTTGGGTCATTATCTTGTTGGAAGACCCAAATCAATGGCATTTCGTGCACGACAAAGGGAAGCATAACATTATTTAGTATATCAACGTAAACATGTTGATCTATTATTGATATGATGTAATTTATTGGTCCCACTCCGTAATATGAAAAGCATGCCCATACCATAATGCTAAAACCTCCATGCTTTACCGTTTTAGATGTGATTTATGAATTGTATTCTGCATCTAACGCCTTACATATGAACGATAACCTTTTTCACCAAATAAAGTGATTTTGCTCTCGTCCGTCCATAAAATATTTCGCCATTTACCGGCAGGCCAGTTTGTTATTGTGCAAAAGTACTGTTATTTGTATATTCAACCAAAAATCTATTTTTATATGGAATAGGCTCTATATGTTTTAATAGTGGTCTAAATTGATTTATATTTCCCACCAATAATCGATTTTTATATTAGGCTCTGAAGATGAACTGTGATCATTTATACATACGAGTATGTATATATATGCCCTATATTTTGTGTGGAATTATAAAATAGATTCTAGTACAGGGTACGCATGTGTTCGACCATCACAAATAAAATTCTTAATTGTTTGAGTTCCCCCTAATATCATTTTTGGTTTTTCATTGTAATTGGTTTTATTATATTTTTGAATTACATGATTCTATATATGTACTATAATTCCAATATTACCGGCTTAGTCGTTCTTACATGAGTTTGAATTCATAGACAGCTATTGTATCTAGAAAAAGTATGCTAAGAAATTTTGTTCACAAGAAAAAAAATATTGAATTGGATAATAAAAATAAAAAGTCTAAAAAACAACTACATATTAAATTTTAATAGTACAAATGATTTCATATTATACTGTAAATATGCTGGTGTAATTTAGGAGGGCCCCAAAAAAAATAATCTAAACTAAAATAAACCATTTTGTTTAGGAAATGTTCTCCTTTAAACTAATACAAACACCATTCTACAAGTTCCGTTGCTAAGGCACTACGAAATGACTCTCTCAACCAGAGATTGGCAACAGAAAATTTTTCCCTTCAACAAGAACTCTCGTCAAATACTTTTGAAGAAATGGTGTCATAAAACAAACTATGTATGTATATCTACAACATTTTGTTGGGCCATGCTAATGTACATAAATTTGTACATATCGTTGGTCTCATGCGAAAGGCCCTAACTCACTATTTTTTTGAAATTTGTTTTTTTTTTGCGATTCATATGCATTTAACGCAAATACACCTCCTCACAAAAATTTATTGCAATAGTGTAAAAAATAACGCTTTTATAAGCAGTTGTACAAAAAAAGTTACATGTTGAATATTACAGTTTCTATTATGTTTTTACCTTCTCCTGTAAAGTTTCAAATATGCGAGTTAGGGCCTTTCTACATGAGACCATCGATACACTACATACATATGCATATATTTTTGTGAATGAAAGCTCTCACAAACAAGCGATATTAAAATGTTTTAGTCGACAACAAGTACAACAAGTTGATTATAACAACAGCAATGCAATCTTCGAAGTTCGAACATAAAGAGCAAATTTTTCTTTTTACTTGTGAATTTTTCCATGCTCGTCATTGTACTCGTTAAGTGTCATACAATTGACTATCTATTTGACTGTCTGACGTTCAATGGATTTTTAAGTGTGCGATAGATAGACACTCATACATACAATATATGTATGTATGTACATATTTATGTATGTATAATAAATATATAAATGTCTGAATGTATGTACATATGTACATCCAGTACAACGAGTCACCAATAAACACTGTCACGCCAGATACATCCAGACTGCATACAACAACATGAGGGACAAAAACTAAATTTAAAATAAATTTTAAATTATCATCTCATCTTTGTAGTATTAAGGGTGTCGTCCATCAGGGAATGTATGAATTTATTATATTGACACATATATTTATTCTAAAACAACTAGCTTAACACTTGGGTAATTGGGTGTGTAGATAAGTTTTTATTTTATTTTTTTGTTTAAATACATTAGGGTGATGGTGTTAAGGCAAGAATATTGGAAATATGTTTGTAATTATGTATGAAAGATTTCATAATTTTGCTAGAATTATGAAATTAAAATTAAGTTTAATAATATACAAATTGCTTTTTGCAAAGTTTTGCTTATTGTATGTTGATTCATTTCGATTAATTTTTATCATATTTATCATTATGATTTCAATTAGCAAGTTTTATTCTAACTAAACAATTTTGATATTTAATAGTAATGATTATATTATATTTACCCCCTGGCCCACGATGTCGACCGATAACATTCGCTTAGATAAGACTTAAGACACAAACTTTTTATCGTATCTATTTTTACTCAATCAAGTTTGTTTATTGTCTTAAGTCTTATCTAAGCGAACGTTATCGTTCGATATCGTGGGCCAGGGGGTTAATAATGATTATACCCAGTTGCAAATTCATTAAACACAATTTAAACAAGTTAGAAAGTATAGTAGGTCAAGCCCGACCCTACACCCAGTATATGTTTAAAACCGTTTTCCTGAAATGGGCGCTATATGGGAGATATGACCTATTATGGACCGATCATCCAAAAATTTAATGCCATGACATTAGTGACCTTCGAACTTTGCAGTCAAATGCCGATTTTCAGCACTCGTCGACTAATTGATATTTTTTAAATCTATAAAAGCCAAATTATTGCTAGAGATCTGTGCAACAATTAACATTTAATTAGTTATAAGTTATAGCCAAAAAAGTCCGCAAGTCGATTAAAAAAAATCGCACTAACATAAACAAACGCCGCGATACGAATCTTCTAATTTAGCCTCTATTTTCACCCCTCACTCTCAGTATCGACCTAACGTTTGCTAACCTAAATTTGTTCCACAGTGTTATTAAATTACGGAGAGGGTCTTATATGGGAGTTTTGACTAATTTTGGACCTACCATTATGAAATTAGTTGTTATCATTTCTGTTTATATGAAACTTATTTTTGTTGAATTTTATTTGGATACTAACATTTTTAGGAGATTTATGGTCGTTAAAGTGATTTTCGGAAATGGACCTTATATGGGAGCTACGACTAATTATGGACCTATCACAATAAAATTGTACCGTATTATTTATATATATATGAAATATATTTGTGTTAAATATTATTTGGATACCAACATTTTTGAATGAGTTATGCTCTTTAAAGTGATTATCGGAAGTGGGCCTTATATCGGAGCTATGATCAATTATGGACCGATCTTCACAAATTTGGTTTCATTTACTACTCATTTGTGGTGAAATTTGTTTTGATACATGCATAATTCAAACATTTATGATCGTTAAACTCCACGTGAAACAATGGACCGCTTTCCACCTGTTTCAATCCAATTTGTCCTTGGGTCTAAAAAAATATCACGTACTAAATTTTATTGAAATATCTTCAAAATTGCGACCTGTACTCTGCGCACAAGCTTTACATGGACAGCCAGCCAACCAGAAAGACATACGGATGAACGAACATCGCTAAATCGCATCAGGAAAAGATTCTGAGTCGATCGGTATACTTTAAGGTGGGTGTTGGACCAATATTTCTGGGCATTACAAACATCAGCACCAACTCATTATATCCTCCCCACTATTGTGGTGTAAGGTATAATAAAGTTTCTAAATCGAATAACAAAGATTGCTAAAAGAGTCATTCAAAATATACTCTGTGATTCAAATATGAGAACTTTTCCGGTGGAAATTTACGCCAACTTTATCTGCTACAGATAGTTCTTCAGATGAATATTAAAAGTTGCGTTATGATGTCAGATACCTGCTGCAGCACGAACAAGGGCAGCTGAATAACATAATGATGACAACACTGAAACTTTTTTCGAATTTTCTTGAAATCCAATAAGAAAGGTCCGTGCTCTAGAGCAAGAGAAGAAGGTAAATAGGTACGATGCATTAGCGATTATCCAGGATTTGTTCACTGCCTTATAATCGATTGAAATGAGGAACTTTGTCATGGGATAAGGAAAGCGCACAATAAGTGATACTATGTGAAGCAAACGGTAAAAAAAGAGTCCCGGACATCTAAAATAGACCTTGTAGATAGCAGAACGAAACCTTGAAGCATCATGTACCTTGTGATTTGGAAATATTTAGTTCAGTATCTTGAGAGCTATTACAGACATTGTAACGAAATTTCGCATGGTTGGAGCTGAGGTGTTTTCGAGTTGAATATAAGCACACGCGTTCATGGCTTTTAAAGATATAGCCGAGGACTTTCAGAAAACATAGAAATTGTATGAAAACGAAAATAATTACATACGTTTTCTACAATGAATTTCTATTACAAGATCCTCTTCTTTCTAGGCTTTATACAATGTTTTAAAAAACAAAACGAATTGAATAAGGACAAAATTAACAAAATTTTCTTCATTCTAAGATTGAATGCATTAATTCTATTATGAACAAATTCAACAATGAATGTTTTATATTTAGCCTTTGAATAAATTTAAAAATGTGCTTAGTTAAGAATGGTTTTATGGACTTGCCATTGTTAACAGTTTCTAATTCTGAATTAAGATTTAGCGTTCAATCAAAGGAGATTCAGGAAAGGGTTTTTCAAAAACGCATTGATCGTCAAGAATAGTTTAATAAATTCAGGGTTAAACAAATCATTTCATTAAGATTTGCTTAATTCCATACTTATGTTTAATGAAGCTAAAGTAACGCTCAAAATAAAAGGTCACTGGACGATCTTTTTCTAAAAAAAAAACTTTAAAGCATTCGTTTTTGGAAAATGTAAACCATTTTATTTCACAGCTTAAAACAAAATTTCAGAAATAAAAACAGTTAAAAATCATACGAGTATGTGGGACGCGCACACAAAACAATAAAATACCATAAAAAAATGTTAAGTTAAAATGATAACAGACCCAATTAAGTCAAATTGAAACTAATGAAATAATTAATGTTTTGCACAGTCAACCAAACAGCCAACCAACCAATCAACTAACCAACGTGATGACTACAAGTATGTATGTTAGACTTGTGTCACACTGTGAAGTATTCTTGAAGGGTGGGTGAAGAACAGGCTAGTGATTGAGTGAGTGAGTGCAGTAAGTGGTTATAATGATATAAATACTTGATGTAGCTGGTATATAATACAAGTATGTTTGATGATCTGATATAAAACATTTATTTATATTGTCTTGCTGCTGATGTTGCTACTTACTACTACAAACCTTGTACATATAGTCATATGAGAATAAATGATGCGATGTGGTGGAGTAAATTGAACATATTTCTTAATTAAAAATGATACAATAATAAAATGTAGCACAATTATATGTGGTACAGTGGTATCGACTAAAGAATAAATATAGAGTAAAAGCTAAGTTAGTATATCTAATATTTAAATTTCTAGAGTTGGCATATGCTAATTTTCATCATTACGAACGCGACATTCATACAACATTGTAGTGACAAAGAATAATAAATAAGATAATAAAGAAGTTATTTGATAGGATATTTGTAGTATGTACTAGGCTAGAACAAAATATAGATGTTTTCGATTAGTTTTTCCAATTTATTATTAGCAATTAATATGGTATCACATAGTAAAACGATTTTTTTTTATTAAATTGAAAAGTGTTTTATTACAACATGATTATCAACATTTGCATTAGTAGAAGTTTCTATTTATAAACATTGTTGATACTACCACGCAGTTATGACAGCATTAAGTTTTAACGGCCATAGAAAGGAACTTTCAATTGCCTTCTCTAGATGCCGCAAGAAATTTCTAGAATATGGCTCTAGTGAATAAATAGAACAAACTGGGACACTTAAAAATGAGTTTATAGTGAGTCATCGTTGAGTAAACCGTAATTTAAGTGTGTGTGTTATAGTAATTATTTTGTACATTTGAATAAATAAAGACTCGTTATATTTTCTTTAAACGACTTGATGCTTTTATTTTGCAATTAAATTGAATCCCATAAACCACCATTTTTAAAAGGTGAAAACGTAACAATATCCTACATTAGGATCACTATACTGTTTTTCAGTCTGTAGGCACAGACTGGAATTATTAATTATGTAAATATATTATGTGACAAATCTAGAACATTAATGCACTTTTGCATGATTTTAAATTATTTTTTAGAACCATTTTTCCTTCCTTTGGACAAAACATGTGATTCAATAAATGCAATAAATAAAGTTTACTTTGCGATTTATCATTGAAGTGTGAAGTAAATGTGATCTTTTGTGGTGGTGGATCTCTGATTTTATATTACCGTTGACATTGATTCAAAGTGCTTTAACGCCTATCCAGTGCTTCGAAGCATCATTTGAAACATTGTAACTGAAAAAAAATTTAAATAATAAAGTTTTTATTACAAATAATGGCACTAATTTTGCCTGTTTGAATGAATGTACCATGGTCAGCTCGAAATAGAGAAAAAATACGATAGACTCATAACAATTGAAAAGTGTCTAGGTATAATAAGCGTATGCGTTCTACTAGAACTACCAAAAATAAATTTTTCTAACAGATATGATGGAGTTCCATATTTAACTGTATTATAAAAAAATCAGATTTTACTCATATTTCCACTCATTGGCCAAATTTACAACCTAAAATTGGTTTCTGGTATTCGGAAACATGTTCCCGAACACTTAGACCGTAAATATATCGAATTAACCTATTGAAAAATCGTTGTAGTTTTAAAATATTTATGGCAGATGTGCCCGAGTAAATCTCCAAACAATACAGGAACAGTGTCGAAACAGCAACACGATATCTCACAGCCAATGGCAAATAACAAGCCACATTATGCCGCGTAATGCCAAACAAACTCTTGTAATAACAGAATTTACATGTTTATTAAATGGAAGATCATTTTCCAAAATAACACCCAATGTTTTATATTGTGGCACAACCTTCAAGGGAACATTATAATTTAAAATTCTCAAGTTAACATCCTTTCACATGTTTCACAGTAAAAAAGTGTCATTGAACATACTTTTCTCTTCTTCTTTTTCATTCGATTAGGCTTCTTCAGAATAACATTTTTTTTTAATCGAGTGTAAATGAATGCGGTTACGTAATCGAAACGCAAATAAGGGTGATTAGAAAACAACTTTTGGTTATTAACATTTCAATTTTTTTAATTTAAATACATACTCGTATATGCCACCGTTGACCAATATCATTTATTTTTTTTTTATTTAAACCCACTGTGTTTAATTTGTATGATGTATGTAGCACTTATACATAAGTTCATACAACATGTTTCCAAAGGAAATTAAAACACAAAACATTGTATTATACTCGAAAAACTCACTCAAGTACTTGGGATTATTACTATAATACTATATGTACTACTACTTACATACGAGTACACACTTAGATTACAAGAATAGAGATACAAACCATTATTCTTATGCTACACAATTATTCCACAGGTAAACCCGAAAAGAACTCAAGAAAGAAATGAAAAACAAATTGTATATGTATGTCTACAAAAAACCATTATTATGTATTTGTTTTTTTATTTTTATTTTTTTGATTTGTATTATGTACTTTAGATTAAAATTAATATTCCCAACATGCCACCTGGGTTGATTTTGATATACTCATTCGAAAAAAGAAATACAAACATCGAACATTAAACTTGTATGTTTCTGTGTCTTTTGTACGCTACAATTTTATGTTTAGAATTTTATGCTACTGACGTCTTCGACAATTACAAATTTAGATGTGATAAATTTGAAATTATTTTCTGTTTTTTATCTGCAGGAACGAAAGAAAATAATTTTTTTATGTTTAAGTTTTATTACAGAGGGGGTTTTTTATGCATTTTAAGAAAAAAAAATGTTTAAAACTCACTGATTCATTTGAAATAAGAAGTTTAAAATAGTGGATACAAATCAAGATTGGTAACCAGCTGTTTCCGGTTTAAAGGTAAGCTTTATGTTTGGTTCAAACTGTTTCCGGTTTAAAGGTAAGCTTTATGTTTTGTTCAAATGAAACGAATATGTACAGAGTACAAATAAGATATTTCAACATTCCTACTATGACCTATGTATCGTATGCATCTAGATAATTAGTAAATGTTACGTAAATATATTCATACTACTGAAAAATCTAAATAAAAATATTATACATATGTAATTGTATAAGAATGTGGCAAGATCGAAATCACCAGAGGTTTATTAAAATTCCCAAACTTAATCTTCCAATTATAATGCCTTATATAATGTATTTCAGCTAAGGTATGTATTTCAGCTAATCAACTAAATATGTACTACATAGTGACATAAATAGTTTTCCTCCTAACGTACATATTCAAATGAATTAAAAATAATACAAGAGAAAAGAAGAATTGTCAAATTTGTCGCTTTGTTTCACAAAACCCCGTAATCTCCACTACGTATTTCATCTAAAAATTCGAGTCACAGGAGCAAAGTCGCATTCTTTTTGGAAACGATTTACCCGTCACACACTATCTTTTATCTGCTAAGTAAATTACCCTTTATTTCTAATCCATAACTGTGAATTTCAACTTTATAGTTATTTGGGGAGCTAGAAAGTTTTGGAAGGAATATACATATTAAAAAAATAATAAGACATTAAAAAGGATTTTTTTTAGAAAATAACACTATTAGGCAAGTTTTGAAATCACGGGAGGAATATTTTGGTGTTCTGAAAATCATTTTAATTTTTAGTAATGATTTTGATTGTTCTAAATCACGAGCTAACAACTGATTTTCTTTGTTTACAATAAAATTTTCACTTGTTTTTTTTTCATTTGTATATAAAAATTTAACTTGTCACACTATGTACCTATTTATTGACTACTTTAATTTTTTTCAACAATTTTAATAAATTTTTCATTTTAATGTATAAGTTAATTTAATAAATCAGTAATATGCCATACGATTTTAAAACTTTGTTACTCTGGCAACCAAAATGACGTTTGATCAACAATATCAGAAGACTACTAAAAAGTAAATTACGAAAAATGTGAACAAATCTAAAAAAATGCTCCACAAAAAATACAACGTCTTACTAAATTTGTAAATTTCAAGTTTTTTCTGTGTAAAATAGTAAATTTTATTTCAAAAACAAATAAAGAACAAATGATTTTAATTGTTTGTGATAATTTTATTACAAGATTTCAATGAAAACTGCTTGAAAAACTCTAAGTGATTTGAAATCATTAGGTTGTTAGGTGACCGGTTTTAAATCACGAGATTTCAATAATTTTTATGCACGAACACCTTTTCAGTGATTTCAAATCATTTTACGAATAAGTGATTTTCAGAAAATGCCTGTTTAACTTGTTTATTGTATATTACCTTTAGTTTAATTATTATTTTAGCTTATTTAATATGCGACTAATACCAGCTTTGAAGTGTGAAATTAATTATTTGGGAAATTTTAATTTATTCTTATAGTTTTTTAATTGATTAGAGCATCCCAGTTATACTGGAATTAAGTTTTAGTGTCAGAAATAAAATGACACAGGTTTTACATTAATATTGACAATATGCTGACTAAATCTGTACATGACTAAATAATCGAGTAAATCAAGGAGTAATAAGTCTGCAGGTGAGATGTATATAGTTTTGGAATTGAATGTAAAATAAGTGAAACTAATTTCTCATGTATCTAAAGGTACTTAAAAATAATTTTTTTATATAAATTCTACATTTTGTTTGAAACAATATGGTTTGCCCTAAACAAATACATACATATGTATGTAACCTGTAGACAACAGAGGCGTCAAACGTACATACTTAAAAACACTGTTAAAATGGTCTTTAATTATTTATGTTTTGTAGTTATGGGCTCGTTGCAGCTATACACTTAAATGTTGCAATTTTTGTCTTTCTTCATTTTCAATATTTTATTGTACACAATTTCATATTTATGTAGTATGTTTGTTTGTTTGCAACAATATACATATGCATGTACATATAAAAGTGAAATAAAATTTTTACAACAACAGCAAGTAGCACGTACATTACGCTTGTTGCTGTTGTCACTAGTGTGAGTGCGAGTGAGTATATCTATTAAAGTTTGTACTCGATTGAATAATTGTTGATGCGGAAGATGTCCATGTTGAAAGTTGATTCGTTAGTATTTCTGTTTGTATTATTTAACGGAAATATGTATATGTTAGATATACTTACTCGTATATGTATACATGTATATAAAAGCGGAAATTTGTTTATTGCAATAAAAAAAGAATATATGTACATTAGGGTGGCCCCGTTTATATGGAGAAAAAATAAGGTATCGATGTTCCCGACTAATATGAAAATTTGATTAATTCTAAAACTACGTTTCTCAATTTTTTTGTCCTGGGGTCAATATTTGGTGAGCTGGATCAAAGGATAAAAAGGTCCTTTTTAGCGGTTTTTTGATTTTTTTCCACATTTCTTCCAAAGGAACTTTATGTAAATTTGGTATTAAATGAAAGGTATTTGAAAAGCGCATTCAATGGATTATCAAAAATTAAAAAAAAAAATTTAAATTCAAAAATTTTTAAAATTTCAGACAAAATTTTAGTTTTTTTTTAATTTTTTCATAGAATTTACTTAAATAAAAATTTGTAATTTCTTGATTATAAACATCAAGACTGCAAATATTTTGGCTTAAATTTAAATAGTTATTGTTTAACAAACAAAAAATTTAATAAATTATACATCAATGGAAAGCTTATACATTTTACGTTATTTTAATACCCATTACATTAACGAATTGAGTTAACAGAGATTGTCAGATAGGGAAGAATTTAGGTTTAAAAAAAAATAATAAAAATTGAACTAGATAGAATTTTAAAAAACGGAAAAAACCATTTGGGTTAAATTGCATGATGTTTATAATCAAGAAATTTCAAATTTTTATTTAAGTAAATTCTATGAAAAAATTAAAAAAAAACTAAAATTTTGTCTGAAATTTTAAAAATTTTTGAATTTAAAATTTTTTTTAATTTTTGATAATCCAATGAATGCGCTTCTCAAATACCTTTCATTTGATACCAAATTTACATAAAGTTCCTTTGGAAGAAATGTGGAAAAAATCAAAAAAACGCTAAAAAGGACCTTTTTATCCTTTGATCCAGCTCACCAAATATTGACCCCAGGACAAAAAAAATTGAGAAACGTAGTCTTAAAATTAATTAAATTTTCATATTAGTCGGGAACATCCGCAAACTTTATTTTGGGGCCACCTTAATGTACATACATACATAAATAAACATAAATAAATTGAAATTTTTACATACATACGTTAATAACATAATATGATTTATGTGCGTTGGGTAATATGTCAAGTGTAAATTATGACATTGTCTTTTTATACCCACATTTGTCATTCCGTTTGTAACATTAATTATATTCTGGGTCCTAAGACGTTCTAGCCATGTCCGTCTGTCTTTTTACCAAATATTATTTAATCTAACGCAATGTTTGGTATTGAATATGGGCATAATAGGTCCAGTAGGATCCGAGTTATAGATCAAAGTTTCAGACTAACTCGATAATTTTCAGGTATCTTTTGCTATTTTCTTCAAATATATTTAAGATAATATCATGAAATTTTGCACACTTTATTTTTTTTATAGAAGGACAGGTCCTGTTGAATATGGTAGGAATACGTATACGATTTTTCATAGCCCCCATACAAATGTTTTCCCAGAATATGGCTTTATGGTACATAAATGTCGATAGAAAAGCCGTATCCATACAAAATTCTGCATTAATAAGTTTCATGCAAAGTGAAATCTCAAAACGATGTTTTCTTTGTATCGGTCCATATTTTGACATAGCCCCATAAAAAGACCACTTCCGAAAATCATTTAAATGGGCATAAATCTTTTATAAAAATTACTATCAAGTTGAAATTCAACAAAAACAATCCAATTACACATTTACGTTGTCTTACCAAATTTCATGTTGATCAGCCCATATTTGATATTAGCCACCAGTTCCGAAAATAATTTAATCTCTTTAAAAAAACACTATTAAGTTGAAATTCAACACAAATAGTCCATACATATACAAAAATCTATACTCTCAATATGATGATGATGGATACATATTTGACCGTAGCCCCCATATAAAGTCCACTTCAAAAAACCAATTAAATGCGCAATATTCATTAGAGAACCTATAAAATACTATACATGGCTAAAAAAGTGCGTAATTTTGAAAAAAAAAACCCACTGAAATGCAATAATTAATATAACAAAAATTGAAGTAGCGTGATTTTAGGGTGCCAGATCAGAATAAAGAGCTTTAAAAAATAACGAACAATAGAAAATATTTTCTTTAATTGACAACAGATACCAAGTGTGTTAACCTTGTGTTCACCACTGTATATATTTTGGATCCTTATATGTATATAGGAAAATTGGTTGAACAACATTCCGAATGGTGCAGACATCTTACGGATATCGTGAAATGGCGTATCTTTTGAAACAAAAACATCCAGAATCTGCGGCTAGACATGAAAATGGACAACGTACGGCCATGTATTGTTAAAAACTATTTAGAAAGAAGTAGTTGGGAAGTTTTGTCTCGCCCTCCTTACAGTCCAGATATTGACCCGTTCGACTATTATTTGTTTCGATCGATGCTGCACTTCATAACAGTGTCCGAAATTGGCTTGATTCGTTTTTGGCCTCAAAAGATGAGCAGTTCTTTTGGCGCGGAATCCATATGTTGCAAGAATGATGTAAAAGGTCATAGTATAGTATGTATAATAACTTCACAATTGACAAGTGTTTCACAATAAAAACAAAAATAACTTGTTTAACTTATTCCATTCAACTCATAAAAAATGCATAAATAATTTAACATTTGTATGATTATTACTTCATTTATTTTATTTTCATTGTTATTTATTAATTTAAATTTATTTTATTTGTTTTCAATTTTAATTTACTTTTATATGTTAATGAATGTTTGTTTAATTAATTTTATTTAGCATTTATATTATATATTTTTGTTTTATTTTATAAATCTTAAAATTTTAAATATGTATATGTAAGTGTCTATGTATGTATGTATATTTATAATACACGTGTATGTATTTATTTTTAAAGAAGTTTCTTTGGTAATTCATTTAATTGCATCATGGAAACATTAACTTTAAATTATTTAATTATTATATAAGTCTGTATGTAGATCATTTTGTAAAGCGAGACGTTTGAAACTATTGAAGTTTCAAACCCTTTTCGTCTTATAAAATGAGACCATTAATTAGGCCACAAGATAGGCGTGTAAATAATTTATAACGATATGATTATTTTATGAATATATTATTACGCTATATTATAAGTAATTAAATGTTTTATTTATTTATTAATAATTAAATTTCTCTTTTGTGATTAAAAAGTTGTTTCCAGATGGAATATGAAATTGGCTTTTCCTTATAAATGCTGGTATCAAAAACTTGCAAATCTATAAAATATGAGAACAGTTTATATTTTATATCATGATTGAAAAAAATACTCGTAAGGTTCTCTCTCAGAATAAAATTATTTGACGTAAATGCGATTTTTTGAAATTAGTTTTTTGTAAACAAATAAAAAAGTCGTTGCTACTCAAGAAAAAGGGAAAATAATATTTTGGGAAATTAATATTAAATTGGTACTAACATAAACAATTTTATAATATGTATAAGAAAAACTGTTTTAAATTAAGTTTTATTCCACATTGTTAGTTCCAAGTAATTATTTTATGTTGTTTTGCATTAATTAGATATCGAATATTTAGTTATTTTACAACAGCAGGGTAAAATAATCATTCACATATAAACGTGTGTATTTTTTTTGACATAATTGCAATCTGTTGCCTGCTGTGGCGAATTTGTTTAATGCTTTAAATTTTTTTATCCATTGACATACATACAACCACCATCCAACAATAAACTAAATTACAGATCATAAAATATATAAAAAAAACAAACACTATCTAAATAAAGTGACAATAATAAAAAAAGTGTGTACTTTTTATTTCGTTAACTCTCCTTATGTTGGTATGTATGTATGTATAATTTAATGACCTCGCTAAAGAATTTGTAGAATTATAAAAGATAAGTTTTGTTTTTAGCCAAATAAGGGGTACAGTAGAGTGCATGGTGCAACTATACAAGATGAATGCAAATCGGCAACAAATACAACACAAAACAGAAACAACAGGCATTTTGTTTGTGTAAAATAATGTACTACTGTCAAAAATACTTGAAAAAGTATTAATTTTGATATAAGTAAATTGTAAACAAAGTCAGTCAGCTGGGCTAATGCACTCACCTTGTATATTTGCAACATGGTAGAGTGGTACGCCTTCCCTACAAAAAAAGTTGTGTCAGTCACCCCCTAGCAGCGTTACCGTTGATGCGACTAAAGTCGCAATTTGACCCTTTTACAGATGCCTTGCTCCTTTTTGTGTACCTTTTTTTGTTTTACTTGATGCATATTAGTTTTTTTTATTATATGCATATGTAAATATACATCATATACAACATTTAAATGAAAAAAAATACGATTTTTATTTATGTTTTGTTTATTTTCCATCTTTTTAAAAGTGGTGCGTGCCCCTTTTTTTAAAGAAATCCCCTTTTTGTGCGACTTTCTCAAATTTGCCAACGGTAACGCTGCCCCCTAGCATTAAAGATAATGTAAAACAATTCCAGAAATAATTTTTTTATTTTTTTTTTTTGCCACGCCTACAAATACTGCCCTTTTGAGTATTTTGTTCACTGTGTCGCTATTTTTAGTCCGATCATAACATTTTGTTTACCGGTGTTCATGGCTCTGTAAGGGCTACATTACTGTTTTAATTCATTTTTAATTACCACGTCAAATTCTAGTCATGACTTTAAAAAAAATATTTAGCATTATTGTGGGCACGAACCGAGTTTTGAAAAGTCATAATTATAACTTGTAGGCGTAAAAAAATATTTCTGGAATTGTTTTTTACATTATCTCTAACCCTAGAGGTGACTGACACAACTTTTTTTTGGATTCACTCCAAGTCAAACTCGGACACCACTGTAAATTAAAATTATTTGAAAAAATTACCGTTTTCAAAAATAAAAAAGAAAACTTTAAGTTAAATTTTAATTAAACATATATTTAGCTATTGAATGTATAAAACAAAATTATAATTTACTATTCATTAATAATAAAAAAAATCGTTTCATTTTGCCTAAACGTGTTGTATACCGATGAAAGTAAATTCAACATATTTGGAAACGATGGGATGCTTATTGTTTGGAGAGACGAAATCAAGAGCTGCGTTTGAAAACCCTAAAACCAACTGTAAAATTTGGGGGTGGTGCAGAATGGTCTGGGGCTCATTTTCTGGTTGCATTTTATTGATGGGATAATGGATCAAAATGTATGTAGTATAAAGAACGCCGATATAACGAATGTCCAGTATAACGAACGTTTTTTTTCTAGTCCATTGATGACTCTAAATAACGAACGGTCGAAAAATTAAGTATTCTATATAATGAATGCTTTCTTTTTCTATGCTTTGTTTTATTCTTTATTTGTTTGCTTTGTGCATTTACACAAAGGGAACGAGATTTGTTGGCAACTGGTCGATTTAAAGAACACCATTAATGCTTTCCAAACGTGTATCAACTGGCCAGAAGAAAATGGAATTGAGCACAGCAAAGTATTAATTTTAAGGAGATTGCAAGAACAAGCAATTGACTTGAGTACAACAATTAAAAAAAACACATTTGGAGATTTTTTTCCAAAATTTTTTTTCATGTATGTACATTAGGGTGTCCCATTCCAAAAAAAAATTTGGGGATCATTCTTAATTTGAATACTCATAAGGCTAAGAATTTTTGAGATTTTTTTCCGATTTTTCGGAGGTGGTTTAGAGGTCGCGCAAATTGATTTTGTACCAAAAATCGACCTTTTTGGGCTTTTTTTGAATTTTGGTTGAAAATTGGTAAAAAAATAGATATTTCTTCAGCTTTTGAGTCAATATTCTTAAAGAAAATTTTCTGATCTTTAATTTTATGTGCATAAATAATAAGTTTCGTCAGGGATTTTAAACATTTTGATACATTATATAACAGTTTTTCGTAAATTTTTAGCAAATATGAAAAAAAATGCTTTATAATTTTTAAAATTTGTATGAAGACTAAAAAAACTAATGATGCAGTTTAAAAGATTATGAAGTTTTAAATAAATTAGCGAAAAAAAAATTAATTTTCTCTCACCGTTCTCGAGTTATACCCTTTTAAAGCTTTGTACACATTGTATGAAATGTATAATACTATAAGGTGTGAACTAGGTTTGCATTGCTTTAAACTTGAAATAATTGGATTTAGAAAATGTAAATAAATTACAAAAAAAAAAAAAAATATAAAAGCTTTTATGCTAGAGCCCTCTCGCAGTAATTAGCAGTCACTATATATATAAAATCTGAAGTTTTATTGCTCCGGTAAGTTGAAATTATCATAAAGTAGTCCAAGAAATATTGGGTAATATTTTTTTTAAAATAGATATGCCTTTGTCGAATACAAGGAATGTGTGGTATGTGGGCAAAATTAAAAAAAGACCTGATATTTTTGGCATGCCGCCATCATATGATGGAACTAGTTGCTGGATCAGCGTTGAAGGCCCTTAATATTGAGGATCAAATTACATCCCCACAAATTAAAATTTTCGTCACTCTTCAGGGAAGGTGGGATTCCATTGATAAAAAAAATTTTCGGATTGTATAAACCACGAAATTGTTGGAAAAATTATTCCGGAGTTCATACGAAAAGATCTAATTATTTTTGTAAAAGGGCAGCTGGAGAATATGCAACCAAGGGAAGATTATAAAGAAATGCTGCAACTGAGCCTTATTTTTTTGGGTGATAGACCTGAGCCCTATCCAACCATAAAATCTCCTGGAGCCATTAACCGAGCTCGCTGGATGATGAAAATTATATACTCTCTAAAAATATGCATTTTTCGAAACCAGCTACAACCTTTCATTCAAAATTCAAAAATTGATGCCTTGCTGGAGTTTACCTCATTTATTTTAAGAGTATATATTAAAAATTGGTACCTATGCCAATGCCCCCGATACGCTCCTCTCAATGACCTTAGACTTTTGAAACAATTGTATGATGCAAACCTACTTCACACCTTATAGTATTATACATTTCATACAATGTGTACAAAGCTTTAAAAGGGTATAACTCGAGAACGGTGAGAGAAAATTCATTTTTTGTTCGCTAATTTATTTAAAACTTCATAATCTTTTAAACTGCATCATTAGTTTTTGTAGTCTTCATACAAATTTTAAAAGTTATAAAGCATTTTTTTTCATATTTGCTAAAAATTTACGAAAAACTGTTATATAATGTATCAAAATGTGGAAAATCCCTGACGAAACTTATTATTTATGCACATAAAATTAAAGATCAGAAAATTTTCTTTAAGAATATTGACTCAAAAGCTGAAGAAATATCTATTTTTTTACCAATTTTCAACCAAAATTCAAAAAAAGCCCAAAAAGGTCGATTTTTGGTACAAAATCAGTTTGCGCGACCTCTAAAGCACTTCTGAAAAATCTGATAAAATTCTCAAAAAAAACTTTACCTAATGAGTATCCAAATTAGGAAAGATCTTCCGAGAAAATCCAAATTTTTATTTTTTTTGGGACAACCTAATGTACATATATAATTTTTTTCCGTTTTTTTTAATAAATAAATTTATATAATACGAATAGAGTTTAACTTAGTATTATGCTAATATTTATGAAAAGAAATATATATTTCGATACACCGAACGACCCTGGACATTATATCATTCGTTATACTGGACCACCACTGTATATTTAAAAATCCTCGAAAAGTGTTGATAAACTTGGTCTTAATGACGGCTGTTATTTTCATCAGGACAACGACCCAAAACATAAGGCCTACAAAGTACTATCCTGGCTGTCATGCTATAGAAATCCCCTCACAGAGTCCTGATATAAATCTCATGGAAAATTTATGGGATTACCTGAAAAAAAAGTTTAGGAGCGCTAAAAAAAGTTTTAATCAAAGAATGGGAAAAAATACCACCAAGCTATTGCTGAAAGTTAGTGTAATCAATCCCTAAGGGGCTCCAATTAGTTTTAAAAAGCAAAGGATTGCACACAAAATATTAATTATTAAACCTTAATAAAAGAAGCAATTTTTGGAGATGACCGAGTTTGGTTTGTACAACATTTTTATTCCAACTGAAGTATTTTTATAATTATTAAGGAGTTTCCTTCAGGCTAATTTGGTCAAATGTTTGTTTCCAAACGTAAATAAAAAACTTGTTCGATTTTTATTTTATTTTCCCAACGTTTCGTTAGTTTTATTCTAACTTCTTCAGGGGTCTCGTTCTAAATAATAAATAATTATTTATTATTAAAATAAAAATCGAAGTTTTTTATTTACGTTTGGAAACAAACATTTGACCAATTTAGCCTGAAGGAAACTCCTTAATAATTATAAACATTGGTCACAAAAACAAATTAATGAAGTATTTTAATTTTTCTTATTATGAATGAATAATAAATTATATAATTTTGTGTTATGCTTTCAACAGCTGAATACGAGTATATGTTCAATTAAAATTTAGTTTCAAATTTTCTGTTTATTTTTGAAAACGGTATTTTTTTCAAATACATATATTTTATTTACAGTGGTGTCCTAGTTTGACTTGGAGTGACTGTATGTAAGTACTTTACCGCTTTGTTAAAATATTAAAAACATAAATTCGATTCAAGCTAAAAATCCAATTAAATGCCATAAAATATAATTCTTATAATTTTATATAATTTTTATATTACAAACTACTGTTATTTTTGGGCAGACATTTTTGCAATTAGATAAAAAGTGCATAAGAAATATATTCTATTCTAATATACAGTGTATCACACAACTATATTGCCAACTCATTTGCAAGAGAAATTTGTTTTTCGTTCAAACATAAAATTGTAAACACAGATAAAAATAGTTTTTCCTGGGGAAATCCAAAAAAAAATTGCAACAATGTTCTTTTTTGTTTGGTTGCACTTTATTAATTTGCATTACAAATTCCAGATCATTAAAGTAATTTGCATTTGGAAATTTCAGTTGAGTTTTTTTTTGGCTGTTTTTTTTTAATTGTTATTAGATTTTTTAACGTTGTTTGTTAACCCTTCTTTGCATGATTTTTTCTTTATTGGTGAAATAAATCAAGGTGATATAATTCATGTTCAAAATTAAAGGAAAAATGTTTAAAATTGTTTTAATATACATACATACATGTATGTATTTAAGGTGGAAAAAAATTTGTTCGGACAAAGATTTTTTCATATGAAGTTTGACGCCTCTCTTTTTAAATATAAATTGAAAAAAAAAACAAACAATATGATGAAAATTTCCATCATGATGCAAAGAAGGGTTAAAAGGATACGTGCTATGTATTTTTCAATTGTTATTAGTAATAATTTTGTCCTTATTGTGCTCAGAATGAAGATCTTTGCGTTAAAAAGACCGAAGGAAAAATAATTTAACATTTCCGAAAGAAATGTTAAGGCAAATAAATTAAAAACATTTGTGTTGTGTTTAGTATATGTCAAGTAATTAACAATTATGTAAATTGGTCTATAGTGGCGGAATCAATTAAAATTTAGCACGGAATGGTTGTCCAAAATCATTGAATCCAGGGTAGGAACGAACTAATGCCCATGGAAAACCGCTTAAATTTACATTTATGCCAGACCATAGATTAATGGCCAGCTAAGAACACTATACATATAACAATGTAAATAACGAAAAAATACACAGTGTGCTGAGAGCCATAAATACATACATATGTATATGTATACGGTCGTCTGGCAAGATAAAATCTATTTGTTTTGGAAATTAACAGATTGATGGGTTATTATTTGCTGAGATCCATAAAAATACAAATTTTGTTTGTCGGCAATAATTTATATTCTATGGCGAAAGGATCTATTGTAAGCCAAATAAAACCTTAAGTATAATAATAGAAAATCCACGGTTAATTATGATGGTGATTATACGGTGATATGTTGCTGCATTTCTGCTAATGGAGTTGATAATTTTGTATGTACTGATGATATTATGAGCCACCATAGATATTGGTCCATTGCAAAAGCAAATCGCAAAAATAAAAAACTTGTCAAAACCTCCTCAATGCTCGCACCTGAGCCCAATAGAAATCGAAGAGGTAGAATATATTTTTTTTCTCGGAAATGTTTAATTATTTTCCTTTTGGTATAATTAACACAAAGATCTTTACAAGCCAGGGTAATAAGGAAAAAATTATTACTAATAACAATTGCAATATGTATAACACGTATCATTCTAACAAAATAAATATAAAAAATGCCATTCAAAATTAAAAAAATACTAAAAATACTGATTAACAGAAATTAAAACAAAGCAAAATTCTTTTGCGATATGCAAATTATGATGCAAATAAATAAAAATTAATACTTTTTAATGTTTTTAGGGGCTTTCTATTCTACATAATATGTATAAATGAAAAACAAATTTCTCCTAAAAATGAGTAGACAAAATAGTTTTGCTATACACTGTATATATTTTGTGAGTTTACTTACTAAACAGATTAAGGTAAAATTTATAGGTTAACATTAATTAGTTGCTTTCAGCAAAATTTATTTAAAATTTAAAATCTGTTTATTAAGAAAACTCGCATTTAGTAATAAGTTTAAGGATTCTTTCTTTTTTAAATTCATGTAATATACAAGTATAATTTAATAATCAATCTAATTTTTGTTTTAGGTATACAATTTTTTATTTTAATAGTTTAGTATTGTTTAGTAAAAAATATTACGGATTAATAATTATTTTCTTAAAAAAAAAGGTTATCATACTTAAAAAACTTAAGAAACAATTTAAAGTTTTTGGTCACTGAACAGAGTATAAATCAAAACCCTATTAATAACTAAATTTAAATTAAAGCCAGATATGTTTCTCAATCTCGAACGAAAATCAAAAGTAAGGAGAGTTGGTTTTTAGATACCACAACAATTACTTATAGCCTAAAAAATGCACCGTTGGTAAATAAGTGATTTAGACATTCTTGCTCACAGACAAATCCAGTTATCCCACCCCTGGAAATGGAGTTAACTTAAGCCAAATCTGATTTCATTTACTTAGAAAGCAATCACAAACATTCGTTCGACTACGAGAAACGGACTGATAATTTCAATTTTATTTATTTCTACACTGAACTCTACACACGACTTCTGTTTATACTTTTTATATATATACTATTATAAAAAAGGAATTATTGTTAAAATTGTAGTTTTTGTTTATAATTGCATTTAAGTATTTTATTATTTGTTGTTTTTAAGAAGTACATATAAAGAAATATTTGTATAAGTATATCCTAACAAGATTATACATACATAGTTTGCTTTAATAAATATGTATAACGTTTCACCTCAATTACTTAAAAATATAAACAAATTAAAAAATAAATTTGCAAGTATAGATGTATTTGTTATGTATACACAATAAAATAATTTGGAATAAACATATCACAATATAAAAATAATAAAACATTTTATATAAAATAAACTATAGCAATTTAATATTCTATTAAAAAAGAAAACAATTAACAAATCAATTTATAACTTAAAGGGTTTATTTGAATAAAAACCCAACTCGTTAAAAAAATGTATGTTAAGAAAAAACACATATGTACCTACATTATTTATTAAATATTTTACAAAACAAATTAAATTGACAACAAATGGAGTTTGTTTTTGTAAAAAATACAATAGTAATACATATAGAGATTTCTTATTTTAAAGCTAATTTGATATTGCACTTAACATTGAACTTAATGAAGCATAGTTTAAGTAAATATCCTTATATACAATATAAGGATGGAGTTTTTCTCTTAATTTTAACAACATTTGTTATTAAAGAGATTCCTGGTCGTTAAGAAATTAAAAATCTCTAAAATTGGATTTTTAAACAGAAAAATGTAGCTTTCTAGAGCTAGTTGCATAACTGTAATTTAACCTTAAAATTTTAATAACAAACAAAAACTAAACTGTAAAGTAGAAAATAAAAGATTTTCAGAAATCTAATGTGTGTCTTTAGGCAATAAAAAAACTCACACAAAAAAGCAATATAAGATAAAAAGAACTAAAAGGTTATACTATATGTATATAATTTAGTTTAAATCTACACTCTTATTTAATAAAATTCATATTTTATCTAATTTTGTTTTTGTATTACGAGGAGATTTCTGTTTTTCGTTGAATAATAATTATGAGATTTTATTTTGTTATATTCTTGTGGGTTTATATTCATTACTTTTACAACTATGAGTACTATGAAATTTACCAAAACTTACTTGCGTTGCTGACTTTGCATATGAGTTTCTTCAGTATTATCGTTTTTAGTATGTTGATGATGATCCTCATCATCACTGGGCTCTTCTTTCAGAGGCAACGAATCGATTTGTTTGGCTGTTGTGGTCTTTTTGTTACGCTGCCAGGTGAATACACGGGCCATTTGTAAGAATTTCTTGCGTGATACCTTACCCATATGTTTGAGACGTTCTTTGAAGTCAGCATCACCCTCACCACTTTTACCCTTGCTCGTTTGTTCTTTTTCCAAAGCATTCATGAACTCTTGGTTCCAGCGCAATTGATTCATAAACTCTTCGTTTTGCAGCATCATGGCGAACTGTTCGTCGGGTAAATCGAAGTCACGATTGGGATCGTTGGGCAGAGCAATGGTATTGCTGCCTGTATTAACGGAATTTAGGCGTAGAAATCCTAAGGGTAAGGGTAGAAGCAAGGGTGGAATCCAACGTTTGTTTGTGACATGATGTATGCGTGTCATTCTTTTGGGGGTGCTACTAGAGCTTTGTGGGTCTGTTTTATTTTGTAGTTGAGGTGGTCTGACTTTAGGAGAAGCTCCAGTACTGTGACTGGAAGAATTAGAATTGAGACTTAGCAGCACTGAGGTGATATTAACAGATCTATCTGCATTGTTAGCAACTGCTTTAACACCATCTAATTCATCGGATACATCGATAAGTTGAGCAGTAGCAGGCTGTTGTTTGTCTTTTGTTTCTGGCACATTGTTGTCACACAAGTTAATCAGACTCTTTTGGGGTGAAACAGGGTCATCCAATTCATTGCGCAGCTTTTCATTCTTTAAAATTTTTCAATAACAAATAATATGCTAATTACCTTAACAAAAATACAAATTTCTTTCACACTCACCTGATTATCTGTAGACATTTGCAACAGTTGATCAATGGTGGCATCTACTGCCCCCTGATTGGCCCTTAAAACGGCCTCGATAACCTCTCGGTCCATATCGGGAAACATGGTTTTAAAATCCGACATGGCTTGTGAAAATTCCAATTGCATTGTGGCCATGTCTGCCAATTTGTTACAAGTATATACAAAAAATCACTTCGTAAGTTCTATTACTTGTACTAAATTTTAACCTTATGTCAAATGAATCTTTTTTATCTTCTTCAAATCAAGTGACTTCTAATTAAGTACATATATACATACATAGATAGTAGATATAAGTTTTCAGATTTACATGAATAAGCAGAAAATAATTATGTTCTTTCTTCTTGTTTTGACTGGCCTTTAGTATGATGTACGTTTTAAATAATCTACATTTTATGTAGATTTATTGCACATTGTTTTTTTCTATTTGTCTCTTAAAATGTTTTTACTGAAATTTTACTTTTTCGTATTGGTTCTTTTTTTTTGTGTCTTCTTTTAAATATTATATATTCCTTATTTTGTTGTTGTTGTACTTAATTCATAGATGTCAAATACAATTGTGACATTTTTACACAAGTGTCAAGTGCAATGCAAGAAAATTGGTTTGTTTAGAAGAGCAGACAAAAACAAATGCCAAGGATTAGTTAATATTGAAACCGTTTACTTTTTGCATCTTGGTTAAGAAAAGTAATTAAAAACTAGTGTTCTCACTTAGTATAAACAAGAACCTTATGACACATTTTCACTTTATATTAGCTACCCTGCGTTTGAAATGAATGAACACTGTTAACAACGCTGGTCATTTCCAAACGAAATATAATTCATATATTCTTTTTTTTTTTTTAAAGTTCGCGACGGAAGAAAAATATATTATGAGAGTGCATGAGGAGGAAGGAGAGAAGAAGAAGATGAAAAACAAGGGTGTGTGTGTGGGTGGGGGCTAGCTAATAAGAAGCTAGCTAGTTAAAAAGGAAACAAATTTTTTTGTTCGTGTAGTGAGTGAATTTAAAAATAAATGTGGTGAAAATATCGTGGTGAGTAAAAAATCATGGTGAGTATAAAAATCGTGGTGAGTAAAAATCGTGGTGTGTATAAAAAATCGTGGTGAGTTCAAATTTTTGAAGGTCATCCTAAAAGTAGGCAATGTGTTTTTTTAAAGAAAGTTTCTACATCATAACTTAGGGATCCAAAATATATTTGAGTCAACCTGTAGCCACAAAATCAAACAAGGTGATCCAAGTAATATTATGCTTGTTACCAGTGTTGTCAATTCCGAATAGCATATATTTTTACTATTAAGCCTAGTAATCTGTTCAAAATTTCAAGTGGAATGCCAAAATACATGTTAAAAAAATCACATGAAATTTTCATGAAAAGATGTTGCAGAAGTTCATTTTTTTTATTTTGTGAAAAACATATGAAATGTATCTGGCAATATTATTTTTACACAGCGAAATAATTAAAGTGGCAATTGTTTCACGTGGAATTTTCAATAACAGTTGACTGTCTGTCATCTAAAAGCTTTTCTGTCATAACAATATCTATTACTTGTTGTGCTGCTGCACATGCGGCCAGTAATATTTGTGTATTCATTTTTATTTAACGATTTCGATTCAACACAGATTTTTAAATATTTTTAACTTTTATTTATTTTCGATTCAAATTCACAAAAAAGTACTTTGTTTACAAAAGTACATTAGCTACACGTAAAATTTTCCGTATGAAATAATTAATGTTGCTCAACATTTTCCCAAATTTCAACAGAGTACTTTTTTAAAAAGTTAACCTGCCTTTCTTTACACATGCAAGTACTTGCATGCGAGTGCTGTGTACGTATTATATACGTAAACTTATTCGAAAAACTCGACTAGCTCCGCAAGTGAAAAAATTTGAGTGTATTAGTAAAAAATGTGAGTGTATTGAGTTTTTCGAACTGTTACTTGCATGTGCAAGTAACCCCGGGTAAAAAATAAATTAATACATCTGGTACAAAAAACAAATTTGTTTAGTTTATTTTTTATTTTTGTTAAGTTTTTTATTTTTTATAAAAACACTGAATGAACTGTTGAAGACTGTTATTAATATTATATTTTTATGTGAAATTTTTCATTAAACTTTTAATATAAGAAAGAAAATCTAAATTTGGTGCGATTTTTTCCAAATGGCGCGTTTTTTTCTCCATGTTGGTGCGTTTTGAAATTTCAAAGTTGACAACGCTGTATATAATGTATAAAAAAGGAACACACAACACAAACAATTATGAGGCCAGAATGTTTGTAAGGAAAATCCAAAAAAATTGTTTATTAAAATTGAAATCTGTCGCTGTTTTCTTGACTACAATTTTAAACACATATATGAACATAGTGGAAGGCCAATGTAATCGACATGCGGCCGCGGGTGGCAATCAGCAGTTCTTTTTGTAGGTAGGCAAATTTGTATTTGTTAGACCCCGTTTACACAGTCAAACATTTGGAAGAAAAACATCTGGAATTCTCTTTTGTTTTCATTATTTCATTATCATTATTATTTGCTTTTTTTAAATTTCTCTTATTCGTGCTGTGTAATAATTTGTAATGAATTCCAGCAAAGAAAATGTCAACAAAGCATGTTCACCGAGTACCGAACTCAAAATTGATTCTCTCTTTCCACCCGTAATTTTCTACCAAGCTAAATGTTTTTCTTCCAAATATTCGACTGTGTAAACGGGGACTCATATTTTGTGGTATTTGTTGCCGTATCGCATATACCTTATTATGCGCTTTGCACAGATCCTAAACAAAAATCATACAAAAATGTGATAGAGATTAATAACTAACATGCAATGTTTTTACACGGTTTGAAAATAAACAAATTTTACATTTTTTACACGATTTTTTTCCATTTAGCACGATCCAAAATCTTTTGAGCTTAAATTTTTTTGTTAAATTTAATTTTTGCGAAATATGTTCATATCACAAATTTAGGGGAATTGCCTTTTTGTGGATACAAGAAAATTTATTGGTCAGAGCATATCACAAATTTAGAGAAATTCCCTTTTAGCGCATACAATCAAATGAACTTGTCATAGGTACATACATTTATTTACATTACTTTTAAGCTTTTTTTTTCTTTAATAACTATTCTTGTGTTTTTACATTGTATATGTGATTTAATATTATAAACCTGAATAGTTGTTCTTAAAAAATCCTTATTTTTCACTAATTTCAAAAGGTTTTAGAGTAGGGTAGCCAGATTTGAAATACGGAAAAACAGTACATCTTATACAAAAAACAGTACAATTAAACAAAACAACAGTACATTTTATTTTTTAACGAAAACATAAGTCTTTATTCATGTACTAACTAACATTTTTGTAATATTACTTTAATAAGCAACAAAAAAATTGTTAAAAATACTTAAAAATATGAGATCATAACATATATTATGAACGTTTTTGAAGAAGGTACATATAAAATACAATTTAAATGACAAATTGTATCTTTTATATCATCAAAGTCCTTTTAGATTACAATATTTTTGCTTTGCTTGTAATACAAAGTTTTAAATTTATTAGTTTTTGTAAATCAATCTGTATATGTATTAATTTACATTACAAAAGTGAACTTTAAATTTAATGTCAAATAAATTTTACTCCTTTTTCAATATTTTTTAGTAAGAATAATGCTGTTCCAATTTACATGGTGTAGAAATTTATTATTTAAAAATCAAGAAGTATCATTTATTGAAAAAAATAATATTCTTCATATTAATCTATAATGTTTAATGGTTAGAAATGCCTTTAGAGCAATGATGTCCATTTCATGAAACAATGGTTGTTGTATTCATTTCATATGGACAAACAAATTTTTACGGAAACCAATGCTTTAGAGCCATTAACACTGATCTCCTAATCAACTTTAAAGTAGATTAAACCCCGATAAATAAATCCTTTTTTTAATAAAGCAATCAGTGTATACAGAAATTTTTTTTATCAATATTTTTTTAAATTTTAAGATAAATAAGCTTTTAACAAAAAAACAGTACAAAAAACAGTACAAGGTTTAAAAAACAGTACATTTGCGTACTGTTTTGAGTCTTGTGCATAAAACAGTACATTTGAAAAAAAACAGTACGCGTACTGCTAAAAACAGTACGTCTGAAACCCATATTTTAGAGATAAGGAACCAATCGTATATTTTTCATACGATCAATGTCGGTTTTTTTTTGCACGAAGTTTCCTGGAACCAATTACCGTGTAAAAACAGAATTAGGTGTACTACGTTTAATAAAGCAAAATCATGCACTCTTCGACAATGATCGCCAGTAAGTACCACAAGAACAACTAGGTTTCAAACCTGTCGAGCAATTAAATATCCAAATCGTGGAGAAAATCAGTATGGCTTTGCGATAAAACAGACACACATTATTATTATTATTATTATTGACAAACACCATAGAATTTATTTTAGCATAGAATAAATTTAATTAAATAAAATGGATTGGCAAGCAAAAATGATTATTAATATGGTTAGTTGCGAACTTGTTCCATGCAAAATTCCTGCTCTAACTTTAATACTCGATTTTGAGAATGTATGTTTATTTTAAATTTACTGATACACTTTAATGATTTAATTCAAAAATTCAAATTTAATGCAATGAAGGCGGATCTTTAATATTAATAAGTATAATCTAAATACAAATGAACATTTGTGACTTATCATAAAGGGGGCCTGTCCTCTAATCATTTTAGAGGATTTTTTCTTTTTATACATAGGTACATATATACATATATAAAATAAAAACAAATATGAATAGATTTTTATGGCAATCACGTGTTCCACATTTTGATTTGCATAGAAATGCTCTTCACTTCTGTTGATAACTTAATATGTGCTCTCAAAATATAATTAATAGGGATGGGTGCGTGATTGGTTATATGAAATGAAGTGTTTAAAGAATATTTAAATCAACTAAATCCACTAGCACGATCTACCATACTTCAGAGTACGATTTTGATCTTCCTTAGTCCTAGAATCTTGGTTTCGCTTTAAGAATGACTTTCGTCATTGATCTGGGCTTTTTTTAAAATTATTTTGGTGAGGCCACTTCCGTTTTAGCAAAACGGTTGTACGTGTCACACATCAATGCCAAATTTATCTTCGTAATTCTGCCTAGGTTTTGTTCTTGTACGGTCAAAACAATTGCTCGTCAAGACTTGTTGCTATTAATTTACTTTATACAAAGCGATAAATACTGTAACACAATACATGCACAGTCAACAAGGAAAATATCTCTTAGACATTCTTAAAATCTAGATGCGGTTACAGTTGTCAGGTGTCTAGTATCAGCTCTTTAATATCTTTAGCTAATTTGTTAGTTAAGCCCTAACAATCAAGTGTATGTCCCTTTGTCCCCCATGATTTTGATGATGGCGAACTTCTCAGTCATCTCGTTGAGAAGTAAGCGACAGACAAGGTTTATTTTCATTTTCATAAATGAGGTTTTTAAGAAAGGTATCTCTGTGCCTCAATTTCAAAACGGAAGGTTGGATTGAGTAATGGTTGTAAGCAGTAGTGGGAAAAATGACATTTGATTCCATTCAATCTGCAACATCACTCAACTTGATCACTTTCTTTCTCTTTAACTGAAAAAGTATAATCAGATTTCGTAATATACCGAAACAGATCTTTAACGATGTGAAATTTCAAGCCAACCATCATGTACACACAAATTCTCCCTAAATATAGGAGTGTATCGGCATCATATAGAGATCATGATCCATAAAACGGAGAATGTTAGGTGTTGTTGCAATTTTATTATACATAACATACATATATGACGGCGAGTTATCCTTCCTTACAAATCCGGAAGAAGTAGGATACATCCTTAAGAAAAAACTGGATCAGAACCTCCGATCAGACAAATTAAATTCATGACTTTGTTTCTTTTTAAGCATGCTTTGGTAGCTATGATTTCTCAAGAGCTGAACACCGATTGATAACCCAACCCAATAAGTGCGACTGGAGTTACAAATCCTGTAGTAAAAGATATAGGGGTAAGTATTCTGCAACTGTTTTCTTTACATTCAGTTCGAATCATTGCGATATTTGGCCCAATCGGTAAAAAATATGTTATTCAAAACAATGGATCGAAGGTCTTTTATACGTCCTCTTAAAGATAACAAATTTATTTTGTTAAATTCAAAATTTAATTGGAATTGGAACCCAGCAAAAACTTTCCTTACAAATTAAGTTAAACAGTAATAGGAAATTGCCGACCAGACTGCTTAGTACTTATTCTAGATGTCCCAAAAGTAATCCGTTATAATTTTGCCACTTTTAACCAAAAAATTAATAACTTATTATTATACTTAAAAGTTTTATAAAATATTGATATTGAGGATACTTATTGCATATTAATAAAAAGATTTATAATCATATACTATGTGCTGTTTCACACATTTCAGTGTTAGCTGCCAAGTTTTTGCTCAATTCTGTTTAGAAAATTGACTAGTAACTTTAAGTATGTACCCCTTTTATTCTCATTTCCCTTCTTACCTATAAAATACTTGCAATGAAGAGTCAGAATTGAAACGTGTGAAAGCGGACTAACTCTCTAACCTCTAAATCTATTTATTTGAAGTAAATTTTTTGGATTTTATAATTATGATCTTTTTATATATATATATATAAGTATATACTATAAGTAATTATTTAATAATTAGTAATACAAAAAGTGGCGAATAAAGCTACGAAATAATGAATTCTAGTAGTCATTAAAATTAAGAATGCCAACAAAACGTTATATGCGGAAAAGTTTTGCTTTATAAAAAGTATAGAACATAAAAAAAAAGTTTCTCGGCGAAGCTTATGGTTAATGTATTCCATCGGTTTCAACGTGCGAGAAATGGTTTGTTAAGTTTAGAGGTGGTTTTTTTGACACGGAAGACAAAGATCTATCAGGTCTCCAAAATAGTTTTGTAGGCCTTGAATATAACGTCAAGTCTTCCATGAAGATTTTTGTCAAATTCAACAAGATTTTGCTAAATCATTGGGATATACTTTTGCAGCAATTTCAAAATGTTTGCGAGCAGTAAAGTTTATCCAAAAATAGAGAAAATATTTAACAATGCATTGATGACGAGAGATCTTGAAAGATAAGTTTGCATGTTCGTAATGCAGCTTAAACGCTATAAAAGAAAATCATTTTTGCACAGAATCATTACTTGCGATGATAAATTATTCCAAAGATCGTGAAGTAAAGTTTTTGCTGGGAATAAAGCAACATCCCCAATTCGATGGCGTGGTAAGGACTTTGAGACTTTGTAGCATTCTTGGGTAAGTATTTTATGCACCGGAAAATAATTTCGAAAATTAACATCCTACTGAGAAATTGGGCGGATATTTAATATTAAATAGAATTAGTTATTTGTTGTAAAGATTTCTCACAAGTATATACTAATTTATGAAGTTATTGTTAATTTCCAATGGGAGTGGTATTTTGATTTTAAAACGAATGTTTAATTTTAGTTAAACTTCACAATCTGAGGCCGCAGTAGAATATATTTATAACTCGGACTTGTGTTTTTAAACCGATTTATTGTACGTCAGTATCAACAAATATACTTTTAAAAATCTAAATCACTATCATAAATACCATTTAATCATTTACTAAACTTTCTTAACACACCACCATTAAAAACACACATTTGAATAACAAATCTCGTGATTAGCTTAAATTTAATCACTGTACAAGCACGTGAATGATAATGTCATAAACTATTTTAATAAATCACTAAGTAATAGACAAGCTGTCATCTGATTTGTTATACAAGTATTTGTAGCTATTAATTTGATTTAAATATAAAAATAAATACAAAACATTAATATTTTTTTAGTTATACTTTATTTATTAATAAAGTCTGTATTAAAAACATAATTTCCGCCCAGACAAGAAGAGTATGGTAAATAGTCTTATCTCAGGTAAAAATAGGAACACACATTTACATATATAATTTGCATTCATGACGCAACACATAGAGTTAATTTCATTAAAATGATAATGGTTTTTTAAGCATCTACACCCACCACCATAAGGATTGGCAATGATCGGTTCGATAGCAATACACTACAGCTGCTTCAAATTTCATAAGTTTCTTAATTAACCGGAAATGTTTTTTTTGTTTGCTTTTATTTTACAAACACTTTAATTGCAATTTAGTTTTTTAGTTGTTGCGTATTTTACAACCTTGATCCATTCCAAATTTATTGTTGATTTTGCACCAAAAAAAATCTTGATTATAAAAATCATTAAAATGAAATTTTAATTAATTTAAAGAAAAAAAAAATAATTTTTTTAATGAGTTTCTTGACTTAGGGCCTCTTATGCTGTTACTAAGATTGATTACGTTTCATTGAGCTTGAACATTTTAAAAAGTGCAAAAATTTATGAAAAGTTTAATGCCCTGAGAATGTTACATTGAAAACGATTCTAATGAAAAGAATGTCTTGAATATGTTTTATTGTGATCTTATTAACACATTTTGAATTTTTCAATTACTTAGAGCAATGGGCAGCATAAAGAGAACATGAAATATGGATTTAATAACAATTTATGCAAATTATTATTTATTGCATACCAACTAATGATTGCAGTTATTGCACGCTAAGCACACATTCTGGGAATCAAGACTGATTACTCCAAAAGATAGTGTTTTGTTTGATACAATTACTAAAAATGTTTATATTGTAAACTCCTACTTAATAACTGGATCCTAAAACCTAAATGAAATACAGCTGTGTTATATTATGGCATACAAATGTAGACGCCAAAACAAATTGCTACGAATGATAACAAATTTGAATATTCATAGAGATCTAAATGTGAGTTTAGTAAAAACTGAGATCTAAAAAAAAATGCAGAAAAATATTTAAAAAAGCTTGAAGTACACCCAAACCAATTAGCCCGTGACATATTAATAAATAGTGGCTATATTTGACTACGAAGAAGGGATACAGCGGAGCTGAGACGAAGACAAGAAGCAAGAATGCAAACTTAATACATATAATATATATACGAGTATACATCAATGGATAAATAATTTTCATTCGGTACTGGCTGGACTAAATAATTAAAATTTATTAGATATAAGATTTGAAATACTTATTGTTAGTTTGTTTGGAATGAGGATACAACAAATAAATACAAGTAAGCACACAAAAAAAATAAAAATTCACATTAAGAGGGCGGTTCAGAAACTTTTTAGCCTAGAACAGAAAGCGCGGTATAAACAGAAAAAAGTTAAGTGTTTTGGAAACTTCCATCTCTGCTATGAACACATGTTAAATTCGATCTGGCAACTCCTTCATAGAGAAACAGGGGGCTAATTCTGGCAGTCGTGATGGTCATATAGTTAGTTATATATACGTATGTAAATATTTTATTATTGGATTTTGTGAAGGTCAGTCCATAATTAGCCATGGCTTCCATATAAGGTTTATTTACGAGAATAACTGAAATACCCAAAAAAACTCTATAATATTATATCGCTATTGAGATGAAAATATTTTCGGACAATCGTACCATATTATGTAATTCGAAAAAAATAAAATAACTCGTACACACATCGTTATCAATACAAAATGTAACACCAATTTGTTTCAAGTAAATATCCATAGATCACACTACTGGTATATTACTTACTTGTTTTTAATTACAAATATTCAGGAAAAGGACTTAAATGTATAGTTGATTTTTAATTACTAATTTATTCATGAACAATTTTAACATTTAGCTATCTAGATTTCTTTTAAAAGAAAAATTCATAGAGAAGTTAATCATTTTACCAATCAGCCGCCATCCATATAAATTTTTAAATTGGGATGACGCCAAATGTATGTTTTACAGACAAATCGCTGATAAATAAAATTTATTAGATTTTGATAAGTCAAGATTAATCACAGCCGTAATGTTAAATTATTTCTTTCTTTTTTGATTTATTTAAATGCTAATCAACAAAAAAAAAAAAAAAAAAAAAAAAAAAACATTAATTATGAAAAAATCTTAATATTTTGCTAACAACACACACGCACGCTTTTATATGTGCGCTTATTATTTAATATACACGTAATTGCATTAAAAAATAATAAAATTTACCAAATATTGCAATTTTTATGGAATATTTTCTATACCACAAATTTATTAAATACAATAAGAATTGCTGTATGTATTTGAAGAATTCAGAATGATAATGTTAATGTTTCTATGATTAAAATTTTTAACGAAATAAAGCGTAGTCGCTACTTTTTCAACTAGTGTTTATTTGTTTTTACATGACTTTTGTAAAAGCAAACAACATTAAACCTAATTTTATGTTAATGTTAAGAGAAAATACATACATACATACATATGTATGTATATGTAAATGTTAAATGTTTGATTATATTTTTTCTCCTTCATTTTCATTATTTCATACATTGCTGCTATAAGTATTAAATACATACGCATTTCCTTTTAGAACCTTGGGCAATTTTCCGCCATTTATTATGATTTCTATAATTACCTCTATATAAATCGATTTTGTTCATTATAAATTATTCATTTATGATAAAGAGTAATAAATATAGTTAGAGTTTCTTTTTTATAAAAACTTCATTTGAATATGTAGCAGTTACTTTTTCATTTTGCATAAATGTGGGAATAATAAAAAGATTTGAAGAAAATTTCCATTACTTTAATTTTCTTGTACATATTATGTTTTATACAAAAGAAGATAATAGTGAAGAAACTCAAATAAATAAAAAAATCGTTTCTTAGAGAAAAGTGTCTGGTTGAAACACAGGCTGAGTTCATAAAGCAGTTTGCGATGCAACACTGCAATGTGTACTGTTCAAAAATACAGTAGAATTAGGCTAGGTTTAGACGATGAAATTTATGACGTCTAATTTTAAACGTTAGAGTGGGTTCACATGCTGCATGTCAATGATTTTCAATGCGCAACATTTGTCAAATTTGTGCATTGTTTTCATTTGTGATTCTTTTGCGCTTATTGAAGTTTATTTTTAAATTTTACTTAACGTCAAAACTAAAAATACATAAAACAAGTTAGTTTGTGCCAAATATTGAGTTAAAAAATAATTATTTTGATAGATATCTCACTCGCACCCCATTAAGCGATTATAAAGGCCTTAAAGTAAATTGTATAAGCTTTCTTTTGATAAAAAAAGGGCCCAAATTGAAAAAAATGAAAAAAAAAATTATAAAAAAAAAAATTAAAAAAAATTTTTAAAAATTAAAAAAAATATTTTTGAAATGATTGAAGATAGCTATCTAAGGTCCTTTGGACAATTTTTGCTAGGATCAATAGGTGAAAAGTTACACTCATTTTAAAAAAAACCCTGTATGACCAAAATTTACCAAAATGTCCAACTTTGACCCCCTCTAACTCCGGCACTTCTGGACTGATTGAGCTGAAATCTGTTTTTGGCCTACTATCGCATAGTACTAACCTTGGTGCAAATTTCATCCAAATCGGAAGACATCGATTTTTAAAATTAGGTCACTTGACGTGAAATTCATTTGTGATAAAATAAAATTAAAAAACTTGCAGGGAGTTATCTTTTCCCTACAAAAAGTTGCACTTATCTAAAGTTGGAACATGTAAAAAGGTCCATATTTTTTCCCGAAAAAAGTACCCACATACTTTTCATATAAATAATTTTTTATATGATCTGGAAAAAGCGTTTAAAATAAAAGTTGACTCATTTAAGCGAACATAGTCCTCCCCAGCCCTATACAAACTTGGCTAAATTTGAAACAAAATTTAAGTTCAAGTAAAAAATTTTAAAAACGCAAAGCACCAATCATCTAAAATGTTGCTCATTTGTATAGCCTAATATGTTATTTAAAATAAAAAGAAAGTATTGTTTTGCTATCACACGGTAAAAAACATCACAATGGTCACTTTAAAAAAACTCCACATTTTGGAACACATTTTCTCCGTTTTAGGAATTTTGGTATTTTAAAATAAAAAATTGACAATAATTATTAAACTATTGATTTAATAATATTTTAAATCGTTAACAATTTATTTACATTAATAATAATTCAAAATTTTTATTTTTCGTGAAGAAAAATTTTTAGGTAAATGATATCTTTATAAAATTAATTTATTTCACTAAATTATAAATCTTCAAGTCCTAAGCTCTTCACCAATATCAAATACTTATACAAATAGCTTATAACACCAGCCTTGTCTTTTTTCCAAAATTTTAGAAGTTTTTTCATATATGGCAATGCAAAATGTACATACATATACATATATGTACACACAACGGGACGGATTAGAAAATTGTTTAGAAATATATCTAAACTGCTGGTATGATGGATACCACAAATCCTACTGGAGCGGAGCTGTAAAGGATCAAAATAGGACACATTTTAAATGTAATAGCTCTCGAGATACCGAATTATTTTGAGTTTTACAGCTTTAATTGACACATATGTACATGTAGGCTTTGTATATGTGTGAGGCAGAAGCAATTGTGTTCAGAAGCCAGTGAAAGTAAAAAAATAAGTGAAAATATTTGTTTTTTATGGTTTTGAGCAAGGAGGCGTGTAATAAATAAATGCATACATTATTTATCAATCATATGTCATCGATAAATATCATTTGCTCAACTCTTTATCTTTATTAAACAATTTAAATTTATAATGTTTAAATTTTCATGTATAGAATTGCTTTATATATTCTTTATTATACTTGTATTTGTAGTAATTGCTAAAACATTTTTGACAAAAAATTAAAATAATATTAAAGTTAACAAAATAAATCATTACGAATTTATTTATATTTACTTAATTTCATCATTTCAATATTAAGTACGCCCAAAAGAAAATGTTTTGTAGTACAAAATACTTTTATAAAATTTAGCATCACCCTACGTTTTAAAACACAATATTCTTACTCATATATAAATACATACATCAACATAAATCTAGTAAAATCTTTTTAAATTTAAAATGCAAAAATAAAATCCAAAACGTTTTATAATTAAAAATCAAAATCACAAAAAAGCAAACAAACACTATAAGCATTTGAAATATGATCAACATAGAGTAGTATAATTTAGACTTTCTAAGTAAAGACAACAAAAAGTTTAAATATAAAATAAAACAATTTTAAAATGAACTATTAAAATACTTAAACAAACAGAGAAAATAAAAATTCAAACAAAACATATGTATGGCATGTATGTATGTATGTACATACCAGCAATAACAACAACAACAACAATTAACAAGAAACATTTCGTGAAAATTTCAAGTCAATGAATTGTATTCGTTTATTCATACATTTTCTATTCGTTGATAAACTCGTTTCGTTTAACTCATTTTAACGACAAAAACAACAATAACAAACCCACTAATGAAAAGGATATCGGGTCTATACAAATTTGCATTTATTGTATGAGTATTTTTGTATACTCGCGTAGATATCAACAAGTGTAGTACTAGTAGGTTGTAAACGATTGTTATTGTTTAAATGTGAGTGAGTGCAAGCAAAACAAAAAAAAAAAAAAAAACAACTACAACTACAACAACCAACTAACACAAGAAAAGACTTGTTTGTTATTGTTATTTCCATTAGCATTTACCTGTTATACAACTTACGGTATAATCTGAGTGTTTCTGTGTGTGAGTGTTTGAGAGCTAGAGAAATAGTCATTGTTGTAATATTATGGTAAATCTGCTCTCATATATAAAAAAACTTGACCGCAAACAGTTGTGCCACATTAACAAAGTAACTGTTAAAACTGTCAGTTATATATTTCGAATAATTGCAAAATAAAAAAATAATATTACAATACAAACATAACGGATAAAATTAATTTGAATTATAAAAGAAAGAAATCATATTGAAAATTTTAAAATTAAAAACTAAAATTGAGTGCCAAATAAAGTTAACTAAATAAAGTGTTATTTAAATAAATCAATTGTTAAACAAATTTATATATTTTTGGGTGAATACAATTATAAATAAGACAACAATTATAAATTTTATTATAAGTAATTAGTAGCATAGTTTTTAAGCGACGCAAATTTTTGTTTTAATCAATAAAAATAGATTTTTTGTGACAAATTTTTATTTTCATTATAATACATAGTATTTTAATTTTTTTTTAGGCAATATTTATTGTTTTCTTTTGGTAAAAGTTTGGTATTATTTCTAAATTATATTGTTCTGTCTGTTTCATAAAAATATTACTCAATTTTGTGCAAATATTTCATCATATTTTTCATAAGAATATTTTTGTATGTTCTTCCCAGACCTCAATCATAAAAAAGGCAACTAATCTCGTATAGTTATTTTAAGTGGGTTTTATATAATATGAAATACATAAAATTTATTAATAATATTAAGTAAACAACAGTATTCGCAACATCGAATTGTTACTTAAATTTTTATTCGATTTATTTCAGCAATATTTTACCATTTTGCAGTAAATATAATTAATAATAAAGTTTTAGACAAATTATCCAAAAAAATTTATACGCCACGTATGATTGATAAATATTTATGCATTTATTTATCATACGCTCCATTGCTTAGAACTAAAGATTGACACTCATAGCAATTGGTTGCTGAACACGATCGTTTTAGCTCACATGTACACAACACGATTGTGAACAAAAATTTAAAGAAGTAAACTACTGTTTGTAATTGTTAGCATATTTTTTGAATATTAAAATATTGTTAAAAATACATGTTCTAGAATTAACTAACCATTGCAGATATTTTCTCAGACAGACTAAAAGTTTTTATGACAGATCTCTAAAAAGATCAGCAAACGCTATCTGTTAAGTTAAAAAATATATTTGCAATATAATCTGGAAGAAACCGGTTTTTACAGGCAGAAACCGAACCGAAACTAATATTTGACCAAAAAATCGACATTCGGCCTAATTCGAAAGAAACCAAAACTTTTAGATAATTTTAAGGTGTCCTAGAGTACCGACACTACTCCATAAAGTTTGTTTTTTCAGGTTGATTTTTAAGTATTTTAAAATAAAATATAAATTTTTGTATTCTCTAAATTCTATTAAGAAATTCCATAATCTATGTTTTTTCTTTATAAAAGTTTCGGTTTGGCATTCGGTCAAAATATGGCCGAAAACTGAATATTCTTATTTGTCAAATTTTTTGCCTCGTCCGAAACCATATACTGGGTCGGACTCTAGTTTGCAAGTATTTATAGACCATTTTTTGTTAATTTTTCAGTAGCAATTCGTGAATAATAACCAATAATATTGACTAGTCATAAAGATCAGTAAGCTATCTGGAATAACAGGCGTACATCATTAAATCTTAAACTCTTTACCTATATGGATGCCAAATATGAAAGGAATGAATTTATGATATGAATATTACTGGTATATGAACTTCAAATTGTTAAAAACAAGTTTATAAAGTTTCTTTTCGTAAACCGTTACTCAGAGGATAAGTTCTACTCATGTAATGCTTTGTTTTAGAACTAAAGCACAAAGTTAGCGGAAGGAGGATAGATGAACTTGTGTTTCTGCATAATCTTAATGGGAGTGTGAAATTATTAGCCCTAGAGACTTGTTCTAGGGTGGTAGAGAGCTCTTCGCAGACCAGTAATAGATAATTAGTTAAATGGTTTACTTTTCGTAAATGATAAACACCTACCAAACCCATAAATTACTTAATTTCACCAATTGTTTAAGAAAATTGGGAAAATTTCCTTTCATATTTGTCAAGTTATTAGTTTGAACTCTGTAACTGTCATTATGCTTTAATTCTGAGAAATGTTTGCTTAAACTTTGCAGGCTATGTAGTATCATAAACTCTACATCGGGTGTAAGTTTGTTCAGTAAACCAGGATTTGGTTTATTTTTGCTGTATTTTCCTGTTTAAAAATACACCAGTGTCATTCGTTTTTGTTCTAATTATTAAATAATATAATAGTATCCTCTAAAAAATTCATATCAGGAGACAACCCCTACTCATGCAATGTCTTGTGTTGGAACTAGGAAAATAGCTTATGGGGGGGGGGGGGGGAGGATAGAAAGAGTATTGTTTGTGAATATTTGATTTGAATTTTCCTATATTGAAAGTGGCTAATTTTATGGAATAAAGCCTGTATGTACTTGTTTTTCCAACAGCAGAAAAAGCTGCAAAAAGCATAACAATACCCCCACCAAAATTGTGTTACGACCATAGAATATCAATCGATCTTAAATCGGGCTAATTGAAATCATTTTTTATAAACTTTGGCTGTTAGACATTTTTCGGTCTGATGGGTCAATCCGATGGCCATTGAGTTCATAATTAAATATTTAAGCACTATATACATATAATAAATCTATCAACACTTTATCAAATCAAAAGTATTTTCTCGATATTAAAATGCAAGCAAAATAATTTGAATAAACTTACGCAAATGAACGTATGATAAATATATTTTATTGTTTACCACAATCATTTCAAAATGTTTAATTGTTTTTTACAATATTATGTTCATAGTAATTGTTTATAAGATTACGGCAACCGTAATATGTTGAAGTTACGATTCAGCTGATTATAGCAACCAGATATACATACATATGTATAATTGTATTTGTACTGTAAATATGTAATTATGTTTGTGGCAACCATGTTCATTATGAATCATTGTGCCATAATATTTTGCTCCTTACTTAATCAGTAACTTTAACAATTTTCACATTAACCATACAAATAATTACAAAATGAAGCATAATCATCATTATCACATGTAAATGGCTTTTGTTCATCGTCACTATTGCAAACATATGACATCATTCTGATTCATTCAGCCTTTGCCTTTACAAGTGTTGTTAAACTACCTGATCTACTTATAATCATAATCATTTTCATGTTCATACCAACAATGTTTACAAAGAGAAATATACGGCATGGTCTAACCAAACCAAGAGCGTACATTTTTTATAGTCTATACCACCATAATAAGGAGAGTATATTGCAATTGTGCTGATGCTTGTAAACCACCTTAACGACTTAGTATCACTTCCTGAGTCTATGTAGCACTGTCTGTTCGTCTGTCTGGCTGGTTTGCTTTTCATGTACATTTGTGAGCAATATACAGGTCGCAATTTCAAAAATATTTTGATAGAATTTGGTATATGATATTTTTTTTGGTAAAAGAACGATTGGAATTGAAATTTCTCGATATCGGTAAATTCTTTCACCAAGTCCCCATACAAATGTCCTAATGAAATATAGATTTATCGGTCACAGATGTTTGATTTATGCACATATCGAAACAAATTTCGATGTATATATATATGAAGTCTAATCACATCTACAAATCGGTCCACAATTGACCATAGCTCCCACATAATGTCCACTTCCAAAAATCACTTTAAATCACTTTTAAAATATTGGTATTCAAATAATATTTAACGCAAATATGTTTTATATACACACAAACCGTTCAGCCCAATTTTATAATGATTAGTCTATAATTTGTCATAGCTCCCATATTAACCCCAGTTCCTAAAATCTCCTAAAAATACTGGTGTCCAAAATAAAACACATATAAGTGTTAAATCATATTTACAGAAATCATGACATCCAATTATTTAACAGTCAATCCATAATTAGTCATATCTCCCATATAAGACCTCCCTCGAAAATCACTTTAACATGTATTAGTCTTTTAAAAGTGTTTATATCGAGACAAATTATAACACTAAAATAAATATTTATATGCACAGAAGTTATACCATAACATTGTTTTCTGAAAAACTGTTTTTACACATATACTGGGTGTCGGGTATTATGGGCTTGTTATTGATTTATCTGTTCTGCTAGAGACTTCATCAGTAATCTTATTTTTCTTAAAAGACTGCAAAACCCTATTTAAAATACTGCAATAATTCTCATTTAATATTGGCCAGAAAAACTACTGTGTGGCGCCTAAAAAATGGGCGTTCTTTTCTTAAATATAAATTTAGCTCTGTATCATTTTAAATAAAAATTATCAGTTTCAGTTTAATGAAGGTTACGAAAAAATGATTAAACCATAATATTTTGATTTTTAGTATGTACTCGTATATTAAATAGTCTCGTGATGTTTCAATTCTATATTTAAGAAGCAAACATTTTATCAGCTTAAGAAAATATTTAAGATTAACGACAACATTAATAAAATAAATACATACGTGCGTCTTTAAGATTCATCCTTTTTTATTTATAATTTTCTCCGCATAAATGTTAAAACAAAATTAACAAAGTTTATAATTAAACTAGCTAAACTCGATGTGCTTCGCTAACCTCCCCCCCTCGTTATAAAATAAAATAAAACGTATTTATATATTTACAAAAATTAATTTATTTAATTTTAATTTATTTATTGCAATGCTTTATGATATACAATATTTTTAGTTTGTCCATAAATCGGTGGGTTTTCCTAACCTTGAGCTTTGTTTGTTAACAGTCATCGCAAACGCTAACCGAACAGGAAACTGCAATTGTTTACAATTGAATGGTAAATCTGTTGGTAGCATTGGAATGCGTGGCAAAAGTACTTCTGTACCTTTATATTTTTCTATTATAATGGTCGCTTCTATTAAATTATTTCTCAGTTTGTTTTTACTGCAATTCGAGTGCCATTGCAAAGCCGTGGTGATCGATATTACGCAGTAAAATAATTGCCACTCCAATTTTAAGTTGTGGCACATGTGGTGGAAAGCCTGGCACATCGAGTGAATTTAAGAACTCAACAGGATAATTCACGGCCTTACGGGTAGCTTGATTGATTTGACGCATTTCAAAGTGATATCCATATTCTCCATATGGAAAAATAATAGGATACTGAAGCGCGTCATATGAGCGATGCATATAAGTGGGACTTATATGGGAGGTACGCCTAATTATGAACCGATTTTCACAAAATTTATAGATGTGATTTGACTTCATTTACCACTCATTTGTAGCGGAATTTGTTTAGATAGTTGCATGATTCAAACATTTATGATCGTTGAACTCCTATTTCGGGAGGACATTTGTATGGGGGCAAGGTAAAATAATGGACCGATTTCCACCAGTTTCAATCCCATCCGTTCTTGGGCCGAAAAATATCATGTACCAAATTTTATCGAAATATCTTCAAAATTGCTACCTGTACTCTGCGCACAAGCTTTACATGGACAGCCAGTCAGCCAGACGGACGGACGGACATCGTTAAATCGATTGAGGAAGCGATTCTAAGTCGATCAGCACTAATCCAATATATCCTCCCCACTATGGTGATGTAGAGTATAATAAATAATTAATGTTTTATTTTGAATCAAAAAATTTAAGAAAACTTATTTTCTTTTAAAATATTGTTAACAAAAGTTATTTTTTACATGTTGATTATACGAAAAAATCACAGGTTATGTCATGCGCAGAAAGATGAAATTTTGTTTACATTCTGTGCGCAATCTTTATTATTTGATTTGATGGTTTGGTAGCATGCAAACCATGTAAACAAAAATCATTTCATAACAGTTATTAGTTATGAGTGATTTATTTTTAAATCACAATTTGATTTTTGATTATATCTTATGGACAAGTTCATTTCGTTCTCTGCTTATTTTATATCTAATATTAATGGCTAAATTCACAGTCTTTAGTTAGCTAATGACAAAGGCTTAACTAATGATTCTTTATTCGCAATGCTTAGTTTGCCATAAGAATAACAAGTAATAGTTAAACAATAGTTAGTATTTTAGTTTACCAATGAGTAACTAATGACCGAGAATTCGGCCATAAGATTAAGATGTTTGACGTTGTTTACTCTTACAAGAGGTTTGGCATCAAATAAAATAAAACTAAATATTTGTTTTGCTTTGGCCTTAATAAAAGAAGTTTTTTTTTTAATAAATAAACAAATTCAAAAATATTTTATTTAATGGTTACGTCTTATTCGGCAAATATTTGACAAGTGCGACCGTACTTTTAGATAAAGAGTGTATAATCGGTTTTATGTTTAATGAGTTTTTATGAGTAACGGCCATGAAATTGTCTAAAGGTATGACCACACATGGAAAATATTTGACGAAAAATACGTATTCACTAAGTAAAATATATTTGGATTCTTTTATTTATTTAAAAAACTTATTTTATTTAGGACAAACCACACAAACAACTTTTGTTTTATTTTATTTGAAGCTATTTGGTCTTACGTGCTAAAAAATGTGGGTACGCTTACCTTAACCATAGAACAAACACCCTGGCTATCACATGACCTTTTTTTGCCTATATCTCTTGAACCAGGAAGAATATTTGCATATATTAATATCCACATATATTAATATTTTCACATATATGAAGATTAGAAAAAGCCTAAATAAGCTAGTATGTAGAAACGTATCTCGTAGAAAAAGTTGGGTATACTCGTATATCGTACGGTTAACATAAAAATGCAAGTTCAAATATTTTTCTTTAATCCATTTATTTACGTACATACATATGTATAAATGAAGTTGTAAGGAATTCCTTTTTAAATTTGTTTAGAATTTTATAAGGTTATAAAATTAAATGAAGACATTGACCTATTTTCTTTAATTTGTTGTTTTCTAAAATTTATTTCTAAAAGTTTAGTTAATATTAGAATTTATTTTATAGCATGTCAAGCTAGATGTTGCAGCATAATTGATAATTGTCTTTGAAAGTAATAAAACAATTGCGTTTTACGTTTTTTTTTTAATAAAAATTTACTAAATTTACTTAGCTAATATATTAATATTGAGATAAGAACAAAATATTTTAATGTTTGACAAAGTTTCATTAATATATAAAGACAAAGACAAAGAAAAAGTTTAAAATGCTTTATAAGCAGACATATACGAGGTCTGATCAAAAAATAACCGTTATTTTCAAATTTGGTGAGTTACGTATGTTCGATTTTCGCATTGTTTCTGTTATGTTGGTACACATTTCTGTTATATATGTTGGCAATATCAGCCATTTTGGATTGTCAGTTTGTTTTTGACAGATAAAAAGGTTAGTCGTGTTTTGGTGTGTTCTTCGATTGTTTACTATTCGAAAAATAAGATCAAAGAAACTGTATTAAGTTTTGTGTAAAAAATTAAATTAAATGCGCAAGGACATTTGAAATGTTGACAGTGGCGTTTGGCGAGTCTACTATGAGCAGAGCACAAGTTCAATTATGGTATAACTGGTTTAAGGAAGGCCGAGAAGATGTAAATAACGATGCTCGTCCTGGTCGCCCGAGCACGTCAACAACCGATGAAAACATTGAAGAAAAGCAGTGAAGAAAATGATTTTGGATAATCGTCCAATCACTATCAGAGAGGTTGCTGATGATGTTGACATATCGTTCGGCTCATGCCAAGCAATTTTTACGTATGTTTTAGGCATGAAACGTGCGGCAGCCAAGATTGTTTCAGAAGTGTTTCGAGGATTGGAAAAAACGCTGGCATAAGTGTATTAGAACTGAGGGGGATTACTTTAAAGGGGACAAGATAGTTGTTGATGAGTAAATAAATACTTTTTGAAAAAATTGAAAATAACGGTTATTTTTTGATCAGACCTCGTATGTAGTTATACATGATCACATTAATCATTTCAAACTTATTATAAGTTTTTTTTTTTGGCCGCAAAGATGATAGATAGCAGCATTCATATATATTTATGTAGTAGTAATTTTTTTTTATTGTATATTCATTCATCATAAATATGATAGTCACAAACACATAAAAAACTTGTAATAAACTTGCTGTAGGATAAGACATGCTTCAAATTCATTAAATATAAATTTGAAAATATCTCTCTAAAAAATGAGAGATATTTTTTGCCTTTACAAAAAATGCCAGTAACAAATTATCTCTATTTTTAATTACATCTAAACTCAAGGCTAATCACACATAAAGATTAATTCATTGAACTTGCTTTTCAAATCTCGCAGAAATAAATATAAAAAATAAATGAAGCAATTCATAATGGTATTGCACAATATTTGACATGGCCAGTCTTTAAATAGAAGGAATTCTTTCATATATTATTATATTATAAAAAAGTAAAATTTATTTAAGATTAATAATTTATTTAAGACTTTACAATTGAGCTAATTAAGAAAAGACATAATTATTTATAATATACCTACATACATATAATAAACATAAATAATTATTAGATATTTACAGTCAACGAAAAACATCTAAAAATTTGTTGTACTTATTCTTTAACCTATTTTTCTTCATATGAGAATAAGGTCCTGTATGCAAACTACTTATACGATTTCAAAGAAATTCTCAGATCCGTCAGTATATTCCTTAAACATATAATAAAAATGGATTTTAAGTCAACGAGAAACATCTTAAAAGATCTTTTATTTTAGTATGTACTTATTCTTTAACAAAATTCTAAACAGTCAAAATTCCAACTATTTTGTCTAAAGGGCCTTTAAACAGTTCAAGCGTTAACGGCGAAAATAGCTTAAGAGCCTAAAAACAAACTTTAAACTAGTTGTTCCTAAAAAGTTGTGAGGGTACTAGAAATATCGCGGTTTCGGTTGAAACCCAACACGAAATACGCATGTACATCGATTTCTATTAAAAAATTCAATTTTATAACAATGTGGCGCAAAAGTAATCCTCCTATCAGAAAATGCTATAAATTTTGCGAGGCCCCTAATGTCAGTTCTGTTTTGACATTTGTGTAGTAAACACATGCGAAATACACGTTAATAAACAATGTTACGCTACACTGCTCCAGAACGCGGAATATTGCTGACAGAACTGACATTAGGGGCCTCGCAAAATTTATAGCATTTTCTGATAGGAGGATTACTTCTGCGCCACCTTGTATATACTTTATAACGTTGGTTGCGATATTTTCGCTGTTACTGTTGGAGTTGTTTAATTAATATTTTTCTTGCAATTTTATTCATCATAAATTTGCAATGCGAGAAGTTTATAAAGGAATTATTGTCAGTTGTAAAGTAAACTGAGAACCAAAATAACTCGTCCACAAATTCATTTGTTAGAGTAGTGATATCTTTGAGAAGTATTTTGGAAACCATGAAAATCAATTTCGAATATATGTATGTTTTCTCAAACACTGCTACAATTTGACGAATCATTTGTCGATCTCTTTCATAATTTAGCGATATTTTCGTAGGCTTCTATATAACTATAGGAACATAACTGGGACGAACGACGAAATTTTGGTCGCAAATATTCGTCTATTTCAATTTCTTACGGCTGCGAATGACGAACAAACAATACGTTGTGACCATGTTTTGTTTTAGTTTTAAATGTTTTAGTAAATAATGTTAATTTTTACTTTAATTATTGTTTTATTTTTTTTTTACTTTATTGTATTTAAATTAAATGTACAAAATATTTAACTATAAAAATTGTTTTTCACTTGTGTTCTTGTTAATGTTTATTTCTTTATATATATTTTTTAAATATGGTCACACTAACTATCAGCTGTTATACGAAAACAAAAACATTAAATTATTAAAAATTATTTATTATTTTTCGTCATTATTATGCTTTATACGATGCATTTATACAGCGCATTGTCATCAACTAGTTCGTTGTGTTGGGCAAAATTCGTCGTTCGTCCCAGTTGTGTTCCTAGCATAAGTTTGCAATCCAATGAGTTTACAGGCATGTCATATAATTCAATCGGAATGGTTTCAATTCCGTATTTACAAATCGATCGTTTTTACTTTGCGTTCTCTAGATTTCTATCGATTTTGTTTACTCCCACATTACATTACATTAACACTAATTTTCAGTTTACACATATAAATCATTAAAAGTAATTGTTACAAAATTGTCAGTTCATTATTATAGAACATGAATCGTTTACAATTGTAAGTGTTACTTATTTATGGTTACAACAAATAAATTAAACTAATTTTAACAAAATTATATCACAATTCGTTCGGTCTCTTAATTTCGGAGCAAAAACTTAAAGATCGGCTATTCCAATGAGGAATGTTTAAAAATTGAGTAGTAATAGTTACAGTATAATGTTAAAATGTTTTCTTTTAATTTATCTTTATTCGTGTCATGTCCTAAATTTATGATAATTTCATTATATGTAATATGATGAGATGACATTAAAAGTTTAATAAACTTATAGATAATGATTGAATCAAGAGACTATACATATGTATGTCAGAAACATAAGCTTTAATTAAACAAATTATAATTAGACCTTGTTATTAAGTTTACAACAATTATGTAGAAATAATATACATACATATACGAGTATGTACATATATTGTATATTTATAAAAATATAAATATTAGTATTACTGCTTATCATAAAATATATCCTAATTATTTGTATTCGATTGTATTACATATTAAATATATCTGATTGAGTTAAATAATTTCAAATATAAATATACATTAAATAATAGAATGTTATAAAAATAAAGTACACGTGTGTACAAAACATTTGTTCAATTCACAAGTGATGTTGTACATTGTGTGATACAATTTTCTGATTGTAAACACAATTTAAAAATAAATAATTATGTTGTCTATCTTACTAGACATCTATTTTTTATATACCTATAAATAAATCTTAGTTGTACTTTGCTTTTAAGTATGATTAAAAAAGTATGTTTAAAAAATGCTTAACAATATTTTATTTCATTATATCAATATATTATTTTATTTGCGCTTGTTTATTGTTTTAGTTAATCATATGTATTCAAGTTAAAACTTTGCATTTATAATATTCTATCACTTATCACAAATTCACTGGCAACCAGATGATCTTATCATTAGTGCACGCTTGTGCTAAAACAGGCCAGGCCTCTAATGAAACTAATTATTTTGCTCTCCAATCATAAAGCTTATAATTAGAAGTTTGGGTTTTGGGTTTTCAGTAATCAATATTTCCTTGCTCCAATTTACACGAAGCAATTTTTATTGAAAAAATTTATTTTTTTCCTTGAAATTTCTTTGGTGTTCGCACAGCACAATTCTTATTGCTAAAATCGCTCGCATTTATATTTGAGAGTATACACACATTTGTATAAACATGTGTAATACGAATTGCTAGTACAATCAAGTGGGTGCTCGTCTTATCTTCCCCTAACTCCGATGTCTAAAAGGTGATCAGCTTAGCTTAAATAAATGTAAATTGGGACTTATAACCAATATAAATTTTTAAATGTTAAGCACAATTAAATGATTGCGCAACTATAGAAACTTTCTTTCGTCACGTACATTCAAAGATGTAATACAGCCTATGACGGCCAACAACTTTTCCTTAAGTGCAGACTAGGTACTTCTACGACATCAAAAAATCCTCAGACCAGTCAGTACATATGTACATAATTCTCATACATTTTCCAACACAAATTATTATCAGCCTAAAAATTCGGTTCGTTTAACATGAGGACAGTACTTTAATAAATAAGTTCGGCAAGTATGATCTGAACACTAATCTCACATTAAAACTGAAACGAAGTTAAGCTTTAAGTTCATCAAACTTTCAGTTGATTAAGCCTATCTATAATCCGAGACGTGTTCGTGGCAACATGTATGAAGCACAATAACGTCGAAATCGGTATACTTTAAGGTGGGTGTTGGATCAATATTTCTGGGCGTTACAAACATCATCACAAATTCAATATTGGGTATAAAAATTGCTTCGTCTAAATGTATAGACGGTTGTCAGATCACATAATGTTGTCAGATTTAGCAATGTACTGGCATTGAAAAATTGTAAGCAAAAGGTAAATTGTCAATGCTTTTTCTTACAACGTTGGAAGACCAACATTTTAGGATCACACGGTTGTTAGACATTTTCTGAACATTTTTCGGACAACGTTGTAAGATCTGGCAACCGTCTGTATAATTAATGAATTTTATAAATTCTACAATAAATATTTCAATAAATGAGAAAAAAATCGCTGTAATAAAAACTGACGAGTTCTAGAAACTAAATTCCTGCAATTTAAACAAAAAAACAAAATAAAAATTAAGATTATTTCTTGAATGTATGGGGGTTAAGAAACCAAAGAAAATATATGTATTACATTGGATTTCGATTTAAACGTGAAAAAACTGGCTCAAACCAAGTTCAAATAAAAATCTATGAAAAGCTTGTAAAAACGTTTGCTTTGACTAAAATTCAAATATGCATATATGTATGTATATTAAAAATCTTTAAAATAAAAAATAAAAAACTGCAGTAAGGGCTTAATATTAAACAAGGGCTGGTACCATATTTTATAAATAATTTCACACTTAAAAATAGTTTTGTAACACAATGCTAAAGAGAAAACATTTGTAAAAAATCCTTTCTTTGTTCGTTAACAATTTACATAAACAGGCAAAAGTTTTGCCAAGTTTTTTTTTTTTAAATCAAAAAGCATCAAAAGAAATTGTTAACAAATATCAACGTGACTGATGTCAAGTGTTGAAATTTCAACACTTGTTGAGCACTTGTTTAAAGGTATACTCTCTCTCTCTCTCTCTCTTTCTCCGTACTTACACTAGAACACTGAATAAACAATTGAAAGTTTGACGTGCTTGTACGTAATTATAAAAAAGGATGATTGTGGATGGCTGAATATAAAGTTTTATGGTCATAAATAAACATACATAAATATTATTAGGAATTAGACAGGAAAAAAGAGGTGTTTGTTTGGTAATAGGAAACCCTATTTAACTGCACGCGTTATATAAAAAAGTTTTTATAACAATTCTGCCCTGTTTTTGTAACTCTTTCAACTGTTGCCTGGTTTTATTTAGTTGTTGGTTGGTAATTGTTGAATTTTTCTTTAATTACTTGACATGCATACATACATCAGTGTTAATCTAACACTGTGTTTGGGGTTTTTTGTCATTTTGCAAAATATTTAAAAATGACAGCTGTTTTAAGTGTTTAAGAAATCTTCATTAAAGTCTTTCAATGATAATGTTTTAGAATACTACAGGAATACAAAAATACTAAAAAGTGTATCCACATGTTTGAGCACATATTTGTTTGACGTTGTTTACTCTTACAAGAGTTTTGCATGATCAAATAGCATAAAAGAAAATAAAACTGAATATTTCTTGTATCCTGTTTTAAATAAACGTAGTTTTTTTTTAATAAATAAACGAGTTCAAATATATTTTATATTTAATATTTGCCAAGTGTGACCGTACCTAAAGAATATTCCTAAACCACAGTTGGAATTCTGCAAAAAAATTTTTTTCGGAAATATTTAGTGCTTAGTCTGTGTTCATACCAGAGATGTAAAATAGCTTTTTTGAATTTTTACCAATAAAAAAATTTACTTTTTAGAATTCCTTTTTTGAATTTTTACCAATAAAAAAAGTTTACTTTTTAGAATTCCTTTTTTGAATTTTTACCAATAAAAAAATTTACTTTTTAGAATTCCACGGTTTCCTGTAACTTATTTTCATTCAAATAAATCATATTTAGAATACTTTGTAGAGCCTATAGAAGACCTTCTAAATAAAATGTATTAAAATTTTTCGATTTATCGCATAGGTTTGGAATAGACGTAGTTCTTTATACCAGGATTTGCCTCGATTAAATATTATAGTTAGTTATACCTAAAATAGAGTTTCGAATCCATAAGAACATTATTTTCGTTTTTAATCACGATTATCTATAGCATTCTTATTTATAAAGTATATGGTTATTTGCGAAAAGTTAACCTTTACATATATGTATATATATTCGTGCATCCTTTTTTGTGCGGAAGCATAATTTTAAATTATTCACTGCGTTGCTGCTTTATCTTTCCTTCTTGCGGTATCATCTCTACATAGACAGTGTATCAAAAAATAAAATACAAGACACAGTACAAATTTTTGCCAACCCTGGTTCACACTTTGCAAGTGTTATTGATAAGATTCTTGGTTTTGGAGTGAGAGAGACAAGGGAAGAAGAAACGTGTACACTAGAGCCCCGATTTGCGTCTATCCTATTTGCGTCGTTTCGATTTGCATCGCCTTTATAAATGTGGTTTAATTCGCTTTGCATCGTCTTGATTCCGATTTGCGTCGCTATTTACCATAATTCCATAATTACATGTGAATATTTTGCCTACTTACTTGTAAAATGGGGAATTCCCATTTTATTCATACTTAAAATTCAGTACATTTGTATAAAAAAAAGTGATTTGATTTGCGTCGTTTCTAGTGTACACACTACCATTTGCTATTGAAATTTGTTCGGTTTTCTTATTCGTAATATTTTTCTAGTTAGTTAAAACACAAAGATCTTTATTAATATATAATAAGAGACTGAAAATAACTAATCCCATATGATCAAAATACAAAATAGTGATTTAAAAAAAAAAATAAGTCACTGAAAAGATACGACCTTTATATTTTTTGTTGTTTTTTAGTGCCTTGGTGAGAGACAAACTAATTCGATTATGGCCGATTGTAATAACTGTTAACATTCTTTTATTTACATACACATTTTTTAAATTTCAATTGTGGACTTAATAAATTTTGAATTATTTTTAAAATTTATGATTTGCAAAATTTTAAATTTTTGCTAAATTGTGGAATTTACATACGTTTTTTTAATTACTTACTTTTTTATGTTGTTATAAAATTTAAGAGTTTTAAGTTTTTTTTTTTTTTGTAAAATTTTAGATTTTTTGTGAAATTTTAAATTTTACATACAATTATTTATAATTTTTATGTTCAGGTATCATTGATTTGCGTCTAATCAACTTTTACCACTTAGTATTAAAGTTCAAAAATAAAAAACCTGGCCTTTACAAAAAAAATTAATAATAAATCACTCATCTTGATTACTTTCGTCACTTTCTTTTTTTTTTCTCAACCACTAACCTAAACTGCTCTCTTATACTAAATCACTCTGTTAGCGATATAACACAAAAAACTAATTTTAAATGGTAAATGGTGCCAAATAACCACTAAAACTAAAGTAGAGCTCTTTACGGTCTCTGTATATAATTAATTTAAAAATTTTAAAATCTTAAAATTTTTCCCAACAATGCGGTAAATAATATCAATATTTTCCTTCTCTCTGTAGATTGTACATAACAAATCAACAACAAATAAAAGACAAAATGTTGTGTCATAAAATGTCATTAACAATGAAACGTAAAAATAATAGATGTGGTTGCCATCGTCGTCAATTTACCAACATTCTAATGCTGTCAATTATATGGACAATGTTGTTTACAAAAACTATGGCTCGGCCAAATTTAGAAACGCTATTGTCCAATAAAGCCACCAACAATGTGCAGCAGCACCAACAACAACAACAACAGCAGCAGTTATTTGTAGATGAAATAATGACAAACACAAATGGCGATAAATTATTTAATAGATTGGTAAATAATATTCTTATTAAAACTTAAAATTAAAACAATTGCCAGTTATGAACTTTATCTTTTTAAATATATGTAGAATAAATATCATCACAATCAACCCAACTATTTGAATAAATGGCCGGGTCTGCGTGATTTGGTTTCAACCATGGACTATGATGACACCAATGACCTGGCAGAAAGTAATGTGTTTTTTAATACGAAATTCTTTGAACGTTTACGACAATTGGCTGCCACCACCAAGTCGGAAGCTTATGATGAGGATAATGCAGAGACAAATTTAATGCCTTTGCAAAGTGTAAAATCATCGGCCTCATTGTCAGCCGATCAGTTGCTGTTTAAAGATCACAACATTAAAAAGAATGTGCAATGTGAGTAGCAATATTAATTTTAATGAATTTAATTTTATTTTTTTTTAATTTTCTTTTAAATTATTCTGTTTTTTGGAAAACAAAACAAAAACTTTACTCTTATTTTGCATGGAATTTATGTAGTTCGTAAACATTGTAAGTTAGCAAACAATTATTTATATTTATTTTGTGTTGTGTATAATTATGTTTCTAGTTTTTATTGTTACTTTATTATTTCTTTTTAATATTATTATGTTTTTGTTTGTTTTGTAATTAAATTATGATTTTAATTATGATTTTTTAGTTCATGTACTTCGATGTGGAGAAAACGTGTCGACATTTATGGTCTTGTTTGTATTCTTTTAAAAATCGTAGTATTTTAATGGAAAAATATCGTTTGCTGACACAGCAAATGAGCAAACAAATATCTTAAGAATATTGTTCTAACAATAGCATAACATCAACTAGAGTTGTCCACACAAGAAATATTCAAGTGCGATAAAGAAATGGTTGGCAGAGTGAAAATTGATGGCTTGTTAGGACAGAATTTTGTAGACATACGATTATGTATACATATGTATGTACTTAATTTTAAAGTAATAACCTGCATTCGTTGTTCATGTGTAAGTCGATTTATGGTTAAACTATACACCAAACTGAACATGTTTAAAAGTAACATGTTACACAAAAACAGATGAGTAGCCAAAAACAGTCTTGCCAAAAAGAAAGTTGCTAAAAAATCACCCTTTAGAATAAGTTTAACTCTTTCCCTAAAATCGTCTGTAGCATTGTAAGTTAAATTTTAGGATATCTCAGGTCTTTGAACATAACGTAGATACAATGTTCATTCCTAATACTTGGGTATTCAGAAATCTATAAAGAATTAAATCTGCAATGAGGTTTGGTGGAAATTATTGGTGATCTTGTCATGGACACAATAAATTTGAAATTATATAGTTGGTGAAAAATACAAGTGATCACTGATCGAGCTTCCTTTATCAAATAAACGCTCCTTTGCAAAGTTATTAACAATTTGAGATTTATTGAGTATTAGTGATCACAGATCGTGAACCTTATCTCAAATAAACGCTATTAGTTTAATTTAGATTTTCATACGAAATGTCGATTTTTGGTCAGACACATCGTCACAGATCTAGCTCAATTTACGCTTTGTCCAAACGAACGTTGGACACTAAAATAATAAACTAACATAAATATAATTTATAGAACTTTATTATTTAAAAGCAATTAATTATGTAAAGTTATAGGAGCAGTTGACCACACTTATTTTTAGTACTTTGTATTTAAATTCAGCCATTTCAATTTGTCAAAACCGAAGTGTTGAAAATTACTTCTTCTGTTTTGTAACTTCGCTTATCCTTTTGCCTTCAAACAAAACATACATATACTTATCTTTGTGCATTGAAAAAAAATTAAAAAAAAACCTCACTTTATTATTTGAATTTATATAAAATTGAATTTACATAAAATGAATTGAATTTATACATACAAATTGTATTTAAACCACAAAATTAAAAGTGGTGTTAAATAAAAATTGAAGAAAACAACCGAACTTTCAACACATTTCTTTTTCTTTATTAAGAAATAAACCCAAAAGGTGAGCATCCCAGTTTCTCTCACTAATTTAAATAAAAGAAACCAATAATTTTTTTTATTTCTCTTAACCCCGAATTGTAAATACATCACGAGTATGTATTTGTAATTCTATCTCTATAAAGATTGACCCCCCTTTCAATTTTAGCATCCAATCCTAAGGATATTTATTATTATTCCCCAAAAAAATACACGGTTTTTATCAAGCTATTGACGATTATGATTTAATTAATTAATTTTTTTATTTCAGAAATATATGTAATGATCATATATCGAGCTCTTATTCTCAAATAAACGCTTATTTGCAAAGTTATTAATGATTATAGGTTCATTGGGTTTTTATATAAAATATAGATTTTAAGTGAGAAATATAAGTAATAAAGGCTTATGAAGAAGTTATTGAAGATATTACATTAATTGAGTTTTTCATATAAAAAGTAAATTTTTGTTCAAAAATATGAGAAATTATAGATCGAGCTCCTTCTCTTAAATATACGCTTATTTACAAAGTTATATTATTAAACAAATATAAAGGTCAAAAAAGGTATGAGTGATCGATCACAGTTTGACTTCATTTTCTCAAATAAATGTGTTTATAGAATATTTCATATAAAATGTAAATCCTTTGTTAGAAATATGAGTGCTAACAAATCGAGTTCCTTTTCCCAAAAAAGCGCTTATATACAAAGTTATTGACGATTATAAGTTTATTGAGTTTTTCATATTGTAGTGATTATTTTTTTTATTTTTGTGTAAAAGTCTTTATTTTCTTTTAATATTATTTACTATTAATAATTTTAATCTATAAACTAAACTAAATATTCAACTAATTTAATCCTTTTCAAATCTCTTGCTACAGACATGTCTCCCTGTCACTTTAAAATCTGCAACATGGGTCGTAAACGAAATGCTCGTCTCTTTACAAACTACTGAATTCATCCCGATATCTTCTAAACAAAGTCTAACTGGAAAGACCAATTTGTTAACTTAACAAATAAATTCTACAACAAAGTATTTTTTTTTAGTTTTTGTAGCATACAATTTTCATACTTTTTTTAAACATTAAATAACCGTATCCTCATTTATTTATCTAAGCATATAATCTAATATACATATATTAATGAAAACCACAAAAGTATTTAATAACAACTTATTTAATCTATATATATAATATAATCTATAATCTATTTATAAAACTAAAATTACAACAAAATAAATATTTTACTTTTCTAGAATAAGACAGATAGAGTGGATTTTTTTCTTAATTAGTGAATTTCAGTTTCAATCCTACTATAGGCTTATATTATAAATTATTAGTTACTAAACGTTATGGAATTAAATATTACTATAAAAATGTGTAAATGTGTTAAAGAAAATGTTCAAAAGAAATATACATATTAACTATTTAATAAAAATCAATGAAATTATTAAGCATTACTTAATAAAAAGTCAAAAATATTTGATGATTTTCATTAAAAATTATAGGAAATTCAGTTAAAATCGATTTTTGGACAGTGAGCCTTGATCGCGCCACTATTACAATGTTAGTTGTTAGGTTTATTAAGTTTTTCATGTAAAATTTCGATTTATGGACTGAAATATTAGCGATCACAGATCTAGCTTCTTTTCTCAATTAAACACTTATTTACAGAGTTATTAAAGATTTTATAAATTTTGAGTTTTGAATTCAAAATATTGATTTTGAACCTAAAATGTTAGTGATCACAGATAGAGCTTCTTTTTTTTCAATAAAACGCTTAAAGGTTTTAATGATTTTCTAAATTTTTAGTTTTTCTTTTAAAATATCGATTTTTGGATAGAAATGTTAGTTATTAATGGTTTAAGAAATTTTTAGTTTTTCATTAAGATTATTGATTTTTGACAAAAACAGATCCAGCTTATTTTCTCAATTAGACGCTTATTTACAAAGTTATTAAAGAACGTAATAAATTTAGAGTTTTTCATTCAAAATGTCAATTTTTGAACTAAAATATTACTGATTGCAGTACAAGCAAAGTGATTGACGATTGTAGTTTTTTATAGGTATAAAAAATCGATTTATAGTTAGATATTTTTAGTGAGAAATATGAGTGAATATGTTCCGGCGAAACTGAACCATTTATTTATTATAAAGTCTTTAAATTTATTATAAACAATAATTTATATTTATATAACAATAATAATGTCAATTTCCACCCCTAACTAACATATGCAAATTCAATAATAAACCAACCTCCCACTCCCACTTAATAATTGTTTACCCACACCATCAACTATTTCCTAGTTAATCTACTTACGCATACTCTCTTTTATACTCTCTCCCCCTTTAACCAGTTTTTGTTACATATTTACATTATTCTTCTTTTTCTTTTTATCATATTCAGTTAACGCGCAATTTTCATACGGTTCGGTTGTTTAGCAAAAGTGTCTCAATAAAGAAATTGTTTTCGTTGTGAAATAATTGAGATTATCTAAATATTTTTGCATAAAAATATAGTTAGACTGTTAATTAATATTTATATATAAAAATTTCGCTGAAAAGTTCTTTATAAATTTGCGAAAAAAGTGTGTAAAGTTGTAGGAAAATTTGTTTTAATACAAAAGCCGGTCGCTGTATTCCTTTTGTTTCGGTCGTTCGTTGAGTTTATAACGAGAGTAGTATGTGAGTGAGTGAGTGAGTGTGTAGTGTAATATTATAATATGTTTATAAACATAATAAGACAGCTTTAGCTATCAAAGCTTTTTATATTAATGTCAACTACGGAAAAGGAACTTTTCTTTTAAAAGTTTATTTTGTATTGATAAATACATACCTTTCTATGAATGATGTTATTTAGTCAGTTCTTAAACCTTTAATCGTAACTTCTGTAAATTCTTGTTATTTTCATTTTATTCTTCTTAAACTAAGTAACGCAATCAATATACAGTGATACCAATTTAGTGCCTTTTGTAGTGCAGTGGTTTCCCGGTTTAACGTATACTCAATTTACCGAATACGCGATTTAACGAACAGTCAATTCTTTCCATTGAGTACGTTATATTACGAACAAATGAAAATGTCATGGACTCGGTTTAACGAATTTTTGCAAAAAAGTAAAAAAAAATAAATGAAATCAAAAGAGAGTCATTGCAATTACATTTGTACAATGTTACAAGAGACGCTTTACGAAAAAAATGGATTAAGAGAGAAATTTATTTGTATGTAAAGAAATTTTTCGCTCACCAAAATCAAAATTTATACGTTACAAAGTCATTTTTTTAGTTTTGTTTGAACTAATTATTTAATTGAATGTGATATGAACTAATTATTATTTTTTGTTTGTTTTTGTTATAAATTAGAATAAATAAACATGATTTTTATTTAATAAAACATATATTAAAAACTGCCGGATTTAACGAATTTTTCGATATAACGAATGGGCCTGACAATATATAATTCGTTAAACCGGGAAACCACTGCACTAATATGATTTTAACTGGTTTTTAACTATAAATACATATTAATATATGTATACAGAATAAATTGTTGTATTAAAAAGTTAGTGACGATGTAAGATTGTTTAAGTTTTTCATAAATTCAAATTTATGATCTTGAATTTAAATCGAGTTTCTTTTCTAAATTAAACGCTTATTTACAAATTTATTAGAGATTTTATAAATTTCGAGTTTTTAATTCAAAATGTCGATTTTTGAAATGAAATGTTAGTGGTCACAGATTGATCTTATTTTCCCCATTAAACACTTATTTATAAAATGATTGCCGATTTTAGCTTTTTATATTAAAAATCGATTTATAGTTAGATATTTTTGGTGAGAAATAAATAAGAAACTGTACCATTTACTTTAATTAATTTAATTAATCTTTTATTAATTATAAACAAAAATTTATATCCAAATAACAATAATAATGTTAATTTCCACCCCTGACATATGCAAATTCAATAATAAACCAACCTCCCACCATAGCTGCCAGATTTGACGATTTATCGTCATTTTGACGATTTTTGGTTTCAAAAATAGCAAAATGACGATTTGACGATTTTTTCATTGAAAATGACGATTTCCTGAATTATTAAAATTTTCTATAAATTGTTAGTTTTATTAATGTTTTTGTTACCAAATTCTCTCTTTTTTGAGACAACAACTATTTCAAAAACAAAACTAAGTGATAGTAGTGTTTTCTTAATTATTGTTGTTAAGTTCAAGTAAAATAATTGCAAATAATATTGAGACAGGATAGTCGAAATTACTTATTTATGTGTAAACATAAAAATCAATTTTAAATACTGAATTCCATGAACTAAAATTTTAAGAGGAAACAATTTCTGAATTTCCACGGGGAAATTCTTCTACAAAAACTTCTCCTATTTTAACAAAACGTCGAAAGCATATTCAGCCGAATAAATTTAAATAACAAAAATACGGAATTCTTTGAAAATATGTTGAATTCTATACTCAAAATGTTATTTAAAACTTAATAAAATAAATTGTTTTGACCTTGTAAATTAACCTGAATTAATAAAATATGCTGAATTCAACAATTTATTTATAAAATACTGTTTCACACTATTCAGTTTTAGCAGACCAGTTTTTGTTAAATTCTCTTTTGAACTTGCCATTTCATCAAACATGTCAATTCAATTTTCGTACTTTTTAATGTAAATCAACATGCATGAAAAAAAAACAAAAGGAAATAAGAAAATTGACAGTACCGTCAAGTTTGTATCCCTTTTGTTCTTATATCCCTTCTCTTCCAAAAATACTTGCCTTGCCGAGTGAGAATTATAGAAGTGCAAACGGACTAAGATATTAAATATTACACAAGTTGTGTTTAACATAAAATTTTTTGTGATTTGTCATGTAAAAAGTTAAAATTTACGTATTTTGATATGTATTGTACAAGAGACTATATAAAATTGAATTTTTATGTTTTCGTTTTAATAAAGATTTCAAAATACTATTAGAAATAGTGACTTTTTATTTTTCCGATTTTTTTGACGATTTTTAAAATTCGAAATGACGATTTTTTTCTTTTTTATCGGGATTTTGACGATTTTTTACGAAATTCATCTGGCAGCCCTGCCTCCCACTCCCACTTAATAATTGTTTACCCACACCATCAACTATTTCCTAGTTAATCTACTTACGCATACTCTCTTTTATACTCTCTCCCCCTTTAACCAGTTTTTGTTACATATTTACATTATTCTTCTTTTTCTTTTTATCATATTCAGTTAACGCGCAATTTTCATACGGTTCGGTTGTTTAGCAAAAGTGTGTCAATAAAGAAATTGTTTTCGTTGTGAAATAATTGAGATTATCTAAATATTTTTGCATAAAAATATAGTTAGACTGTTAATTAATATTTATATATAAAAATTTCGCTGAAAAGTTCTTTATAAGTTTGCGCAAAAAGTGTGAAAAGTTGTAGGAAAATTTGTTTTAATACAAAAGCCGGTCGCTGTATTCCTTTTGTTTCGGTCGTTCGTTGAGTTTATAACGAGAGTAGTATGTGAGTGAGTGAGTGAGTGTGTAGTGTAATATTATAATATGTTTATAAACATAATAAGACAGCTTTAGCTATCAAAGCTTTTTATATTAATGTCAACTACGGAAAAGGAACTTTTCTTTTAAAAGTTTATTTTGTATTGATAAATACATACCTTTCTATGAATGATGTTATTTAGTCAGTTCTTAAACCTTTAATCGTAACTTCTGTAAATTCTTGTTATTTTCATTTTATTCTTCTTAAACTAATGGCGTTTTCTTTTCTAGCAAAAATGTTACACGTTTTTCCCATTTCGCATCTTTTTTAATTTTTTTGTGTTCTTTTCTGAAAAAATATCAACACTGCTAAAGTGTAGTGTTCTTTTCTATAAATGTCACACTATAAATTAAAAAATGGTGCACCTTTCACACTCTGTATTTTTAGAGGGGGAGAATCGCACGATAAAACAGCTGACCAGTGATGCCAACTTTTGAGACTCAAAACGCGTAAACATTTTTGAAAAAAGGGCTAAATGAAAAAAAATCCATATAAAATCACATCCAATTTTTTTTGCGTTTTGAGTGACTAAAATCCGGCTAAATCTAGCCCGAAAAGGGCTAAGTTGGCATCGCTGCAACTGACCTTTTTTTTGTTTATGAATGTGTATTTGTGTTAAGAAACAAAAAAAAAAAAAATACAAAATGGAAAATAATACTACTTTTTATGTGCTTAAAAATTTTTTGATGACTTGTTGAATTCATCTTCATCATCTGATGATGATAAAATATTTTATGATTATGGAAAAGTGAAAGGCTTTGTAGAGAACATAATTAATGAATACTCTGAAGTTAATGTATGTCAAATTTAATAGGACAATATCTCCTACTTCTTATATATATAATATATGTCTATATATATAATTTTTATAGTTTAAGAAGAATTTGCGTATTAGTCGGGAAGGTGCCATTGGTCTTTTTGATAAATATTCATTGTCTTATTTCAAGCGATCTTATCTAGCTTCTTCTTTTAAAAAAAAACAAAAACAGCTGTACATGAAAAAAAGTGTTACACTGTTGTAATTTTATGTTCTATTCTGACCATTAAAAATGCGACATCTTTAAAATGTGGGGTAAACATTATAAAAATGTACATAATAACGGTGTAACATTTTATTTCAGAAAAGAAAACACCATAAGTAACGCAATCAATATACAGTGATACCAATTTAGTGCCTTTTGTAGTGCAGTGGTTTCCCGGTTTAACGTATACTCAATTTACCGAATACGCGATTTAACGAACAGTCAATTCTTTCCATTGAGTACGTTATATTACGAACAAATGAAAATGTCATGGACTCGGTTTAACGAATTTTTGCAAAAAAGTAAAAAAAAATAAATGAAATCAAAAGAGAGTCATTGCAATTACATTTGTACAATGTTACAAGAGACGCTTTACGAAAAAAATGGATTAAGAGAGAAATTTATTTGTATGTAAAGAAATTTTTCGCTCACCAAAATCAAAATTTATACGTTACAAAGTCATTTTTTTAGTTTTGTTTGAACTAATTATTTAATTGAATGTGATATGAACTAATTATTATTTTTTGTTTGTTTTTGTTATAAATTAGAATAAATAAACATGATTTTTATTTAATAAAACATATATTAAAAACTGCCGGATTTAACGAATTTTTCGATATAACGAATGGGCCTGACAATATATAATTCGTTAAACCGGGAAACCACTGCACTAATATGATTTTAACTGGTTTTTAACTATAAATACATATTAATATATGTATACAGAATAAATTGTTGTATTAAAAAGTTAGTGACGATGTAAGATTGTTTAAGTTTTTCATAAATTCAAATTTATGATCTTGAATTTAAATCGAGTTTCTTTTCTAAATTAAACGCTTATTTACAAATTTATTAGAGATTTTATAAATTTCGAGTTTTTAATTCAAAATGTCGATTTTTGAAATGAAATGTTAGTGGTCACAGATTGATCTTATTTTCCCCATTAAACACTTATTTATAAAATGATTGCCGATTTTAGCTTTTTATATTAAAAATCGATTTATAGTTAGATATTTTTGGTGAGAAATAAATAAGAAACTGTACCATTTACTTTAATTAATTTAATTAATCTTTTATTAATTATAAACAAAAATTTATATCCAAATAACAATAATAATGTTAATTTCCACCCCTGACATATGCAAATTCAATAATAAACCAACCTCCCACTCCCACTTAATAATTGTTTACCCACACCATCAACTATTTCCTAGTTAATCTACTTACGCATACTCTCTTTTATACTCTCTCCCCCTTTAACCAGTTTTTGTTACATATTTACATTATTCTTCTTTTTCTTTTTATCATATTCAGTTAACGCGCAATTTTCATACGGTTCGGTTGTTTAGCAAAAGTGTGTCAATAAAGAAATTGTTTTCGTTGTGAAATAATTGAGATTATCTAAATATTTTTGCATAAAAATATAGTTAGACTGTTAATTAATATTTATATATAAAAATTTCGCTGAAAAGTTCTTTATAAGTTTGCGCAAAAAGTGTGAAAAGTTGTAGGAAAATTTGTTTTAATACAAAAGCCGGTCGCTGTATTCCTTTTGTTTCGGTCGTTCGTTGAGTTTATAACGAGAGTAGTATGTGAGTGAGTGAGTGAGTGTGTAGTGTAATATTATAATATGTTTATAAACATAATAAGACAGCTTTAGCTATCAAAGCTTTTTATATTAATGTCAACTACGGAAAAGGAACTTTTCTTTTAAAAGTTTATTTTGTATTGATAAATACATACCTTTCTATGAATGATGTTATTTAGTCAGTTCTTAAACCTTTAATCGTAACTTCTGTAAATTCTTGTTATTTTCATTTTATTCTTCTTAAACTAATGGCGTTTTCTTTTCTAGCAAAAATGTTACACGTTTTTCCCATTTCGCATCTTTTTTAATTTTTTTGTGTTCTTTTCTGAAAAAATATCAACACTGCTAAAGTGTAGTGTGTTCTTTTCTATAAATGTCACACTATAAATTAAAAAAATGGTGCACCTTTCACACTCTGTATTTTTAGAGGGGGAGAATCGCACGATAAAACAGCTGACCAGTGATGCCAACTTTTGAGACTCAAAACGCGTAAACATTTTTGAAAAAAGGGCTAAATGAAAAAAAATCCATATAAAATCACATCCAATTTTTTTTGCGTTTTGAGTGACTAAAATCCGGCTAAATCTAGCCCGAAAAGGGCTAAGTTGGCATCGCTGCAACTGACCTTTTTTTTGTTTATGAATGTGTATTTGTGTTAAGAAACAAAAAAAAAAAAATACAAAATGGAAAATAATACTACTTTTTATGTGCTTAAAAATTTTTTGATGACTTGTTGAATTCATCTTCATCATCTGATGATGATAAAATATTTTATGATTATGGAAAAGTGAAAGGCTTTGTAGAGAACATAATTAATGAATACTCTGAAGTTAATGTATGTCAAATTTAATAGGACAATATCTCCTACTTCTTATATATATAATATATGTCTATATATATAATTTTTATAGTTTAAGAAGAATTTGCGTATTAGTCGGGAAGGTGCCATTGGTCTTTTTGATAAATATTCATTGTCTTATTTCAAGCGATCTTATCTAGCTTCTTCTTTTAAAAAAAAACAAAAACAGCTGTACATGAAAAAAAGTGTTACACTGTTGTAATTTTATGTTCTATTCTGACCATTAAAAATGCGACATCTTTAAAATGTGGGGTAAACATTATAAAAATGTACATAATAACGGTGTAACATTTTATTTCAGAAAAGAAAACACCATAAGTAACGCAATCAATATACAGTGATACCAATTTAGTGCCTTTTGTAGTGCAGTGGTTTCCCGGTTTAACGTATACTCAATTTACCGAATACGCGATTTAACGAACAGTCAATTCTTTCCATTGAGTACGTTATATTACGAACAAATGAAAATGTCATGGACTCGGTTTAACGAATTTTTGCAAAAAAGTAAAAAAAAATAAATGAAATCAAAAGAGAGTCATTGCAATTACATTTGTACAATGTTACAAGAGACGCTTTACGAAAAAAATGGATTAAGAGAAAAATTTATTTGTATGTAAAGAAATTTTTCGCTCACCAAAATCAAAATTTATACGTTACAAAGTCATTTTTTTAGTTTTGTTTGAACTAATTATTTAATTGAATGTGATATGAACTAATTATTATTTTTTGTTTGTTTTTGTTATAAATTAGAATAAATAAACATGATTTTTATTTAATAAAACATATATTAAAAACTGCCGGATTTAACGAATTTTTCGATATAACGAATGGGCCTGACAATATATAATTCGTTAAACCGGGAAACCACTGCACTAATATGATTTTAACTGGTTTTTAACTATAAATACATATTAATATATGTATACAGAATAAATTGTTGTATTAAAAAGTTAGTGACGATGTAAGATTGTTTATGTTTTTCATAAATTCAAATTTATGATCTTGAATTTAAATCGAGTTTCTTTTCTAAATTAAACGCTTATTTACAAATTTATTAGAGATTTTATAAATTTCGAGTTTTTAATTCAAAATGTCGATTTTTGAAATGAAATGTTAGTGGTCACAGATTGATCTTATTTTCCCCATTAAACACTTATTTATAAAATGATTGCCGATTTTAGCTTTTTATATTAAAAATCGATTTATAGTTAGATATTTTTGGTGAGAAATAAATAAGAAACTGTACCATTTACTTTAATTAATTTAATTAATCTTTTATTAATTATAAACAATAATTTATGTATATCCAAATAACAATAATAATGTTAATTTCCACCCCTGACATATGCAAATTCAATAATAAACCAACCTCCCACTCCCACTTAATAATTGTTTACCCACACCATCAACTATTTCCTAGTTAATCTACTTACGCATACTCTCTTTTATACTCTCTCCCCCTTTAACCAGTTTTTGTTACATATTTACATTATTCTTCTTTTTCTTTTTATCATATTCAGTTAACGCGCAATTTTCATACGGTTCGGTTGTTTAGCAAAAGTGTCTCAATAAAGAAATTGTTTTCGTTGTGAAATAATTGAGATTATCTAAATATTTTTGCATAAAAATATAGTTAGACTGTTAATTAATATTTATATATAAAAATTTCGCTGAAAAGTTCTTTATAAATTTGCGAAAAAAGTGTGTAAAGTTGTAGGAAAATTTGTTTTAATACAAAAGCCGGTCGCTGTATTCCTTTTGTTTCGGTCGTTCGTTGAGTTTATAACGAGAGTAGTATGTGAGTGAGTGAGTGAGTGTGTAGTGTAATATTATAATATGTTTATAAACATAATAAGACAGCTTTAGCTATCAAAGCTTTTTATATTAATGTCAACTACGGAAAAGGAACTTTTCTTTTAAAAGTTTATTTTGTATTGATAAATACATACCTTTCTATGAATGATGTTATTTAGTCAGTTCTTAAACCTTTAATCGTAACTTCTGTAAATTCTTGTTATTTTCATTTTATTCTTCTTAAACTAAGTAACGCAATCAATATACAGTGATACCAATTTAGTGCCTTTTGTAGTGCAGTGGTTTCCCGGTTTAACGTATACTCAATTTACCGAATACGTGATTTAACGAACAGTCAATTCTTTCCATTGAGTACGTTATATTACGAACAAATGAAAATGTCATGGACTCGGTTTAACGAATTTTTGCAAAAAAGTAAAAAAAAATAAATGAAATCAAAAGAGAGTCATTGCAATTACATTTGTACAATGTTACAAGAGACGCTTTACGAAAAAAATGGATTAAGAGAAAAATTTATTTGTATGTAAAGAAATTTTTCGCTCACCAAAATCAAAATTTATACGTTACAAAGTCATTTTTTTAGTTTTGTTTAAACTAATTATTTAATTGAATGTGATATGAACTAATTATTATTTTTTGTTTGTTTTTGTTATAAATTAGAATAAATAAACATGATTTTTATTTAATAAAACATATATTAAAAACTGCCGGATTTAACGAATTTTTCGATATAACGAATGGGCCTGACAATATATAATTCGTTAAACCGGGAAACCACTGCACTAATATGATTTTAACTGGTTTTTAACTATAAATACATATTAATATATGTATACAGAATAAATTGTTGTATTAAAAAGTTAGTGACGATGTAAGATTGTTTAAGTTTTTCATAAATTCAAATTTATGATCTTGAATTTAAATCGAGTTTCTTTTCTAAATTAAACGCTTATTTACAAATTTATTAGAGATTTTATAAATTTCGAGTTTTTAATTCAAAATGTCGATTTTTGAAATGAAATGTTAGTGGTCACAGATTGATCTTATTTTCCCCATTAAACACTTATTTATAAAATGATTGCCGATTTTAGCTTTTTATATTAAAAATCGATTTATAGTTAGATATTTTTGGTGAGAAATAAATAAGAAACTGTACCATTTACTTTAATTAATTTAATTAATCTTTTATTAATTATAAACAATAATTTATGTATATCCAAATAACAATAATAATGTTAATTTCCACCCCTGACATATGCAAATTCAATAATAAACCAACCTCCCACTCCCACTTAATAATTGTTTACCCACACCATCAACTATTTCCTAGTTAATCTACTTACGCATACTCTCTTTTATACTCTCTCCCCCTTTAACCAGTTTTTGTTACATATTTACATTATTCTTCTTTTTCTTTTTATCATATTCAGTTAACGCGCAATTTTCATACGGTTCGGTTGTTTAGCAAAAGTGTCTCAATAAAGAAATTGTTTTCGTTGTGAAATAATTGAGATTATCTAAATATTTTTGCATAAAAATATAGTTAGACTGTTAATTAATATTTATATATAAAAATTTCGCTGAAAAGTTCTTTATAAATTTGCGAAAAAAGTGTGTAAAGTTGTAGGAAAATTTGTTTTAATACAAAAGCCGGTCGCTGTATTCCTTTTGTTTCGGTCGTTCGTTGAGTTTATAACGAGAGTAGTATGTGAGTGAGTGAGTGAGTGTGTAGTGTAATATTATAATATGTTTATAAACATAATAAGACAGCTTTAGCTATCAAAGCTTTTTATATTAATGTCAACTACGGAAAAGGAACTTTTCTTTTAAAAGTTTATTTTGTATTGATAAATACATACCTTTCTATGAATGATGTTATTTAGTCAGTTCTTAAACCTTTAATCGTAACTTCTGTAAATTCTTGTTATTTTCATTTTATTCTTCTTAAACTAAGTAACGCAATCAATATACAGTGATACCAATTTAGTGCCTTTTGTAGTGCAGTGGTTTCCCGGTTTAACGTATACTCAATTTACCGAATACGTGATTTAACGAACAGTCAATTCTTTCCATTGAGTACGTTATATTACGAACAAATGAAAATGTCATGGACTCGGTTTAACGAATTTTTGCAAAAAAGTAAAAAAAAATAAATGAAATCAAAAGAGAGTCATTGCAATTACATTTGTACAATGTTACAAGAGACGCTTTACGAAAAAAATGGATTAAGAGAAAAATTTATTTGTATGTAAAGAAATTTTTCGCTCACCAAAATCAAAATTTATACGTTACAAAGTCATTTTTTTAGTTTTGTTTAAACTAATTATTTAATTGAATGTGATATGAACTAATTATTATTTTTTGTTTGTTTTTGTTATAAATTAGAATAAATAAACATGATTTTTATTTAATAAAACATATATTAAAAACTGCCGGATTTAACGAATTTTTCGATATAACGAATGGGCCTGACAATATATAATTCGTTAAACCGGGAAACCACTGCACTAATATGATTTTAACTGGTTTTTAACTATAAATACATATTAATATATGTATACAGAATAAATTGTTGTATTAAAAAGTTAGTGACGATGTAAGATTGTTTAAGTTTTTCATAAATTCAAATTTATGATCTTGAATTTAAATCGAGTTTCTTTTCTAAATTAAACGCTTATTTACAAATTTATTAGAGATTTTATAAATTTCGAGTTTTTAATTCAAAATGTCGATTTTTGAAATGAAATGTTAGTGGTCACAGATTGATCTTATTTTCTCCATTAAACACTTATTTATAAAATGATTGCCGATTTTAGCTTTTTATATTAAAAATCGATTTATAGTTAGATATTTTTGGTGAGAAATAAAGAAGAAACTGTACCATTTACTTTAATTAATTTAATTAATCTTTTATTAATTATAAACAAAAATTTATATCCAAATAACAATAATAATGTTAATTTCCACCCCTGACATATGCAAATTCAATAATAAACCAACCTCCCACTCCCACTTAATAATTGTTTACCCACACCATCAACTATTTCCTAGTTAATCTACTTACGCATACTCTCTTTTATACTCTCTCCCCCTTTAACCAGTTTTTGTTACATATTTACATTATTCTTCTTTTTCTTTTTATCATATTCAGTTAACGCGCAATTTTCATACGGTTCGGTTGTTTAGCAAAAGTGTGTCAATAAAGAAATTGTTTTCGTTGTGAAATAATTGAGATTATCTAAATATTTTTGCATAAAAATATAGTTAGACTGTTAATTAATATTTATATATAAAAATTTCGCTGAAAAGTTCTTTATAAGTTTGCGCAAAAAGTGTGAAAAGTTGTAGGAAAATTTGTTTTAATACAAAAGCCGGTCGCTGTATTCCTTTTGTTTCGGTCGTTCGTTGAGTTTATAACGAGAGTAGTATGTGAGTGAGTGAGTGAGTGTGTAGTGTAATATTATAATATGTTTATAAACATAATAAGACAGCTTTAGCTATCAAAGCTTTTTATATTAATGTCAACTACGGAAAAGGAACTTTTCTTTTAAAAGTTTATTTTGTATTGATAAATACATACCTTTCTATGAATGATGTTATTTAGTCAGTTCTTAAACCTTTAATCGTAACTTCTGTAAATTCTTATTATTTTCATTTTATTATTCTTAAACTAATGGCGTTTTCTTTTCTAGCAAAAATGTTACACGTTTTTCCCATTTCGCATCTTTTTTAATTTTTTTGTGTTCTTTTCTGAAAAAATATCAACACTGCTAAAGTGTAGTGTGTTCTTTTCTATAAATGTCACACTATAAATTAAAAAAATGGTGCACCTTTCACACTCTGTATTTTTAGAGGGGGAGAATCGCACGATAAAACAGCTGACCAGTGATGCCAACTTTTGAGACTCAAAACGCGTAAACATTTTTGAAAAAAGGGCTAAATGAAAAAAAAATCCATATAAAATCACATCCAATTTTTTTTGCGTTTTGAGTGACTAAAATCCGGCTAAATCTAGCCCTAAAAGGGCTAAGTTGGCATCGCTGCAACTGACCTTTTTTTTGTTTATGAATGTGTATTTGTGTTAAGAAACAAAAAAAAAATACAAAATGGAAAATAATACTACTTTTTATGTGCTTAAAAAATTTTTGATGACTTGTTGAATTCATCTTCATCATCTGATGATGATAAAATATTTTATGATTATGGAAAAGTGAAAGGCTTTGTAGAGAACATAATTAATGAATACTCTGAAGTTAATGTATGTCAAATTTAATAGGACAATATCTCCTACTTCTTATATATATAATATATGTCTATATATATAATTTTTATAGTTTAAGAAGAATTTGCGTATTAGTCGGGAAGGTGCCATTGGTCTTTTTGATAAATATTCATTGTCTTATTTCAAGCGATCTTATCTAGCTTCTTCTTTTAAAAAAAAACAAAAACAGCTGTACATGAAAAAAAGTGTTACACTGTTGTAATTTTATGTTCTATTCTGACCATTAAAAATGCGACATCTTTAAAATGTGGGGTAAACATTATAAAAATGTACATAATAACGGTGTAACATTTTATTTCAGAAAAGAAAACACCATAAGTAACGCAATCAATATACAGTGATACCAATTTAGTGCCTTTTGTAGTGCAGTGGTTTCCCGGTTTAACGTATACTCAATTTACCGAATACGCGATTTAACGAACAGTCAATTCTTTCCATTGAGTACGTTATATTACGAACAAATGAAAATGTCATGGACTCGGTTTAACGAATTTTTGCAAAAAAGTAAAAAAAAATAAATGAAATCAAAAGAGAGTCATTGCAATTACATTTGTACAATGTTACAAGAGACGCTTTACGAAAAAAATGGATTAAGAGAGAAATTTATTTGTATGTAAAGAAATTTTTCGCTCACCAAAATCAAAATTTATACGTTACAAAGTCATTTTTTTAGTTTTGTTTGAACTAATTATTTAATTGAATGTGATATGAACTAATTATTATTTTTTGTTTGTTTTTGTTATAAATTAGAATAAATAAACATGATTTTTATTTAATAAAACATATATTAAAAACTGCCGGATTTAACGAATTTTTCGATATAACGAATGGGCCTGACAATATATAATTCGTTAAACCGGGAAACCACTGCACTAATATGATTTTAACTGGTTTTTAACTATAAATACATATTAATATATGTATACAGAATAAATTGTTGTATTAAAAAGTTAGTGACGATGTAAGATTGTTTAAGTTTTTCATAAATTCAAATTTATGATCTTGAATTTAAATCGAGTTTCTTTTCTAAATTAAACGCTTATTTACAAATTTATTAGAGATTTTATAAATTTCGAGTTTTTAATTCAAAATGTCGATTTTTGAAATGAAATGTTAGTGGTCACAGATTGATCTTATTTTCCCCATTAAACACTTATTTATAAAATGATTGCCGATTTTAGCTTTTTATATTAAAAATCGATTTATAGTTAGATATTTTTGGTGAGAAATAAATAAGAAACTGTACCATTTACTTTAATTAATTTAATTAATCTTTTATTAATTATAAACAAAAATTTATATCCAAATAACAATAATAATGTTAATTTCCACCCCTGACATATGCAAATTCAATAATAAACCAACCTCCCACTCCCACTTAATAATTGTTTACCCACACCATCAACTATTTCCTAGTTAATCTACATACGCATACTCTCTTTTATACGCTCTCCCCCTTTAACCAGTTTTTGTTACATATTTACATTATTCTTCTTTTTCTTTTTATCATATTCAGTTAACGCGCAATTTTCATACGGTTCGGTTGTTTAGCAAAAGTGTCTCAATAAAGAAATTGTTTTCGTTGTGAAATAATTGAGATTATCTAAATATTTTTGCATAAAAATATAGTTAGACTGTTAATTAATATTTATATATAAAAATTTCGCTGAAAAGTTCTTTATAAGTTTGCGCAAAAAGTGTGAAAAGTTGTAGGAAAATTTGTTTTAATACAAAAGCCGGTCGCTGTATTCCTTTTGTTTCGGTCGTTCGTTGAGTTTATAACGAGAGTAGTATGTGAGTGAGTGAGTGAGTGTGTAGTGTAATATTATAATATGTTTATAAACATAATAAGACAGCTTTAGCTATCAAAGCTTTTTATATTAATGTCAACTACGGAAAAGGAACTTTTCTTTTAAAAGTTTATTTTGTATTGATAAATACATACCTTTCTATGAATGATGTTATTTAGTCAGTTCTTAAACCTTTAATCGTAACTTCTGTAAATTCTTGTTATTTTCATTTTATTCTTCTTAAACTAAGTAACGCAATCAATATACAGTGATACCAATTTAGTGCCTTTTGTAGTGCAGTGGTTTCCCGGTTTAACGTATACTCAATTTACCGAATACGTGATTTAACGAACAGTCAATTCTTTCCATTGAGTACGTTATATTACGAACAAATGAAAATGTCATGGACTCGGTTTAACGAATTTTTGCAAAAAAGTAAAAAAAAATAAATGAAATCAAAAGAGAGTCATTGCAATTACATTTGTACAATGTTACAAGAGACGCTTTACGAAAAAAATGGATTAAGAGAAAAATTTATTTGTATGTAAAGAAATTTTTCGCTCACCAAAATCAAAATTTATACGTTACAAAGTCATTTTTTTAGTTTTGTTTGAACTAATTATTTAATTGAATGTGATATGAACTAATTATTATTTTTTGTTTGTTTTTGTTATAAATTAGAATAAATAAACATGATTTTTATTTAATAAAACATATATTAAAAACTGCCGGATTTAACGAATTTTTCGATATAACGAATGGGCCTGACAATATATAATTCGTTAAACCGGGAAACCACTGCACTAATATGATTTTAACTGGTTTTTAACTATAAATACATATTAATATATGTATACAGAATAAATTGTTGTATTAAAAAGTTAGTGACGATGTAAGATTGTTTATGTTTTTCATAAATTCAAATTTATGATCTTGAATTTAAATCGAGTTTCTTTTCTAAATTAAACGCTTATTTACAAATTTATTAGAGATTTTATAAATTTCGAGTTTTTAATTCAAAATGTCGATTTTTGAAATGAAATGTTAGTGGTCACAGATTGATCTTATTTTCCCCATTAAACACTTATTTATAAAATGATTGCCGATTTTAGCTTTTTATATTAAAAATCGATTTATAGTTAGATATTTTTGGTGAGAAATAAATAAGAAACTGTACCATTTACTTTAATTAATTTAATTAATCTTTTATTAATTATAAACAATAATTTATGTATATCCAAATAACAATAATAATGTTAATTTCCACCCCTGACATATGCAAATTCAATAATAAACCAACCTCCCACTCCCACTTAATAATTGTTTACCCACACCATCAACTATTTCCTAGTTAATCTACTTACGCATACTCTCTTTTATACGCTCTCCCCCTTTAACCAGTTTTTGTTACATATTTACATTATTCTTCTTTTTCTTTTTATCATATTCAGTTAACGCGCAATTTTCATACGGTTCGGTTGTTTAGCAAAAGTGTCTCAATAAAGAAATTGTTTTCGTTGTGAAATAATTGAGATTATCTAAATATTTTTGCATAAAAATATAGTTAGACTGTTAATTAATATTTATATATAAAAATTTCGCTGAAAAGTTCTTTATAAATTTGCGAAAAAAGTGTGTAAAGTTGTAGGAAAATTTGTTTTAATACAAAAGCCGGTCGCTGTATTCCTTTTGTTTCGGTCGTTCGTTGAGTTTATAACGAGAGTAGTATGTGAGTGAGTGAGTGAGTGTGTAATGTAATATTATAATATGTTTATAAACATAATAAGACAGCTTTAGCTATCAAAGTTTTTTATATTAATGCCAACTACGGAAAAGGAACTTTTGTTTTAAAAGTTTATTGCTTGTGTTGTACCTAAATGATTTTCTAAGAGTGTCATTATTTAGTCAGTTCTTAAACCTTTAACTTTTATTATTTCTTAATTGGCATTTTCTTTTCGTTCTTCTTTAATTATGTAATGCAATCAATATACAGTGATGCCAGTTTAGTGCTTTTTTAAACCATATTAATACAGAATGAATTGTTTTTATTTACTTCATATTAAATAACACTGTGCTTAAAGTCAAAAATCGATTTTGGAATAGAAATTAGCAGGAATTTGTGTGATAAAAGATTAAGTTTCATTTCTCAAATAAACACATATTTACAAAGTTATGAAAGATTTAAAATATTCTCTTATTGAGTTTTTCATGTAAAAATACAATTATGTATGTAAATTAGAAATATGAGTGACATCAAATGGAGCTTCTTTTTTCGTTGCTTGTAATCTTATTTACAAAGCTAATTTAATCTTATTGAGTTTTTCATGTAAAAGGTCGATTTTTGTTTAGAAATATGAGTGATCACGGAACGAGATCCTTTGTTAAATAAATGCTTATTTATGAAATTAATGACTAGTGTAGTTTATTAAAATTCGAGAGCTCAAAGATCGAGCCACTTTTCTTAAATAAACGCTTGTTTACATACAGTGTGGTTGACACGAGATTAGCACACTTGGCATTTGTAGCCAATTAAAGCCAATATTTTCTGTTATTCGTTATTTTTTAAACCCTTTATTTTTTTTAATCGTGTTACATATCACTCTAAGATTCGCCATTACATTACATAATTTTGTGCATTTCGGTGGGTTTCTTTCAAGAATACAACTACCCAAAAAAAGTTATGGATAGTAATTTAGCACTAAATAAAAATTTGACTCTCATAAAAGATACAAAAACAAAAAATTTTATTTAAATCATAATATTTTGTATGATATACCTTCATACATCTCCTGGGATCTCTCTCCACCAGAGCCATACAGCGCTCTTTTTGAATTGCATACCAAGCATTTTGAATTTCATTACACAAATTGGTAAAATTCCCTTCCTTACTTCCGTTAAGTGTTGCTCTACATCATTCCATACTCTGCTCCAAGCAACTGTTCACAATGCGTGAGTTGTGTTTTGTATCATTGTTGTGCATAAAACCTCACCTAAGTGGCATATTTTCCTTTTGTCGACCATTGTATTTAAAATTAGGGGAGAGGGGGGGGGGCACCTTAGAACACTTTTTGCTTTCAAGCTACATACAAATTTATATTTTTGAATTATTGACTTTTTACATAATTTAACTAATATATATGGAAATAGACTTTAGCTTAAGTCTACAAGTAACTTATTTTTAGTTCGATTTATGTTTTTTTTTTTATTTTTTTAATGGATGAAGTCATTGTGTTCAAATGTGCCGCCCATACGGGGCAGCTTTGAACTAGGCTGAGACAGTTTTAAACGGTAATTTTTTCCTGTAGCGCTTATGTCCAAAAATAACATAAACAGTTATATTTTTTATATATATAATAAATTCGATTTATTTATTAAGAAAAACATAAACATTAACAATTAAAAAATAAAAAAATTCAGATCAAAAATAAGTTTTATATTATTAAGACGGAAAACGCCTTGCGATTTCCATTAAAGCATCATGATCAGCATTGGATTCGTCATTTTCAGAAAATAAGAGAGAATCAACAATGTTTGGTACTTCGGTTGATAAAATAACATGTTCAAAGGTGCCCCCTTTTTCTTTCAAACCTGAACTGGCATGCCATTTCACGGAAATTTATAATAAATATTTTTTTACATAAATATCAAATAACTTAACTTAATTTTGTTTGAAATGAATTTTGGACTGCAATAAATTTCTTTCACGAAAGAAAACGATTACTGAATACTTCTTACATTCTTACAAAACAAGAAAATAAACAAATTTACAATGGCACTGTGAAAACTTGTTCACCCAACTACTTTCGGTCGACGACTGAAAAAACTAGCAAAAATTGTTAACGTTGCTAGAAAACAAGGTTGCCATGCGAAAAATTCGGTTAAGGATCGGAAAAAATTTTAAAACGAGATTTTATCAACATAGTTAAAAGGTGCCCCGGGTATAAACGTGAGGGGGCACGTTTATATATATAGTTTGATATTTATTCGTGCATCGATCTTATGTATATGTCCCACCTTTGGGTTGTGCTGTATGTTTGGAGGACTCCATACGTAGAATCAGATCCAAACCTACAAAATTTTTATTTATCTTTTTTTTTTTTTTTTTTTTTTTTTTTTAACTTCCCTTTATTATTACACCTGTCAACAAGATGACAATAAGTAATTTAATTTACAGAGGTGGGATGATAATTATCTTAAATCAGTACCTAAGATAACTTAAATCGAATTATTGAATGATAAGTAATATATAAATTTTTTAGTATCGCTCAGCTAGATCTGAAGGTGTAAACCGTTTAAGTCTTCTAGGTGCCAGGATTTCGTTTGCCGGCAACTGTCTGAGTTCCATGTTGGAATGTTGTGTTAAACGAGTTGTATGTTTAATGCTGCTGATACGGATAATTTCTTTTATTGTTTTGACGTTTAGATCTCGATGTATGTCCTCATCTCTAATATACCATTCTGCGTTGACAATAGTTCGCAATATTTTAGATTGAACTCGTTGAATAATTTTTAAGTTTGTTGTGCTAGCTGTACCCCATATTTCTACCCCGTACTTCCAAATTGGCGCTATAATTGTGTTGTATATAAGTAGTTTGCTTTGAGTTGTTAGTTTAGATTCTCTCCCTAACAGCCAAAATAATTGTCTAAACCTGTTGTTTATTTCTTTTTTCTTTTGAGTGATGTGATCTTTCCAGTTAAGTTTTGAGTCAATTATAATGCCAAGATACTTCGCCTTTGTATCCATAAGAATTGGTAGAGTATTTATTTGGATAGGTTGAAAGTTTGTTATCTTTCTATTAGTGTAGATTACTTGAATTGTTTTATCACTGTTTACTTGAATTCCCCAACTACGGAACCAATTCATTGTATTATTGAGCAGTTGTTGTAAGTTTTGCATAGCCCATTTGATGTTTGCGTGTGATGATAGTAGAACAGTGTCGTCAGCAAATGTTGCTATCATATTGTTATTTGTTGTAGGAGTTGGAATATCTGATGTAAACAGGAGGTAAAGCATTGGTCCGAGGACACTACCTTGAGGTACTCCAGCTTTTATAGAAAGTATTTTTGAATACTCGTCTTTATATTTAACATAGAATCTTCGGTTTTGTAGGTAGTTTTGTAGTATTAAGAAGAATTCTTTTGGCAATTGATTTTTTAGTTTATGAAGAAGACCTTTGTGCCATACGCTATCAAACGCCTTTGCAACGTCGAGGTATGTTGCAACGCAAAAGTTTTTTTTGTCAATATCAGACGATATTTTATTTGTTACTCTATGAATTTGTTGTATAGTAGAGAACTTTCGCCTAAATCCAAATTGGTGTTTGGGGATGAGTTGTCTTTCTAGAAGAATTGGTTCAATACGTTCATAGAAGAGTTTTTCGAAGATCTTTGACAGCAGTGGCAGAAGGCTAATTGGCCTGTAAGATGTTGTTTTTGAGGCATCTTTGTTTGGTTTAGGAATAGCGATTATCTCAGCGACTTTCCATACTTTTGGGAAATATTTAATATCTATAACTGAATTAAATAAATTTCTTAAATAGACTAGGGCCTTATTCGGCAATTCTTTTAGTAGTTTTCCGGTGATCTGATCATAACCAGGAGATTTATTATCTTTTGTTGTTTTTATAATTTTTTTAATTTCATTAATTGAAATTCTTCTGATATGAGAGTTGGAAGAGCTGTTTGGAAAACTTTGAAGAGTTATATCCTTTTCGTCCATTGGATTTGTAAAGGTTTTAGAAAAATGATCTGCAAGAACATTAGCTTTTTCTTCATTTGTGCGGGCCCATGTGAGATCAGGTTTTTGGATCGGCGGCTGATGTAAAATTCCATTATTTATTTTTTTGGTTGCTTTCCAGAGCGAGTAATTTGTTGTAGCTGATGAGTCAAGGTTAGTAAGATATCTTTGTAGTTTATCTTCTTTGTCCTTCTTTAGCAAGTTTTTGAGATCTTTTGTGAGCCTATTAAGGTGGGTTTTGTCCTGAATTGACCTTGTAGTTTGCCATCTTTTTCTTAATCTTCGTTTGGCTTTTATTTTCTCTTGGATGTGAGGTGGGATACTGAATTTATCTACTGTGTGTGTTCTGGATGGAGTAGAATCACTAACCGCGTTTATAAGCGTATCATTGAAAAAAGTTATAGAATTATCCAATTCTTCTTCGGTTTTTAGCGATATATTTGTCTCGAGTTTTGTCTCTAAGATTTCTCTGAAACAATCCCAGTCGGTTTTCTTGTTGTATATAAATTTATTTTGATTGGATAGAAGTACATCGGTTTGGTATATAAGTACCACTGGAGAGTGGTCAGAAGATAATTCAAAGCATGATTTTATATTTAGATAATCATGTCTTATATTCTTGGTAATAAAAAAGTCTAAGAGATCTGGTTTTTTGTGAATGTTTGTAGGCCAGTAAGTAGGCTCTCCAGTACTTATAAATTTGCATTTGAATTCATTTATTGCCTCTAGCAAATTTTTTCCTTTCGATAGTGTTAATCGAGATCCCCAAACTGTATTTTTGGAGTTAAAATCACCACCCACTATAAACCGATTCCCAAGAGATTTAAGGAGTTCAAGATATTCAATTTTTGTGTTATTATGTTTCGGCGGGCAGTAGACTGCAGATAATACAAATGGACCGTGTATATCTTCTATTAAAATGGAAGTAGCTTGAATATAATCTTTTCTAAAATTTTGTAATTCAGTACATTTAATGGATTTTCGTATTATTATTGCTGTACCCCCATGCGCTGTGTTGTCAGGATGATTTGTATAAAAGATTGAGTAGTTTGGTATGGCTATAAAGCTTTTTTGCGTGAAGTGGGTTTCAGAGACAAGTAGCACGTCTACTGAAGAGCGATTTAAAAATAATTTTAGTTCGAGTGTGTGTTGGATAAGCCCGTTCGCGTTCCATTGTACTATATTAAGTTTACTTAGTCTGTCCATCGAGCTTAGTTAGAAGTACTGTGATAATGTTCATCATGTTAGATACTTGAGAAATCAGTTGCTTCATCATATCTTTAAGGTCTTGCATATCATTACTTTTTTGCGGTGTAGTGGAACTGAGTAAAGAATTACTAATAATGGACATTTCCTCAGTATTAGGGTTTTGACTCTGTGCTGTTGCTTGAGCGTAAGTCACTGTTGGATTTATTCTACTGTTTGTTGTAGGTACGTTTCGAGAATTATCAGCTTGTTGTGTTTGGTGTTCTTGGACGGTTATTTTTTCTTTGTTTCTTAGTGGTGGAAATTGCTTAATTTTGAGGGATTTGTATACCATACATCCTTTATAATTTGCGGTATGGTTTTCACCGCATAACGCGCATTTAATATGTTCGCTTTTCTGTTTGATTGGGCAAAGCATAGTTTTGTGATCTCCAGCACATTTAACGCAAACGGGGATTTTGTTGCAAAAGTTTTTGGTGTGGCCATATTTTTGGCAGTTTGTACATTGAGGTAAAGTTCTTTTTGAACGTGGAGGTTCAAAACTAATTTTACAGTGTAAAAGGTGGGTTAAAGAATATATTTCCTTATTATTTTGACTTGATTTAAGTTCAATAGAAAACAGAGATAGTGGTTTTTTTGTACCAGTTTGTAGGATATTTTGGATATGTGTTACTTCGTGTCCTAGTTCACATAGTTCTTTTTTTATTTCCTCTTTATCGGTTGAATAATGCATATTACGCAAGAAAACCTTGAAACCTTTTTGTTCTTTGGGTTTATAAGTGTAGTATTGGGTGTTTTTAGCTCTTAATAGGTTTACTATTTGGGTGTAGTGAATAGATTCTAAAGGTTGAATTTTTATTTCATTTTCTTTAAGAACACGTATTTCGTAATGACAATTTGGTAAGGAGTTTAAAGCATTATTGAGGTTATCTATGAATTGCACGTTTTGAACATATATTGGTGGGGGCTTTGTAGGTTTATTTTTTTCTGGTTGTTTGTGGGGAACACCATCATTTTGAATTTGGTCTTCTTTATTTTCATTATCATCAATAGATAATATTTCAAACCTATTTGGGGTTGAAGGTTGGCTTAACCAGTATGATTTTAGTGTTTTTTGTGGCTGCTCTTTAGTTTTAACTTTTTTATTGCTGTTTGTGTTTTCAATAAGTTTTGTGGGTGAGTTACGAGGCCTCTTTGATATGTTACTGTTTTTTAATTTCTCTTTATTTAAGGGAGTATGAATTTCATGTAACTTACTTGTTGTCATTATTGGTAAGTATGAGAAGGCTGTTGATGTTACTGTTGTTGTTGCTAAAGCTAGAGTTGTTATTGCTGAGTACGATGTTGTGGTAGTTGTAGTTGTTGGTGCGAGAGTAGTAACCAAAGAGTAAGGAGTTGTGTTATTAGTTGTAAGTGTGGGGGTTGTTGAAATAAATTGGAATGTAGTTGCAGTTATTTGAGTATCAGTTGTTGGAGTAGTACATTGAGAGCTCCAAGAGAGGGGTTTCAATTGCGATTGCGCAGTGAGACTAGGATATTTTTGGTGATCATTCGGATTGTAATCTGATGCAGATGCATAAGTATTTTGAGCGGGAAGAGAGTTTGAGCTTATTGATGGTGCTTGACCATTCGCACTTATAACACATAAGCTATTTACTGTAGTAAGGTTTGACTGAGACAGATGTTTATCACTTTTTTTATTGTTAGGGGAGCGGCACCTCTCCGGCGGGGGAGAGCGCTCAATGGGCATTTTTATATTTTCTATGCTTATTTATATTTTAAACTTTTGTTTATTATTTAGTATGTAGCATCATTAACAGCGGATAATGATAGCTGATTTATTTTAATTTTGTTTATTTTTTTTTTAGCGTCTTTTCGCAATATTTTTATATGTTTTTTATATACTTTTTGTACTTAAAAGATGATTTTATACGGAGCGACGAAAAAAAACACGTCCGCACGTTAGATGTGATTACTAAGTGATTTATTTATCAATCCAGAGAATATTCTTCCAGAAAATTGTTGGTTTTTTTAAGTGCTCATGGGCAAAAGAAATCCGGGACTGTGAGTTCTTTTTTGAAACATGTGACTTATGCAGAACAATGCATCCACTCAGGTTTTTTTCATTGAGTCTTCTTATAGTTCAAGAAGAGACGTCAATACCGAATTTTGTTAAAGCTCTTTGAGCTATTCGAATATGGCCTAATGAATTGTAGGCCTTCTTCCTTAAAATACTTGCAATCTCGCCAATGGTGCTCCTTTTAGAGTTCATCTGGTGAATAATCTTACGCTGTTCCTCTGTGCACCACTTTTTGCCATGTATAACGTTCACTTATCTATTTTTACTCAATCAAGTTTGTTTATTCCACAATCAAGCTTGTGTCTTAAGTCTTATCTAAGCGAACGTTATCGTTCGACATCGTGGGTCAGGGGGTTAATATTTTGTCTCACAAAATATTTTCAGAACTTATTAGTTCCTGGAAGCTTACCACGAGAAACTAACAAAATATATACCTAAGTTTTCTTTTACGTACTAAATTATTGTCCAGCTCAAATTGCCTATGAATTGCAATTAACCACAAATAGAAGAAAATATTAAGAAAGAATTCAATAAAAAAATAAAAATAAATATACTTTTTAAAACAGTATATATAAAGTGTGCTAACCTCTTGTCCACCACTGTAGTAGTTGTAATTTAGATACACTTACATTTATCAATATGTAGATTCACATATTACGTAATTTTATTAAATATTATTTAGTATTTCAGAATATTTATATTCTATGCCAGATTATTGGTTTTTTAAAATCAAAATTTTTGTATTTTATGTCCTTTAGCGTTTTATTTTCAAAGGCAGTTGGTATCACCGTCTACGTAATTGAAGTTAAGAAAATCGTTTAAAACAAAATATTCAACTCAAGATTAAATTAATAATAAATAAATTAAAAAATAAGTAAAGATATTAATTAAATATATAAAGCAAATAATTCAATAAAAGGGTTTAAATGAGAAATATGTGTGTACGTGCGAAATAATAAAGAAAATTAAATAAAAAATTTCCGCGATCGTTTATCCGGCGTTAGTGGGTTAAATAAATAAATACAAATTCATTAAATTAATGAAAAAGTAATGTGTTCATACCATTATAAATAAAATAAATAAAAATCTCATTGTTGGTATTTATAGCAGAGTCTTTAATGAAAGAGACAAAATGTAATAAAAATGTGTAAAAAAAAGAGAAATAAAATTTCAATTAAAATAGAAAATTAAATGAAATGATATAAAATATACATAATAGTGAAGAGGCAATTAATCAAAGCATTTAACTATGTATTAAAAGTTATATCGTTATCATCTGCAAATCAGCTTCATCTAATTCCATCTTTCCAAAAATTCAAGGTAAGAATTCATGATAATTAATTATATGTATGTAAATTTAAAAAAAATTACATGAGACACGTGCTAAAATTACGATATAAAATATGTACATACATACATACATATGTATGTAGCTCAAAATTTAGAATAATGAGATTCTGTTGATATACTGTGATTTCTCCTAATAAAAATGAAAAATGTGTTTCCTATTGGAAATATTAAATTTTTTTAGCATACCCTTTTAGACAGTAAGTGTTTATTCATTTAATACCTTAATCTAAATAGAATTACCTTGCTAATAAGATAGACAAACAAAAACTAATTAGAAACTAAGCCAAGTTCAGACCAACTGCGTAAACCCTTTTCAAAAATTAAAATCTTTAACAATAAATAAACCACTTTTATCTATTTGTTCTTTATTTTATTAAATATTTTCTATTTTTATTATTCTCAAAGTAAAAGCTTTTATTTTTTAAAAATCATCTTAATAGAAAAACACAATAATTTATCACGAATAATAATTTATAAATAAAATTTTAAAAATTGCAGTAGTTGACTAAAAATGTTTAAAACAAATTGATTAGCAATTTTTTGGTTGGAAATGATTAATATGTTTGCATGTTCAGGCAGGCAGTTTGGTACGAGATGCGTTTAAAGTTTTAAAAAAAAAAATCTAAAAATAAAAAAAATCTTAAAAAATCTAAAAATTAAAACAAAAAAAATTAAACAATAAACTAAACCTGTGTAGCAACTTAAATTAATACAATTTATTCATAAATTACATTACTAAAAAAAAAAAAATACAAACATTTTTGACGATTTATCATCGATTAATAGAACTAAAAGATTTTTTTTGTTTTGTAAAATTATAAAAAAGAAGGAACAATCCAACAAAACCAAAAAATTGGTAAAAGGAAACTCATAATTACAACAGCAACGTTTTTATGGCACTGTTTAACAATTGGGTGTGGGTGTTAGACCTTCTATTGCCTCTGGACCTTTAGTTTCCACTAAAACGGCTAGTAGTTTTTTGAGTTCCTTTTCTATTTCTTTCTTACGCCCCACCTTGTCCATCTGATCCTTTTCGGGTTTTTTTAAAGCACCACTTTTGATTTTCTTTTCGATTTCTTCGATTTCACGCAGTTTCTTGTTGAGTTTTTTACACTTCTTTTGCAGTTCCTGTGTATCATCCTCCACATTCAGATGATTTTCGAGATTTTTGGTCAAAGCCTCAATGGTTTTTGTAGACTCGTTTATTGATTTTGCCGCTGTGGAAGCTTTGGTTTTCTGACCATTCATGGTAGGTTTAGTTACGTTAACGTTGGCGGGTAGTTTGAGTACTCCAGGTATTTGTTGATGCTTGGCCGACGCAGCAGCTGCTTCTTTTTTGGCTTTGGCTCTTTCCTTTTTCTCTCGTTCTCTTTTGGCCGCTTCCACCACTTCGGGACACAAACCCGGCGGCAGACCTGTGGCTTTTCGTTGGGCGAATTGTTTACCTTTGCTTTCATACAGCGGCACCTCCTCCTGCGGCACATAACCTTCTTTTACTCGGCGGGCCTTGCGCCATGTACCATCAGGTCTTTGGGTGGCTGGTATAAATTTTCCTAAATATAAATTAGGAATACTCTTGAAATATTTATACGTTTTTTTATTTTACAATTTCATTCATACTACCTTCACTGTTTGTCGAATAAGTGGCCATGGCTAAGCGCGTTTATGCTTGTATTGCCAAAATGCAAAGCAGACGACACACAAACAAAAATGCTCTAAAAAAGCGGCCTTGGTCTTTATAAAAAAATTAATTAATTATATTTTACTCTTATAGTATTCCCTAATTCTTTACTTCACTCTTTGTGGTCTGTTAAAGCTGTTTAGTCAGTGGAAGGGCGTCTGCTAAAATGTAAATGTTTTGTTGTTTCAAGTAAAAACAAAATATTTTATTAAATTGCAATAAGAAAAAATACTTTTACGCGTTATTACTAAATACACAGCTGTCACAAGTGACAGCAGTTTGTGTATATTTTTATAGCAGGACAGGGTGACCCACGGTTTATCATATAAATAATGAAAGAGCTGCCAGTTAGCTTTCAAACACAGGGTGGTAATAATAATTGTTACTGGTGGTGAATTAGGTTTTACCGTTACTTTTAGTTATTTGGAAGGTGGAATATTTGAATTTGTGTTAAGTAGAGAGAGAATTGGTAAAATTGTTTAAAATATTAGAATTAACAAACTTTTTTGGTTTTGTGTTTAATTAACTGTAAAACTCATTTTAAAACAACTGTACTTTAACGAAAGATATAAACACTTGTTTTATTTCAAATATTAATTATGTTAACAATTTGACACAGTACGCTAAAGAAAATCTTAATCATATATATTTAAAATCTTAATATTACATAGATGTTGTTGTTGTTTTTCTTGTTGTAACAGCCAGAACAATTTTACAATATTTAATTTGAGGGTTTTGCATGTAAGTATGTATGTAGATCAGGCCCAAGAAATTGTGCTACTTCAACAAGGTGCAGGATCAGTGATGATAACTTTTTTATTTCGATTACCGTACAGTTCTAAAAAATTACCGTATACTATTAAAATTTGTATTTTCAGTAAAATCTATTTATAGATTTTTGTAATATTGAAAGCTTAGCTAATAATTTGGATTGGTTTTATAACAAAAATAGCTCATGGCTGTCTATATGAGTTTTTGATTATATTAATTTTTTATGATCATAGGCATTTTGGTTAAAATATAGAAAATGTTTGTCATTGAATTTAATATTAAAATTATCACTAGAAATAACAAACATTTTTGACTGTATAATTCCTTCAAGTGTATTAGTATTTAGCCTGTTTCTTATTTTAGTTTTGTTTAGATTTATTACTGAAAAAATTCGTTCTATAGTAACCGAACTAAGTGACAAAGAAAATATATAAACCAACATTTTTTTTAAAACTGGAAACATTATGGAGTCGTACCCTTTCTTCATATTGAAGGCGATTTTGTAAAACTGAAGAATGTCACATTTATCAACATCTTCTATTTGCCTTATTAGCCTAAATTGCATAGCTTCTGGGAAATGCAAAACTAAAGGAATTATGGATTTATTGATATCGAACAGTTCGGGATTTATTATATCCATTTTTTTTAAAGATTGCATTTGATTTGATTCAAAAGGAAATCTTTTTTTAATTTCTTGAGCACTTCTTATATAAAATTTCTTGCAATCAGTTTTAAATACAGCTAATTTGTGTGTTGAAATATCCATACTTAAAAGACTTGTGATATATATATTATATATATATATATATAGTTTGTATCATTTTGTATATTGTATATCATGTGTAGACACATTCACCCCTATCGTGAATAAATTATAAATAGGAAAAATGTGAAAAGGGAACAAATTTCATGTGGAATTTTTATTCACAGGGGCGATTATGAAAATAAAACTAACGCTTAAAAATTTAAAATATTTGGAAAGTGTAATGAGCACCCTGACTACATGCTGAACATATGCCAAAATGCTCAATCCTGTTGTTAGTTGTACCAATTGATCCTGCTTATAACTGTTTATGCTATTCTCGTATATAAGTAGGTCCTTCAACTGTGTGATGTAAAGTTTTGATTGACTTCTCTGGTGACATTTCAGAAGTAACTGTTGGGTCAACATGACTATGCGTTCCTTGACCTGCAGAATCTTATACTATGTTTCCACAGTACATGCTTCGCTCTCTATTCATGCTTCACACCCCAATCATGAGCTAAACAACTTGCTTCACCATACAAAATTTCAAGAGCGAATCAAGTAGATCATATTGAAAAAATTGCACTCTTCTCTAACTTTTATCGCAAGTTTATCTGCACTAGCTGTAAAAATTTAATATTATTGCAAACAAAGCAAATTATTTTCTTTTTGCTGGAAGTTAAGAAAGTAAATACGTACGAATGTATGTTTTTTTCAAGTAAGCTAACTAATTTCCACTCACTTTTTTGTCCATTAAGAAAAATTATTTTCCACAAATTGTAAATTATATTTTTTTTATTCTGTTTGTTTATTAAAAACAACTGTCAAATCGAATCTAGTTTATTAGTCATGTAGTCATGAGATACGTGTGTAACTCGATATTTGTCCAAATTCTTCTAGAGAATTTCATCCTAAAAGCTAAATTTTTCAAAATGCAAGTAAATTTGACTGTTAAGTGCTTAACAGTGGTCTGTTGACTGTAACATTATCAATGTTAGCAAATATGGTTTTTGTCTGTGCTACTCAAATTCGAATTTATCTTCACACACATAAATAATGGCGGATATGTTTGGAGAGAGTATGCAAAAATTGTATTCAACGTATGAACCTTTTGAGGCGTAGCCGCGATCTACATTTACATAAAATCATCTGTAAACATTGACTATAGATCGTTCTATCGACTCAAATAAAGATTTCACACATTTCTCTAAATTTTGTGTGTTTTTTTTTTTCTTAAAGCAAACTCGAAAGCTCTGAAAAAAATCGCACTTTACAATTTTATTAAAAATTTTGTTTAAAACTTTCTCACAGTATGTCCATAATTCAATGAACTACTGTTAGACATCTATCAATCTATCTTTTCATTCATTAAAATGCACAATTATATGTCTTATTGGCGAATTTGACAGCAAATAGTTTAAAATATATATCTATTGCAAAATTAATGCTGCTAGCTAAAATAAAATAAAGTATAATTATTAATTTTAACTCATCGCAAAATCGTGACTGTTGTGACATGTGCGAATTTTTATTTTGCATACATCAGCTTCAACAATTAGCACTAAGAATATTTACTTAAACAAAACAAATAATAAACTAGGAAATATAAAACAATTAAATTAATTAATGGCAAAAACAACAACACCACTGAACACACCCACTAAAACTAACTGCAATCAAATGGTAATAAGATTCTAAATCTCAGGAGTAGATTCTGAAATTAATTAGGAATATCTGCATAAATTAATATGTATGTATGTACATGAATATTTCTTTCTTATTTTGTCATAAAAATATTTGCCTTTAATAAATATTAATTTAACATGTGTCTGCCAGCTATAAAATAACAATTTGTGAAAAAATCCTCATAAATTTAATTATTTGAAATTGAGAAATATACTTGTTCTTAAACATTGACAAAGACCAGTTAGATATTGTTTGAATTTTGAATTCTTTTAATTTACGGCAGCTGCATTACCATTTTTTAAACTGTATATGGCATAAAGCAATTCAAAACCCAAATTGTTTTCAACACTGCACGTTTTTTCGTTAACAATTTAATTAAACACATGTCATTACAGCCAAATTTGGAAACAAATTTTAAAAAATCACCAGAACGTTAATTGGCGCTTGAAGCTAATTTAAATAGTTAAATTTATTGGGGAATATTACCACTTACAACAGGACATGAATCAGCCATGAAGTATGTATGCATTAATTACACAACAGTTTCCAAAGATCTGCTAATTTCTATGATTTGCGTTGCATATTCGTAATAGGGATAAGTTAATTGAAATGTGTATAATATTAGTTAAGTTAGATTAAAAAATAAAAGATTAAATCAATTGGTGTTTACTGTCTTACAATTTTTCATAAATAAATAAATAAATAAATAAATAATTTCTCTTGCTCTAAAATCTATTCCCTATCACGCTGTCATAAACTGAAAACAAAACAAACTTATTTATTATTTAAGGATGTTTGCAAACAAATTTGTATGTTTATGACCGGCCTTCACGCAAAATTGCGTCGAACTTAATCAATCCGTTAGTTTATCAAACTTAAATATCTAGAAGCCAAGTATAGGGTGTTTTTTTAGAAGTACAGAACTTTAATTAGGCAACACTTTTTTAACTGGCGGCCATTTTGTCAGCTGTCAAGTGATTTATGTTTTAGTTTTTGGTTTGACATTTCAACATGAATATTTGAATTTTATTTTGAAAATCATGGTTCTGTGTTTTTTTAGATGTACTCGTATAGAACTTTGAAATGGAATAAAACAAAAATGATTTTTTTTTTAATCGGCATGAAACATATTTTTTTCGAATGATACTCTTCTGGAATTATAATTTAAATACGACTTCTGGCATATGACTGGCTCGGACCTAGTTTAATCGAATGTTGTCCTCCAAGTGGCCAATCGTTTCGGGCTTATCGGCGTAAACTAGCGCCTTTAAACGCAAATCACTTGACGGCTGACAAAATGGCAGCCAGTTAAAAAAAGTGTTAACTTACTTAAAGTTATGTACATCTAAAAAAAATCACCCTATATTATCACTCCGTGAAATCATAAATTATAAATCTTACCTTCGTAATACAGAAGTTGTTTAATACGTTTTAATCTTTAGTTAAAGTTTCAAATAACACCCTGTCACAATATAACAATATACATAAATAAATAGTTATAAAGAAATTCCACCATATTTTAAACATAAACAAAACATTTTAAATTAATATAATAAAATAAAATATTCTTCTTGTTTTTACACAGTTTATCATCATCGTTTTTGTCGTCAAAAACAAAAGTGTTTTATTGTGTATTTACACAAAACAAGTAAGCAAGTATTGTCGGTCAAGCCCGACTATATAATACCCTATACCCAGTATATGCATAAAACAGTTTTGCAGAATTGGGCGCTATAAGGGAGATATGACCTATTATGGACCGATCATCCAAAAATTAAGTGTCATGACTTCTATGAATATAAATATTATGTATGTTAAACTTTAACTCGATATAAATACTTTTAAAAGATTTATGAAAGTGAATTACGGAGAGGGTCTTATATGGGACTTTCGACTAATTATGGACCGACCATAAAAAAATTAGTTGTCCTCATTTCCGTATATATGAAACTTATTTGTGTTGAATTTTATTTGGATATCAAATTTTTTAAGAGAGTTATGCTCATTAAAGTGATTTTCGGAAGTGGGCCTTATATGAGAGCTACATATAACTAATTATGGACAGACCGCTTATCATAAAATTGTACTATATTATTTTTATATACACCAATACCTCACTTTGCGTTCCATAAAAAAAAGACATGAAGCAAATTGAAACGACGCAAAGTGAATTAAGATTTTCTACAGCAAACCATGTAAAGATCGAATATAGGTTCTAGGGTTACGAAAATACTAAGTCTAAGTTGGCTTTCTTTCACAAAAAATTTTTCAAATGTTTGCTGAACAGCTTTTTTTCAACGTTAAATAAATTTCCTTGTAACAATTGCCTGTATTACTACAACTAGCATTATCGTTGGATAATGCTTTACTTTTTATGTCATCAAATAAGCTTTTTGCTACTGTCTGAATTACAATTTTACTTAATGGTATTCTCTGCGCAATCAATCCAAATCGAAAGCAAGGCCTCTATTTCTTGTACGGGTCATCATTTTAGCATCTAATAATGTAGATAATGCAGATATTGCAAAATTCTCAAAAAAAAAAAATAAAGACTCGAACACAAAACAACGCAACCTCGAAAATATAACGACGCACAGTGAAAATTAGTACTAATTAAGCAGCGACGCAACTTCGAAAAAACGCAAAACGAATCGACGCAAAGCGAGGTATTGGTGTATATAAAACATATTTGTGTTCAATAATATTTGGATACTAATAATTTAATCTGCAATTAGGGAGCAATCTGCACAAAATTTGTAGATGTGATTTGGCTTCAATTACCACTCATTTGTGGTGAAATAATGAACCGATTTCCATCAGTTCCATCCAATCCCATCCATCCTTAGGCCGAAAAAACATCATGTACTAAATTTTATCGAAATATCTTCAAAATTGCAACCTGTACTCTGCGCACAAGTTTTACATGGACAGCCAGACGGACGGACATCGTTAAATAGAGTCAGAAAGTGATTCTGAGTCGATCGGTATACTTTAAGGACAAATATTTCTGGGCGTTACACACATCAGCACAAATCCAATATACCCTCCCCACTATGGTGGTGTAGGGTATAAAACTACGTCCATTGAACCACATTTGTAAATAGTTTTTTAATGTTTAATTTTCTATAGAATTTTGTAAAATTGCCACTACAAGTTTTGTAAATACATACGAGTATGTTAAAAGTTAGACAATAGATTTTAGCTGTCTAGCCGCAAGTCTTCGTTTAACTATTTAACATAAATTTCTGTGATTTTTTTAAACTTGTATGACGCCTACAAAATAATCGTTACCTTAAATGAATCGAAATTAGCAAGAATTGTGACAGGTTTAACAATATAACAAATATATTGTAAATAAATAATTTATTACTTTTAATACCTAAACTTATTAATTATTTTAGAAAACGTAGTTTTAGCTAAGAGTGTAAAGTCATTTAGAGATATCTTTGGAATTGAAGTATGTCTTGAATACAACACCGACAAAAACCACATTTTTTAACATTGATATTGTTACAGTCAACAGACCACTGTTAAGCACTTAACAGTCATATGACTTGAATTTTTGAAAAAAGTAACTTTTAGGATAAAAACCCCTAGAAGAATTTAGAAAAAAAGTTACTTTTTTCAAAAAGATATTTTATTCCAAATAGTTTTATTCAAATTCGAAAATTATTTCAGAAATCCGACTAATGTAGTCTTATTTAGGAACCTTTCGACTAGCCTCTTTATATAGTGGGATACGTGTGTAATTCCATATTTGTCCAAATTCTTCTAGAGAATTTCATCCATAAAGTTTTTTTTTCAAACATTCAAGCAATATGACTGTTAAGTGCTTAACAGTGGTCTGTTGACTGTAACATAATCAATGTTAAAAATGGGGTTTTGTCTGTGCTAGTTAAATACGAATTTATCTTCACACACATCAAGCTTACTGAAAAGATTTTTATATATGTAAATAAATTTTAAAAATGTAGACTTCTTTTAAAGATATTGTTCTTCACAAAAATTATTGTTTGTTGTATACTAACTTTTGACTGTGACTGTATTTTAAAAAGTTTAAAAAAATCGTAGTAATTTTTTTCTCTTTGGTATTTAGTTTCAAAAGGCAAAATGACTTTTAACTTTCTTCCGCAAAATTTGATAATAGCTGTTCATTTGTAATTAATCGATGGTTTAAAATGTTAATTATTTTTTGTGGTTGCTTGGTGTTTTGGGTAAAAAAATCATTTAACTTTTTTTAAATGCATACTTAACGTATTTACTTGGCGCCAATATAATTTGAACATTTTGTCTTTATTTAATTTTTGTTAGTAATTTTTAAAAATGTGGCTTCAATATTGATTATGCGGTATGAGAAATTTTTTTGCTATCCACCCTACAGCAGCTAGAAAACTAGATTTTTAATTGTTAAAATATGGAAATGTTGTTTATGTTTATATTTTACTGTTAAGTATTTCTTTTTACTTTTCTGCTACAACTTTGTCAAAATGTATTGCTAACAAATGATTGGCAAAGTTTGTAAAAGAAAACAAATTGTTTAATAACAGTGTTACGAAAAGGTGAAAAATTTGTATGACTATAAAATTTCTTGGTAACTTATAGGACAATTTAATAAGCAAGTGCGAATTTTACATGTTTTACATATGTAGGTTTTTTTTTTTTGAATTAAGTATTCCTTTCAATGAAATTCGAAATATTCTGGGAGTTATTGTTATTATTAATTTTAAAATAAAATAAAAAAAAAACAATTTTCCGTTGAAGACATATTTTTATGCGCGGTTTTTAAAATTGGACCAGTTTTGATAATAGTTAAATGAAACAGTGTAACGTACTATGAATAATCTATTGATGCTACACAGATTATCGGATGGATAACTTTCTCAAGAGTAATCGGAACTAAAGTGAACTTTGATAAAAAGTGATTTTTTAAGAGCTTTCGGATGTGATTTTAAAAAAAGCACACACAATTTAGACGATCGATTAAAACGATCTACTTAGTTCCCGTTTACACAGTCGAACATTTGGAAAAAAACCATCTGTCACACTGTCGAACAATCTTGTCAGACACATTGCATTATTATTTGCTTTTTTGATATTTCTCTTATTCGTACTGTGTAATAATCACCCATATCGTGAATAAAAATTCCATGTGAAATTTGTTCACTTTTCACATTTTTCCTATTTAAATTCAATATTAAAAAAAATAAAAGTGAACAAATTTCACGTGGAATTTTTATTCACGATAGGGGTGAATATGTAGTAAATTCCAGCAAAGAAAATGTTCACCGAGTACCGAAGACAAAATTGATTCTCTTTTCCCCACTCGTAATTTTCTACCAAGCTAAATGTTTTTCCACCAAATGTTCGACTGTGTAAACGGGGACTTATATAATTAAATGTTTAAAGATAATTTCGTTTAAATGGTTCTTACGCTGGGTGCAATTTTGGTATACTCTCTAAAACATATCGGCCGGTATCTTACGAATAAATTCCAGTGTGTCAATCGTTGTGGGCTTGTCCCTATAGATATCAGCCTTAACATAGCCCCGCAAAAAATAGCCTAAAATTGCATTGTTAAATTGCACGGCGGCGAATGTAAAACAAACTCGGCTCTCAATTTGGCCATGATTTCGCGTGCTGTGTGGCACCGTCTTGTTATAGCCACATGTCAGCCAAGTCTAGCTCTTCAATTTTGGGCAAAAAAAAATTGTATGTTATCACACGGTAGCGTCGCTATTCATAGTAACGTTCCTGCCTTCGCCGTCTTTGAAAAAGTACGGTCCAATGATGACACCTTCCCATAATCTGCACTAAGCAGTGCATTTTTCGTGATGCATTGGCAGTTTCGCTTGTTTACGTATCCATTCAACCAGAAATGAGCTTCGTCTCTGAACACAATTTTGCGATAAAAAAGTGGATCTTCATACAGCTTTGCCAGCACTCATTCACCAAAAGTGAATTGAAGGTCATGTGGCTTCAATTCGTGCACTAGTTCTATTTTAAAAGGTTTTGCACCCAAGTCCTTACGCAAAATTGTCCTCGTAGTGGAAAAACAGAGGGCCAATTGAGGCTAACGACACCGAATCGATAGTTCGCGGTCATCAAGAACACTGGAAGAAACAGCTTGCATATTTTCCTCTGTCCTCTGTTCCTCCTGTAAATTTTGTTGCGAAATTTAGTCACAGAATTACGAATAGCAGCCTCAGATGTTCGCTTAAACTGACTATTAAAATGAAAGAAGTGCACGATTCAATTTCTTAAATGAGCATATTTTTTTTTATAAAATTCAATAATCTGCAATTTTTGTTTACTGGTAAGTTGTTTCATGGTTGAAAGGTAGCCGAAAGTGAACATGTTACACGAAAACAGCTGAGCTGCCAAAATAGTATTGCCAAAAAGAAAGCCCCTTTAGAAGCTTGCGTTTTTACGACACTTAAGCTATGTATGTATAGACGGTCGTCAGATATTACAACGTTGTCCGAAAAATTTTCAGAAAATGTCTTCCAACGTTGTAAGAAAAAGCATTTTCAGTACATTGGTAGATCAAAATATTGTCAGACATCTAACAATCGTGTAAACACAAATTTTTGTCATTGTCATTGTGTTAAGACAATTTTAGTCGTCTAAATATTGTTTGTTAAATCACTTCAATAAACTCTGCATAATATGTTTTTTTTACCACCAAAAAAAGATACCAAACAGAACACTGTGATTTAAGCCTCTCAAATTACACGTCAAATTTTTAAGTTGGGAATTCCCAAAAACTTTGCCTGGTTAATATAATTAAAGTTCTCACAACAAACAAACGAAATGATGCCGAGAGGAAAGTTGTAAATTTCTTTAAATTTATACCTACATACGTCAGTTTTTTTCAAGCGACTTTGTTTTTTGTTTTTGCTTTTTTTGGGGTTTTATTTAGTTTTTGTTGTCTCCATATTATTTGTATAGACATACATACATACAAACATACGAGTATAGTTACATATAAATTTAAATAGGTGTTTTTAGAAATGTGTTTTTATTTCATTCTTTAGGTATTTTTTATCTTAATTTTTGTTTTTATATAAAATGCTACTGGTTTTACAATATAAAATAAACAAACAAACAAAAAAATTGGTCGACTAATAAATTTAATGAAACTTAAAGAAATTAAAGGTTTAGCTAGTACAGAACCAATACCAATACAATAATATTTAATATAATAAATTAACAAAGACAGATTTAATATTCAATTGCGCTGTTGTATTATTAATGCTTTGTTTAAAATATCTCGCACACATATTGTAGGTATTGTTTAAAATATAAAATTTGTTATTTTTTTTTACACAAAACAAACATAATTTACGCTTTTTTCTCAGAAGTTAAAGAAATTTTGGAAATTTTATTATTATTATTAAATTAATTGGCGCCAGTGGCTGACATGTTTTTTTGGCCGTTTTATTTAAAATTTATTTCATTGTTTGTTTAGTTTAAGAAATTAAGGCTAATTAGTTATAATAACGTCTTTCTTTTATATTTTGTTTTCGTTAAAAATCTAGTGTTGTTTTTGTTACGCATAATCCTTTGTTTTGTTTTTTATTGCAAACTTGTTGTTGTTGCGTCGTGGGAATGTTTTTTTAATTTTTTTTTCTTAATTTTTGCAAAATGCAAAATTGTTAATTATAATTATTCTGTTTTAAGAAAGTGTTAGTTAGTTACTTAGCTTGTTGCTTGTTTTTTTTTTTCTGAAATACATTGTAGCAATTAAAATTTTTAAATCTTTTCGTATTCCATTCTAAAAGTTTTTTAATTGTTTCTTTCACCTTAAAATGGAGTTAGCTAGTCAGCCAGATTAATGACTTTGTTTTGATTGAAGTTAATATCTATAGAATTTGTTTATAATTTAAGTAAAATGCATTTTTTAATGTTTTTTTTTGTATTTAAATGAATTGCCTTAATCTTCTATATATATAAAAATAAGTGTACATTTTGATTGTCACTCCATAACTCGAGAACGGCTCGACCGATTGCCATAAAATGTTTAGGGAAGGTACAGGGAGGAGTGATGATGGTTAGTTGATTTTGAAATCCAAAATCGGTCTAGCCATTCTCCAGTTATGATTTTTTTCCTGAAAAAATTCAACATTTGAAAAAAAAGTCCCATATATATACTTTAGGTATCCTGTACAAATTTGCAAATAAATAAGAGCAGGCAGGTTGTGAATACATCTTATTCTATGAAATACAAATCAATAGTAAATACCGAGCGAAGCCGGGGCGGTCAGCTAGTTAGTTTATAAAATTTCAAATCGTTTTCTTAATTTAGTATTTTTTTAAGTCTATTAAGCATTTAAATTAAATCTAAATATGTATGCGCAATACAATTAATTGCACATTTCTCGTTACATATATTATTTATAATGATCTAATGCAAAACATTTCACAAAATACTTTTAGGAATACGAGGTCTGATAAAAAAATAACCGTTATTTTCAAATTTGGTGAGTTACGTATGTTCGATTTTCGCATTTTTTCTGTTATGTTGGTACACATTTCTCTTATATATGTTGGTAATATCAGCCATTTTGGATTGTCAGTTTGTTTTTGACAGATAAAAAGGTTAGTCGTGTTTTGGTGTGCTCTTCGATTTTTTACTATTCGAAAAAAGTGGATCAAAGCAACTGTATTAAGTTTTGTGTAAAAAAAGAAATTAAATGCGCAAGCACATTTGAAATGTTCACTGTGGTGTTTGGCGAGTCTACTATGAGCAGAACACAAGTTCAATTGTGGTATAACCGGTTTAAGGAAGGCCGAGAAGATGTCAATAACGATGCTCATCCTGGTCGCCCCAGCACGTCAACAACCGATGAAAACATTGAAGCAGTGAAGAAAATGATTTTGGATAATCGTCGAATCACTATCAGAGAGGTTGCTGATGATGTTGGCATATCGTTCATGCCAAGCAATTTTTACGGATGTTTTAGGCATGAAACGTATGGCAGCGAAGATTGTTCCAAAATTGCTAAATTTTGAGCAAAAACAACGTCACATGGATATCGCTAAGGAGCTGTTGAACATCGTCAATGACGATCCAGATTTCTTCACAAAGGTTATAACTGGTGACGAATCATGGGTGTATGGCTATGACATTGAAACCAAAGCCCAATCATCCCAATGGAAACGTCCAGAAGAGCCAAGACAGAAAAAATCACGTCAAGTTCGGTCAAATGTAAAAGTTTTGCTCACTGTTTTCTTCGACTGCAATGGCGTAGTGCATAATGAATGAGGTCATACGGTTAATAATAAAGGTTATGTACCTTGAAGTTATGCGCCGTTTGCACGAAGCAATTCGCCAGAAACGCACAGAATTGTGGAAAATCGTGGATTTTGCACCAGTTCATACATCGATGTTTATGCATGAGTTTTTGGCCAAAAACAAAACCGTTATCATGCCTCAACCACCGTATTCACCGGACTTGATCCCCGTTGACTTTTTCCTCTTCCCAAAACTAAAGACACCGATGAAAGGAAAGCGTTTTGCTACGATTGAGGAGATAAAAAAATCGAAACAGGAGCTGTTGGCGCATTTGTAGTGGATCACTTTGTAGTGGACAAGAGAGTTATTGATGAATAAATAAATACTTTTTGAAAAAATTTAAAATAACGGTTATTTTTTGATCAGACCTCGTATATGACGCGATTTAAAACAAACGCTTAAATAAAAAATTTCACACAAAATTTCTATCAAGTTCTAGCACTGTGATGATTGAATCCTTTCTAATCAAAACAAACAGCAAAATCTTCTCTTAACAAATTTTTGCAGTATTGACAAATAAATTCATATTCATTAATAATTAAGTAATAATCTCGACACATGTATCAGCTCAAAGCTGAACGTCACGTTTTTATCCATAATAAATTATTTGGTCTGTTATTGATTATAAACTTTAGTATTGATATTCTTTATTCTGTTAACATTCCTGTTGTATTGAGTTTATTATTTAGTGCATTATAAATATTTAAACTAGTTTTTTTTTGCCTTTCTTAGTAAAGATTATTATCTACATATATAAAAGAAATTAAAGAGTATAATGAATTAATTAGTAATAGTAATAATAACAACAAAAACCTATTGCTACTTATTGAACTGAATATATAATGAGATCGAAGTGAAATGCAATATTATTATATGAAGGCGGTTGTTCGTTATATGCTTCATTTCCGGTATTAGGTAGCAGGTTTATTGTCGGGTTTAACATGAATTTCAAATGGGTTTCTTTTAGATAGCAAACTTAATTTAGGTTTTTTAATTATCTCCCCTATACTTTGGGATTTTTTTTAGCAGGCATCAAACTTAAGTCCGCGAAAGGTATCATTATATATTCCGACAAAAAATTCTTACAATGTTATGATTAATCGGCTGGTAAATCAATTAAATGTAAAAATTTGAAAAAAATAATTTTTCAACAAGACAAGAGTGTTTTAACAATGGCTAAAATCAACGAATTGAAGTATGAGTTTCTTGAACAGCCAAATTATTTTCCTGATTTAGCTTCAAGTGACTTTTACCTTTTCCCAAATTAAAAAAAATTCTTAGCGTTTTACCTCAAATAAAGATGCAATTACAGTTGTAAACCACTATGAAGGCCTTGAGGAAAACTATTTTAATTAAGGGATAGAACTGCTAGATAAGCGTTGGACTAATGCTTGGTTTTCACTATGTCAGTTTTGTTGTCAAATTGTCTAAATTGTTATGAAATTACCAACAATTTGGACAATTTGACAACAAAACTGACATAGTGAAAACCAAGCATAAGTGTATTGAAGTTTGAAGGAGATTAAATTGATAAATAAAAAACTTTTTGAAAAACTAACTATTCTCTTTCTGTGCTAGGCTAAGAAGTTTCGGAACCGCCCTCGTATATATAATTCGTTCTAAAATGATGTCTTTAGAATAACAACAGTTCTATATGAATTCAGTATGTATTGAATTCAAACGCAAAATAATTCTTCAAGTAATGAGAAAGTCATAATGAAAGCCTAATCAAAGAGTTTTACAAGTTGTTTGTTTCCAAAAGTTTGTAACGAGGCATTGGGACTTATTTCATAATCAACTTATTTCATTGGGATTATTTCATTTGGGAGTTATGAAATAAGACCCAACAGTTTTTTTGTTGGGAGTTATTTCAGTTGGGCGGAAGGATTTTCTCCTCTATGGTATACAGAATACCGGCTTCGCATTGCACAAAATTCTTGTATTCATTGGGACTTATTTCATTTGGGAGTCTTTTCACTGTACCTGTAACAAGCATTTCAAGAAAGTAACGGCAGTTTAACTAACATACATTCGAACCACCTATTCCGACTTCTGTATTTATCCATGCTTTTGTTCTCATCTATATTATTGAAATCTTCAGGCTAAAGTAAGAACCCAGCGAAAAAAATTTGAAATTTTAAAGATTTAAGTCTTGCTCAAGTAAAAATTTTAATTTATATTTGAAAACGTGTAAAAGTTCAAATAATATTAATGAATATTTTATTAAATTAAATTTTATATTACATTTTATTGTTTAACTACTAGAAAATTACCACAGTGGTTATTAACTTAACAAATTAACAAATTGGATTTAAATATTTTATACTTCACATATAACTGCATCTACAAGAGTCGCTAATATTTAAGCAAAATAAATTTAAACATTTTAGTATACGAGTATTTCTAAGGGGAAACAACAAATTAGCTGTCATAAACGGAAACCAGCAAATCAAAAATCACTTTACCATGACTTTACAAACATTTTAAATTTCATTACTATTTCAACAAAGACAATCAGACAAGAGGAAACATATTTTTATTAGATGTATGATTTTGATTTATATAACTAATAAATACGAATGACTAAACATTTGTCTATGCAAATTGGTTTAAACTATGTATTTAATTAGTCAGGGGTTAAAGAGCACAAATAAACAGTTGAAGTCAAAAATATGAAATAAAACGAAACTGGTTAACTGTCTCCTCAAAATTGTCATCATTATACAAAAGCTCATTCATTAAATTTATGTCAAAAATAAAAATTAATAACAATAGGAAATGACACAATGAATTGCGATATCAGCAGGGCACAATTACTAAATGTTTGAAACGTTTGCAAGCATGTGAAAGTGGGCGTTAATCGAGATTAATTTAGGATTTAATAATATTAAAAAGCAAACAAGTATAAGTGCAACAAACAACCTTGACAATGCCAAAGAACTCTTTCTATTAATTAGTTTTCATATTTCTTCAGAATTTCTGTTTAATTTTGACAACATTTTGCTAAAAACCGGCGCCAATAATCTGTGTAAATTATTTATAAAGGCTTTATTTATTTAAAAACTTTTCACAAAGTATGGTATACACATTTCACACCATTTAATTTGCATCTTTTTTATGTGTTCAATAAATCTAGCTAAATTTAAACCACAAATATGATTTATTAGCTACAATGAAGTATTTTGAATTTATAACATTTTATGATCAACAAATTTAAGGTATAAAGTCTCTCGAAACTATTTCACACATTTGCACCTCGTGGCTTTTACAGGTTCTGTCATTTATGGCCGAATTCTCAGTCATTAGTTAACCATTGGTAAACTAATATACTAACTGTTCTTTAACTAATACTTGTTATTCTTATGGCAAACTAAGCATTGCGAATAAAGAATCATTAGTTAAGCCTTTGTTATTAGCTAACTAAAGACTGTGAATTCGGCCATTAGATTTGCGTCATTTGAACAAAAAGCGGACGCGCAATCTTTAAAGTTTAAACTATGAATAATCATAGAATTAAACGTAAACAATTTGCAAATGAATTCAATTTCGATTGTTATTTTGTTTAGCATGTTTTACATATATATTGGAATTTCTGTTAAAATTAACATTTTAACATAGTCGTAAATCATTAAATTGTCATAAATACGCAATTTACTCTCGCATAAACTGGGTGGAAAGAGTTAAGGTGAAGTTAAGTTTTAACAATATTTGTTTGATCCAAAAATATTTATTGTATTTTATCAACCTAAACCACTTCCTGACATTGCTAAGATTATGAATACTAGGGCAGTTCAGAAACTGCTTCGCCTAGCACAGAAACAGAATCAGAGTTGTAAATAAATCATTCTTTTTTGATTTCAATTCATTACGAATTAGTTAAATTTTGAATTAATTATTTTCAACAAAAAAAAAATAGAATTGAATTAAATTTGAATTTAGCGAACATGAATTGCAATTCATTTTTTAATTCAAAAGAATTCATTTGAATTGAAATAATTTGGAATTAATTCAAATGAATTACAAAAGTAACTTGTAATTCAAATTTATCAAATCAAAAATGAATTGCATTCAATTGAAGTAAACTTGGTGTTTGGAGTTTGGTTCTTCAAGTACTACTTATTTCGCTTTTGACATACGCTGTATAACAAGACATTCAATATTTAAAACCTATTAATAATTTATGAAATTTTGTGACCCACGAACATTAAAGGACAAACACTTTAGTAATACTTATGTATGTAATATTTCTTTAATATTCAAGTAATATTTATTATAAAGTACCGATTAGAAGTACTTGGAAAAAGGGTGATGCTTTTGCATTAGTCTTTTTTTCAGAATCAATTCAATTCAAATAAATTGGATATGTATAACAAATTCATTTTTCGAGTTAATTCAAATGAATTGGTAAAATGAATTGCAATTCATATTTTAACTCATTTGAATTAATTCAAAATCAATTCAAATGAATTGGGAATGAATTGCAATTAATTTTTTCTAACTCATTTATATTAATGCAAATGAATTTGAAATGAATTGCATTTCATTTTACCAATGAATTTGAAATGAAAATGAATTGCAATTCATGTTCGCTAAATTCAAATGAATTGATTCAAATTTAATTCAATTCGTTTTTTGGAGAAAAGAATTAATTCAAAATTTTACCAATTCATTGCATGAATGATTCGCGAATTAATTTAAAAATGAATGATTCGTTTACAACTCTGAACAGAATAATAGTTACTTTTTCAAAAACATTTTTATTTTTCAATATAATCTCCTGAAACTTCAATACACCTAGTCTAACGCTTATCTAGCAATACTATCCCTTGATTAAAAGAGTTTTCCTCAAGGCCTTCAAAATAGTGGTTTACCAGCCAGCTAGGAATTTTTTTAAATTTGGGAAAAGGTAAAAGTCACTGGGAGCTAAATCAGGAGAATAAGGTGGCTAATCGAGCAACTCGTACTTGAATTCGTTGATTTTAACAATTGTTAGAACATTCTTGTGGACTGCTGCGTTGTCTTGAAGAAAAATTATTTTTTTTCTGTTTTTCTCGAATTTTTACATTTAATTTAATTGAAAACATATAGAGACATATCAAAAGACATATTTATATATAAATCGTTCTAAAATCATGTCTATAGAATAACAACTTTTCCACAGGAATTCACTATGTATTACATTCAAACTGCAGTTTTATCACACAGCAAAACAATTGATTAAGAAATGAGAAAGTCATATTGAAAGCCTACATCAAAGAGTTTGACAAACTGTTTGTCTCCAAAATCCTAAACAGCATTAAATGAACCAAAATTAATTCAAATACAATAAAATCACAGAATTTTCAGTCTTAAAACGTTGCTAACCAGACACACGCTTACTTTTGTCACTCCCATTGCGGTTAAACTTTAGCTCAAAGTATCAACGCTACTTTCGGACTTTAAACCTGTTGAATAATATTTCACACATTATTCACTTTCGATCAAACATTAACAAGTTTAAAACGTTTAAGGTTGTCAAGCTGTCAATGAGCAAGGGATGCCCAAAAATTATGCAAAAAAGCCTTCCAGAATAACTAATTTTTTGTATGCAAATATATATATCTATATGCAAATATATAAAATAATAATCAATATTTAGCAACTGTTGTACTCATTTGAAAGTAGTTTTAAGCTTTAAGTTTAGTTTCAGTTTTAGTTTAAGGTTTATTTTAAATTCAGGTTTAAGTTTAGGTTTTAAGTGTCTCAATTTAATATTAATGAAAAAAATTATGGCCTAACCGGAAGCTTGTTCGCAGGGGCGTGTCCTATTAAAGCGTGATCCGTTTCAAGGTTCCCTACTTTTTTAAATAAAAAAACACAGAAAATTCAAATTTAATGGGAAATGTTTATTCTCATTTGAAAGAACATTCTTTGGCATTTATTTTTTGAAGATGATGTCTATCAAGTGTTGGCCGTTGCTACGTTGCAGATGGTCTATCCGTTGAGTCCAATTTTCGATGACTCGTAACTGGCGAATGACACGCGTGATGTTTTCCTTCAAGGCCTGAATCGAAGCGGGTTGGTTCGCATAAACTTTAGACTTTACATATCCCCACAGGAAAAAGTCTAACGGTGTAATATCACCAAGATCGTGTGATCGAACTTGGGCCCAATCGACCGGCCCAAAACGTGAAATTATGTGCTCACCGAAGTGTTCTCTCAATAAATCCATTGATTGATGCGATGTGTGGAAAGTGGCGCCGTCTTTAAACCAAATGCCGCCGATATCACGAGCTTTAATTTCAGGCATCAAATAGTCGGTTATCATGGCACGATAACGGTCGCCATTGACGGTTACGTTTGCACCGGCATATGAACCGATGATTTCACCGGCCCACAAACTACACCAAACCGTTTTTTTTCTTGATGAATGAAGTGGCAGTTCTTGAATCTCTTCAGGTTGCTCTTCGCCCAAATGCGGCAATTCTGTTTGTTTACATACCCATTGAGCCAGAAATGGGCCTCAGCGCTGAACAAAATATGCCTCGAAAACGTGACACCACTCACACGTGATCTGTCAAAAAAAGGCTATTGAAAAGAGTATCTCTACTTGAATCAGCCAGGATATAATGCTTACGTAACTATTAAAGGAAGACAAGAGATGTTGCTTCTTTTAAGCAGCCTACCTACAGTGAAAGTAATAAATAAATTCACATTAAATATTCTTTATTACCTAAAAATAGAATTCTAAATTTTGATATCCTTCGATTTTGTAATTTTACTGGCTGCGATTTTAATGAAATTTAGATCATAAAGTTAAGATAGCTGACTTGTAATACCCTAATTTTATACCAGGGAAACATTGGAAACATTAATTAAATACTGCTTACAAATTCAGTTGACACTTTAAAACTCAGGCAAACTTTCAACAGAATAGGTTTATTGAATGATACAATGCTCAATCAGAAATTCTTATAACAAACCACTTTTTGTAAAGCTTAAAATAAAATAAAATTATTACGGGTTAAAATCATTTTATAGGATTTAACTACAATCAATCAATCCCGACAAAACTTAATAAAAACAATCTTTATATTATTCTACTCATTAATAATACAAAATAATTTAATCTTTTTTAAAGATTAGAAAAATCCGTTTTAAAACAAATGGTTTCCTTAATTAAACAAATTAGAAAAATAAATATAAAATTGATTTTATTTCGACACAACACTTGTTTCTGTTCAGTTTGAGTAAAAAAAATACCACAACTAGTTTCTTCACTCTCTACATTCCAATTAAATATCTTTTATTAATTTTCGTAATAATTTTTATGTTCACGAAACTATTTGTTTAAAAACATTTTATATTTTTTTTTCTATCGAAAACAAATTATGCAAATTTTGTTGGTGTTAAGATGCGTCCGTCCGTTAGTTGTTCTAACTGTCTGTCTGTATTAGAATTAAGCTTTAAATGTAGCAGTTTGGCTCCAGTCTGCTGTCAATTCCAGTTTTATGTTTTCGTTCAGAAAAACTCAACAATTTAATTTCAATTACTCCCCCCACTTGTTGGTTGTCACTGTTTATACAAACGCACACTAGCACACATAGAGATATTTACAAATATTTAGAAAGATTTAAACAAATACATATTAATAATAAGAATTATTCTAAAATCAAATCAATACGAGGGCGGTTCGGAAACTTCTTAGCTTAGAACAGAAAGCGTAGTATAAACAAAAAAAATGTTAAGTGTTTTGGCAACTTCCATCTCTTCATACTTCTTCATATAGAAACAGGTGTTCAAAAAAGACGCATCCGCTATTTTTTTTACAATGGAAAAATTAGAAATTCGTGGTGTCATTGAATATTGAAATAAAAAAGGTTTATCGGGACAAGAAATTCATAATGATATGGAGAATGTGTTAGGTGAAACTAAAAATTTGGATTGCTGAATTTAAACGTGGTCGTATGGTCGCATTGAGGATGTCCAAAAATAGCAACAACAACAGAAATTGTCCATTTAATTTTGCATAAAGAACTACATCTGAAAAAGCTTTCTGCAAGATGGGTAAGAAGAAACTTTCTCAAGCTTGTTTGGATCGTTTTAAGAAAAATTAAAATAAATTTTAAGCATCGTTTGATAACTGTTAATGAGACATGGATTCACCACTATAGTGTTTTTAAAAGTATTGAGTATTTGAGTACTGAGCACTGAATACCGACTATTTTTTCCGGTACTCAGTACCTAAAAGTAACTACTCAAGAGCTGAATTTTTTAGTAAAAAATACACAATTTTACGTAAAAATTAGCCAAAAAATATACAAATGTGGAAAAAAATGAGCGCCGAAAAGTTTACCACCGTTTCTAAAATTATTCTTTAATTTAATAAAACAGAAAATAACACAGAAGAAATTTCAATGTGTTAGAAAAATGTATCAATAATTTAAATAGATTTTTTTTTCCCGGTTGGATCTTAATGGAATTTTAGCTATTCCAACGTTTTTGGACCCACGTTTCAAATCCAAAGGATTTACTATCTAAATTGCTTTAAAACAAGTAAAGGAGAAGATTTCGTCAATGTATCATACAAACAGTTTAGAAACTTCTGAAATTAATACACCTCAATCAAATTTGGAAAATAATAACAGTTTAATTTGGAATGCATTCGACAAAAAACTGTTACAAAAACAACAACGTCTAAATGCATCATTGAACTAAATCTTTAGCCATGAACAAAATTTGGACAGAAAAGGTGACCCTTTAGAGTGGTGGAAGGCACGGGAGAAAATATACCCTGAGTAATTGCAAAGAAATATCTTCTGTGGCAACATAAGTTCTAGCGAACGCGTTTTCTCCATAGCCAGTCAGGTACTTACTGATAGGAGAAATCTTTTAAGTCCTGACAATGTAGAACGAATTTTGTTTCTTCATTTTAACAATGAATAAAAAACGCAAATTTCAAGAAAACATTTTCCTGAAAAGTACAAATACTTTTTAAATTAAAGTACAAAAAATTACACAAATTGATTAAACTGTCAAATAAATGTATGAAATACATTAAAACTATTTACCTAAATTAATTCAAATTTTTTTAATATTATTTTTGTTTTTTTTTAACTTTATTTTTTATAAAATGTATTAAATACATTAAAAAATATGTTACCTTTGTTAATACATGAATATGTATATGTTTTTTGTTTCAATAAAAATGAATTTTAACTTTTTACATATTTGTATTAAAAAAAAAACGTTGAAAGTATTGAGTAGTATCGAGTACTCAGTTGAAAAAGTATCGAGTAGTATTGAGTAGTCAAAAGTAACCACTTTTTACAACACTACGCTACTATACACCAGAGACAAAAGAGCAATCCAAGCAATAGACTGAAGCGGGAGGAAGTGCCCCAAAGAAGGCAAAAACAATTCAATCGGCTGTTTGGGACTTTAAAGGCATTTTATTGATTGACTACCTGCAAAAGGGTAAAACAATAAATTCAGAGTACTATTGCAACATTTTGGATCAATTAAATGTTGTAAACCACCATTTTGAAGGTCTTGAGAAAAACTATTTTAATCAAGGGATAGAATTGCTAGATAAGCGTTGGACTAAGTGTATTGAAGTTTCAGGAGATTATATTGAAAAATAAAAATGTTTTTTAAAAACTTTCTGTGCTAGGCTAAGAAGCTTCCGAACCGCCCTCGTATCTTATAGATTGACGTCAAACGCATTCTTTTGGAGACGCCAATATTGTTTTTTATTGTTGTTGTTTTGTTTGATGATTTATTTTGTTATTGTTTTTATTAAATAATTTCCAGTTACCAGGAATGTTAATTAAATCTCTATAAAATAATTTATATTTTTCTGGCTCATATGTGCGGGTAGATTAACTATGTATGTGTATTATTAATTAATTTTCATTGTATTGTATTTAATAATGAATTTTCGGAAATTTAAATTAATCAAAGGCGCCAATTAGATCATTTAAATTTAACATCCGTAAAGATGGTTACTAGACTTTGCATACCAAAAAAAAAACCAACAATTTCGCATTTAATTCTAAGTGAGTCACAGTGTTAAGGTGGCCATTTAAGCATCTTTTTTAATCCATTAAAAGATTGGATAGAAAGATCGCAACTGTGAAACCTGCATATTGAAAGCACTTTTATGAGAACATGAGTTTAGACTTGGCCTAAACTTCTCGTTTACGAATTATACCTACTCTTCACAAGTTTTTGTTCAGTAGCATATTTCAATAAGACCTGGGGCCAAATTACCGCATTCGATATCGAGTAAAATTGATCGTAATTTTCTTATTTGAGATTATGGCATTCGATATCGAGCAAGAATTTTAGTACATTTTATCATAATTTCGATATCGAAATCAGTAATTTGGCCCCTGGACTTCATCAAATGAATTTGAAACTGTAAATCCAGCTTGATACTCACTAGTGAAAAGGGCGCGACTATAGAGTCGGCTAGAGTCTAAAGAGGAGCTTGAGATTGTGCTACATTGAGAACTTTAGTTGGCAATAGAATGGAGCAACAGGTACCAAACTCGAACACACTATTTGACGTGTCTATGGTTTTAGGAATTGGAAATTCCTATAAAAAAAGCTTTAATTGATTTTAAAGCTCAACAGATGACAAATGAAGTACTATTTGTTTTACTTAAACAAATAGTTGTCATTTTAAATCCGGTTATAGTAACAGACGAAGGCGTTTGTTGAAGTGATATAAAACTCTGCTGAAGTTGCACTTTTATTTAAGCTTAAAGAGATATCAAAAAGTGTTTGAATATTAAGCGAAATCAAGAAAGAGAGATAATTTACTTTTAAATTTTTCGAAGAAAGTCCAAAATTGAAGAGTGAATTGGATAATGAAATAGAAATGTTTTTTTTTTTATTAGAAATGAATTAAAAAAAACGTTGTTTGCGAATACGAATGTAATTTAAATATGTAAAAGCCCCCCACAACACCTTATAATAATGTCTGCAATGATATGGAATCAAATATTGAATAAAAATATGTATAATTATTTATTTTCGGAGGGTGAAAAATTAATTTACATTTTTAAATTTCCGAATCCCAGCATCCCTAGTATCAACAGGCTCATTAGACTATCAGGGATCAGCAGTGAACAAACCAAAATTCGGTTTTATGAATAGATACTAAAGAAAACACTTGTTGAACAACTATGTATGAGAGTTTGAGTCCATTCAAATTGCATTGGTCGATTATGATTCATGTTTATTATTTTAAAAAGTAACATTTTAAAGCCTCATAGATTCTCTTAAATTATCCTGGTAAATAATGATTCATGTTCTCTACTTTCTGGAGACCTACTTTAAGATATTTGGTTGTTCTAACTTCTGACCCAATTAATTTCCCTCTATAGAATTTTTATGTTTTCGTACTTGACCTCTGGTCACCTTAATTTCAAAACCATAAGTAGTTGTAGTGATAACAGTTACTGCTGAGATTCATCCATCCAAACCATTCAATATTTTTTGTTATCAATTAAAAAAAAAACACAGCAGCAAAAAATTGAATGAAAACAATTTGCTTCTTTTTGTTTGTTTTCTTCGTTGTTATAAATGTTACGCAAATACAACAAAATTAGCCAAAATACTCATCGTCAAAACATGAAATTCCCAAAAGTCCAAAACACCAAAAAAAAAAAACTTAATGAAATGAAATAAAGAGCAAAAAATAGGAGAAAAAAACAAGTCTTGTTTTTGAAATATGTATATTTTTTACAAATTATTTGTACTCGTATGCTTTTATAACTTGTTTGGCGAAAAAAAGAGAAGACCCGGCAAAGCGATTTTTTGCTGGGAGAGTGAGCCGAGTTTCGAAATAAAATTTCAGTGCTCAGTTAGAATGGGTTTAGATTTAAACGGGAGTTTGGATAGTGAAGACAACATTGAATAGAAAGCACAAATTTTTTAAAACAAATATACAAAAAGAAATTATTAAAAAAGAATTTATTATTATATTAATGAAATAATAAGAATTGTTAAACGAGAATTTAAAACAAACAAAGACATTGAAGATATTTTTTGAGCAAAAACAAACAAAAAATAAAGTGATAAAAAGTGAACATTTACAAAAGTGTTAAAAATATTAAATATTTCAAGAAAAGTTATTAAATTACAAAGTTTAATTGTTTGAAAATGTTTGTCCTGAGAACATTTTTAGGGGCCTGTATGGCCTTGATTGTATTAAATTTCATAAATGTGACGGATTCCTATGCCATAGGCCAGTCAAAATTGGGCCGCATTGAAAAGTTTCCCTATCAGGTGATGTTAATTGGCAAACAATTGTGGCGCAAGCGCATTTTATGTGGCGGCACTCTCTTGGACAATCGTTGGATTTTAACTGCAGGCCACTGTACCATGGGTGTAACTCACTTTGATGTGTATTTGGGCACCAAAAGTGTAGAGGAGTCCTTGAAATCGGGCAAAGTAGTGTTGAGAAGCAATAAATTTATTGTGCACGAAAGATTTAATCCTATAATAGCAGCCAATGATATAGCCTTGGTCAAACTACCCGAGGATGTGCAATTTACCGCACGCATTAAGCCCGCCACTTTGCCCTATCACTTGAAAACCGATCAGTTTACCGGCTACAAGGTAGTGGCCACCGGCTGGGGTGCTGCTGGTGAAACCAGAAACTCAGATCCCATGCAATATACCGAACTGAAAGTCATCTCTAATGCTGAATGTTCAAATGAATTCGATGTCATTACCGACGGTGTCATGTGCGCCAAGGGCTTAAAAGATGAAACCGTCTGCTCTGGCGATTCTGGTGGCCCTTTGGTATTGAAAGGTACTTCAATGGTGGTGGGTATTACCAGTTTCGGTCCAGCTGATGGTTGTGAAACCAACATACCTGGTGGCTTTACGCGAGTAACCCATTATTTGGATTGGATTGATGCTAAAATTGGTAACAGTCAGCAAACACAAAAGCAGCAGCAACAAGTACACAGTCATAGTCAGCATAGACAACATTTACACTTAAAGACTAGTGATCATCAAAATGCCGTCTAGACATTTAAGTGTTACTCAAACCTTTATAAAACCTCAAGCAAAATGGCTGTGTTATTTAAGGATGTTTACATCTGCAACAATTTATCTCAAATTTAACTGACTGAATTTTATAGCTTTATTTTTATTTAAAAAAGAAACCTAATTTAAATCTAGTTATTATAGTTTTTAAGCATTTGAAAGGGAATTTAACATTCTTTTCTTAAAAGAAAACTTGTTGAAATGCCCTTAAGCGTATAAAAGAAATGGCCGTTTTTGAGCCAAATATGTAAATCATTTTTATATTTGTAACATTTAGAAAACAAAACTAGAAACAAATTCCTTTTCAATTTGTTTGTGATAAGCAAAATGTATTTTTTTTATAATTAATTACTAGTGCTACTATTTCATAAGCATTTAAATGTATTATTTATTTAAATTATTCTAATATTTTTAAGCTAGATTAGAAAAAAATTTAAAATTTTTGTTTCTACAGCACAAAAAAATGCAAAAAAATGTTTTCTGTTTTGTAATTAACATATTTAAAAAAAACAAAATGAAATGAAATAAAACAAAAATATTTATCTTTATGCTAAAGAAACTACATATACAAAAAGAAAGAAACCAACTTTTTATTTTATTTTTTGCATTGAGGTTTTTTTACCAGGTCTCTTCTATAACCAACGAAATGGAATGTTGTGTTATTTTGTGAAAGGTTAAGATTCCTTCGCATCATATAAATATTGATGTAATATATTTACAATAAAATCTGTGATGTTATGACGTTAAAAAGAGATTCAAAACAAAAACCAGTAAGAAAGTATAGTCGATCAAGCCCGACCATACAATACCCTACACCCAGTATATGTATAAAACAGTTATTCAGAAATGGGCGTTATTTGGGAGATATAACCTATTGTGGACCGATCATCCAAAAATTTAGTGTCATGATGTCTATGAATATAAATATTATGTATGTTATACTTTATGTCGATGTAAATACTTTTAAAAGATTTATGGAGCTTAAATTGAATTACGGAGAGGGTCTTATATGGGAGTTTCGACTAATCATTGACCGACCATTATAAAATTAGGTTTCATTATGTATATAAGAACCTTATTTGTGTCAAATTTTATTTGGATATCAACATTTTTAAGAGTTTTATGGTCGTTAAAGTGATTTTCGAAAGTGGGCCTTATATGGGAGCTACGACTAATTATGGACCGATCATTATAACATTGTAGCATATTATTTGTATATATACAAAATATATTTGCGTTCAATATTATTTGGATACCAATATTTTTAAGAGAGTTATGCTCTTTAAAGTGATTTTCGGAAGTGGGTCTTATATGGGAGCTACGAGTAATTATGGACCGATCCGCACAAAATTTGTAGATGTGATTTGGTTTAATTTACCACTCATTTGTGATTAAATTTGTTTGGTTCCTTGCATAATTCAAACATTTATGATCGGTAAACCTTAATTTCGGGAGGACATTTGTATGGGGGCCAGGTGAAATAAGGGACCGATTTCCACTAGTTTCAATCCCATCCGTCCTTAGGCCAAAAAAATATCACTTACCAAATTTTATAGAATTATCTTCAAACTTTCGACCTGTACATTGCTTACAAGCTTTACATGGACAGCCACCCAGCCAGACGGACGGACGGACGGATATCGGTATACTTTAAGGTGGGTGTTTGACCAATATTTCTGGGCATTACAAACATCAGCTCAAATCCAATATACCCTCCCCACTATGGTGGTGTAGGGTATAACAAACTTTTTTAATGAAATGTTTAATTTAGGCGCCAGAAATTTGGTAAGATTAAGTAAGGGTTTGTATGAAAAGGCAGTTAGAATCATATAATTTTTATTTGCAATATTCCCTAGATTTGGTCATTGTGGGATTTGTTTACATTAGAATTATGACAAACATGTTGAAAACATGCTGTAGTTGTTATTAAATGATAGATTTATTTATTTAAGACTCAATCATTGGCATATACATTAGGGTGGGGTGAAATTTTGTTTTGTCTTAAATCGTCTTCTAATAGCAAGATTTTGTTGTGTTACTACTTCAAATGGAAGCCTTTAAAATTTTATTGAAATATTTTAAATGTAAGAGCCCGCGCATTGACTACAAAGTAGGGTGGATCGCTTGTGTATGGGAAAAATAAAAGTTAATTAATAAAGTTCTAATAGTAATATTTTGCTGTCTTAGACTTAAAAAGGTAATACTTGAAAAAAAATATTCAATTAAGTGATATCTTTAGCCCGCGCATGCGTCTTAAAATTTTTGCTATTGAAAATCTGCAAAATCGATAAATTAGAACCAGAGTTATGGACCAAAATGTAAGAAAACCTTCATATAAATTTGATATTTTTAAAAAATTTTCTTGCAATTTTTTTTAAATATATTGCAGATATTGCCATGAAATTTTGTACACGTTATTTCTATGACAAAAGAATACTCGGTGAAAAAATAGTAATTATTATTTCTCATAGCCCCATATAAATATATTCCCGAGAAATGGTGTAATGATAAATAAATGCCAGTAAAATAGCAATATTAATAAAAAATTCGGCACAAATAAGTGTCAAGTAAAAAGAAATAGTAAAACGAAATTCTGTTTTGTTTGGTCCATGTTTGACCATAGACACCATATAAAGTCCACATCTAAAATTCACTTAAATACGTATAAATCTGGTACAAATATAGTTAGCAGGTTAAAATTCTTATAGTTATATAAATTTTTGTACTAAATATTATGATGGTCGGCCCATAATTGGTCCCATATAAGGACCACATCCGAAAAAGTCATTTATCTTTATCGACGTAGATCATTTGTATATACACAAAAATCATTCTACAGAATTTTGTGAATTTCGGTCTATTTTTAACCGTATGCCCCATATAAAGCCCTCTTCCGAACATCAATTTAATACTCATATATCTCTTATAAATAAGGGTACCAATCCAAAATTTTACATAGATCATTTACATATACATACATAAAAATCATATTAAAGAAATTTGTGAATTTCGGTCCATATTTGTCCATATTCACCATATAAGTAACGATACCGAACCAAAATTTTACACGGAGCATTTATATGTATGCCAAAATTAAACTGCTGGATTTTGAAAATATCGGTCCATACTTGACCATATATTCCATATAAAGTTCACTTCCGAAATTTATGTTAATACTAATATGTATTCTAAATGTACTCATATCCTCATATGTAGGAGTATAAAATTCTCTGTTCCGAAATTTAAGAAAATCGTCTCATGTTTTTTAATTACTCACTTATACATACGCACCACTTCCAAAAAACAAGTTAACCCTCAACAAATATCGATATCGAAGCAACATTTTGTACAGAAATCAGAAATTGTAATCCAGAAATCATACTAATATCCGCTATACGGCAATTATCCTAATGAATTTTGTAGCTGTCAGTCCATATTTGACAATAGCTCCCAAATTAAGTAAATAACGTTATTGAGATGAATTTCAACCAAATTACATTACTGCATACTGGATTTAGAAGCTATTAGTCCATCTCTTGTAAATACTGTTATTGAGATGAAATTAAATTTGAGATCAAATTCAATTTGTTAGTTTTTGTATTTCTCGTTATATTTAGGTGGAGGATATTTAAGATTCGGCAAAGCCGAATATTACACTTTAACTTGTTTAATTTATTTACGTTAAAAATTATTTTTATCACTGACAAATTAATTTCTCACTTTTTCAAAAACACGTGTCTGCTTGACAAAAGAACCTGATATAATGCAATAAAGAGTAACGGCCAAAAATTCTGTACCTATTGTTTGCACAGCAAAATAACAAAATAAAAACAAAAATAAACTGTTGACGCTGTCGTTGACAATGTCCTCAGAAATGCCCTAGTTGGTGCAATTGTCGCTACAGAAATAGCGGTGACATAGAGATGCTTGATTCTAGGTTGATTACAGGGTATGTACTACATACATATGTCTAGAAGATTTTGCTATTCAGGGTATGTTATTCATACATATCGATGGTCTCATGTAAAAAGGCCTTAACTCGCATATTTGAAACTTTACAGGAGAAGGTAAAAACATAATAGAAACTGTAATATTCAAAATGTAACTTTTTTTGTACAACTGCTTATAAAAGCGTTATTTTTTACACTATTGCAATAAATTTTTGTGAGGAGGTGTATTTGCGTTAAATGCATTGGAATTGCAAAAAAAACTAATTTCGATAAAAATAGCGACTTAGGGCCTTTCTACATGAGACCAACGATATATACATACTCGTACATGCAACGAAAGCCAAAATTCCGTACAATCCTGAGCACAGAGCTAAGTGCCACCGATGGCTCTGTTGTATTCAGCAACAGCACCTATGACAATTTGATGACCCGAAATTTGTTACTAGAACAAATATCAGTCATTTAACCAACTGCCATTCTCTTCGCTTTGGGTATTAACCTCAGCCATCAAGTGCCCTCAACAATTATCAGTTAAGGTACCTGCTTTTAACTGATCCCGCATGGCACTAGACTGAGGCTCTAGTCAGCTTCAAGACACATTGGGTAAACAACAAGTCAGTTGGAAGCTCGTGCAAGCTCATGTCACCGGCTTCGCCATATCCCTCTAAAGGATTGTAATAGCGCTAAGGTGATAGTATTGCATCAAAACTTTGCTTCGGAGCAAATACGTTTGTCACAAAAAGTCGGGTTTTTTGGATTTTTTTTTTTTTGTATTGACGTAAAGCTAAAAAACGAGAGAATGTATTTATTATTAATAAATCATTTTAACCAGATTGTTATTGTGTAAAAATTTGTGGTAAACAAACAGAAATGCTAAATATTATAACAAAATAAATTAATAACAAACCTATTGCTAACAACAAAATGTGAAATACACCTAATTCTGTTTTTACACGGTCTTTTTTTACACGGTTTTGATTTAACAGGGTTTAAAAATAAAAAAAATTTATATTTTTTACACGATTTTATTACATTTAGCACAATTCAAAATCTATTGGGCTTAAATTGTTTTGTTAAATTAATAATGAAACATGATGCTAGAAAAAAAGACCAGTTCTAGAACTTCAACAGACGTCCGATCCAGTCACAAAAAGTTGTTAAACATTTTTCAAAGCCGCTCAGCTTATCGTGTCATCATTTGCTTGTGGTTTGCTTAGGTAAACCTGGATGGTCTTTCAAATGTTCTGTGAGAAATTTGTCGGGCGTCTTTAAATCACAACAACGAGGCGGATATTTGACATTGTCAAATACAGAAAGAAAGAAAGCGGGCCGATAATTTTGCATGCAACAAATGAATTGTTTGATCGTTGTTATAACAGCTGCCTATTTTTGGATCATTTCGGTTCGTTTTACCGACTGTCTTGCGAATCAGTTTGTTTACACATAATCTCAACATATAACGATGACTGTTAAAAAAGCTCGTGGTAGTTTAGCCTATATAAAACGATGGGCAAAAGAATTCAATGATCCCCACATCACTAAATGTTTATATACTTCTCTAGTAAGACCGATTTTAGAGTATGGTTCCGTTGTATGGGACCCACATTATATTGTACATACTGATCATATTGAATCTGTTCAAAAACAATTCCTTCTTTTTTGTTGGAAGGATATATACCGAGGATATGCATCACTTCCATCATATTCATCAAGATTACGTTTGATAAATTTGCCAACATTAAAAAGCTGTAGAATAATGCTAAACATCTTTTTTTTAGTAAATCTTGTAAATGGAAATGTCTCCTCTGAATTTCTATTAAACAAATTATTATTTAGTGTTCCCCAACGTTTACTGCACCTCTATAAGAATCCACTTTATGTTAAAACTTTTCGAACAAATTTTGCTATGGCAGATCCGTTTAGAAAATTATTTTGTTGTTTTAATAAAATGTTTAATTTGATAGACTTTTCTTTAAATGTAAATATCATAAAACGTAATATTATCTTAAATTTTAATAATTAATTGTACTAAGGTGTTAAAATATAGACTAAATAAATAAATAATAATAATAATGTACTCGTATGTTCTTGCAGCTGAAGAATATTTTCGCTATGCAATGCAATTTGTTCATCATTCAGTTCCGAAATCACACAATTTTCTATTCGATGTGTTGCCTAGATTAGATGATCAGATTAATTGGCATGGGTTTCAAATAATTCTAAGTTTTATTAAACATTACGCAGTTTTTCATGGACCTCATACCTGCAAGCAATTTCTTTATCAGAACTATCTATATACAGAACTTACCTCCGCCATCTTACCCTGTGATGTCTTTTTTTCAGAAGTAAATAAAAATCAGCTGCTGAGTTAAATGCACAGTTGAACAACACAAATTTACGAGCAAAAATTGTTGGGCAAATTTACGAAGTTTGTAATTATAGACAATTCATGTACGAGGGCGTAAAAATGCACAGTTTGCGAGACTTTTAAACGATTTAATATTATAAACCTGAATAGTTGTCAGATCATACAATGTTGTGAGATCTAACAATGTGCTAGAAATGTACTGACATTAAAAAATTGTTAGCAAAAAGTAAATTGTCAGTTCAGACGACTGTAAGAAAACCTTACAATTTCATTGGCACACAATTGTAACACAATGAATTTATCTGTAAACCGAAATTTTCAGTTCATACGGTTCGTTTAAGTAAAATTGTGTCAGTGTTTAAAAATTTTAAATATTGTCATGGAACAAAAAAGAGCAATTGAAATAGTTCGATATGTCCTAGAAAGTAGCGGGGATGAAGACAAAATAACAAAAAAACGCCGCAAAGTTTGGGTGAAGGATTGGGTGCTTCATAACTGCACTTTATGACACGGGATTCATCAATAGATATGTCTTTATCCATTTTTTATTTCCTTTAATTCAATTCTTCAATTTTCTTCCACTTTTTTCCAAAATGTTATTAATTCACACTTTTGTTTGTTTATTTATTTATGTATATACAGAGTTGCATTTAGAAATAATTTCTCTGACAATGCCGCCATTGACAGATGCATAAACTTTGCACATATGACAATTAAAAGTGTTCGACAATTGTCTTAAAACAATTTTACAATGACAAAAACAATTTTTTACACGATTGTTTCTGTCTGACAATTTTTTTGTCTTACAATGTACTGAATATGCTTTTTCTTACAACGTTGGAAGACAAAAATTGTCAGTTCATACGGTTGTTAGAGATTTTCTGAAAATTTTTTGGACAACGTTTTCAGATCATACAATGTTGTGAGATCTAACAATGTGGTAGAAATGTACTGACATTAAAAAATTGTTAGCAAAAAGTAAATTGTCAGTTCTGACGACTGTAAGAAAACCTTACAATTTCATTGGCACACAATTGTCACATCATGAATTTATCTGTCAACTGAAATTGTTAGTTCATACGGTTGTCAGATTGTTGTGTGGCATAGATTGTCAAATTCATTGTTAAGCATTGTGTGTGTGTTTAAAAATTTTAAATATTGCCAGATATGTCGCTATCCATTTATTATTTTCTTTATTTTAATACTTTAAAACAATCTTACAATAACAAAAAAATGTATTTACACGATTGTTAGATGTCCGACAATATTTTTGTCTTACAATGTACTAAAAATCCTTTTACTTACAACGTTGGAAGACAAAAATTTTAAGTTCACACGGTTGTTAAACATTTTCTGAAATGCGTCAAAATGCGTTTGTTAATTATGTTAAAAAAAAAACTTGTTTGCATACGATCAATGTCTTTTGTACACGGGGTTTCGAGGAACCAATTACCGTGTAAAAACAGAATTAGGTGCATCTTAAAAAGAAAGAAAATAACAAAATTTAAATAAAATCGAGCAAATTTACATTCAACAAACACGCATTTCTATTCGTCAGAGATTTTCCAAACAAAATATTTTTTTATTATAAATTACTATTTATTTGATTATTCTTAATTATTTGTTTACACAGAAAATATTTAAATTATTTCTAAGAAGTTTCAGATGGCGATAGGTGTTATTATTATAAATAAAGCCTGACTGGTATTTAGTGCCGTAAACATAACGATTGGAATCTATCGTATGTTAGATGAATACGTCTATTGTTTTCCAAACTTTAAATAAAATTGATTTGAAATATTGCTGTATTGCATACGCTTATCAATAAAAATATGTATTAAGAAATATCTTAAGACGCCTGTCTGCGAATTTATCCAAACATCTAGACATATCGCACGCTAAATACAAAAGGGTCACAACTCAAAATACTAAAATTTTCAGGAGAGACAAAAAAAGTTCATCGTGGAAAAGCAACACACTTAATATAAAAATAGACATAACTGTATTTTTCCAGTTTGAGAAGATAGTGATGTGAAAGAAATTTTTGTAGTATTCTGAATTAATTTATGAAAAAAGTAAGTTTTGGAAAATTTTGAGTTGTGACCCTTTTGTATTTAGAGTGCGATATATTATATATTTACGTTATAGTTTGTTTAACTATTTTTTATATTAATGTTTTATTGACGAATATTACTTTAATCTGATTTTGTGATTTCGTTGTCATAAATTATATCGGTTTCTAATTTTTTTTCTCATCATATCTGATGCCTGCCTGCTCTTCTTAAATGTGAATTAAATTAGTTTCATACATAAAACAAAAATGTGACTACAGTGGGTAGTATAAGTGAATATATATTAGGAAGTTATTTTAAAGTTTCTTTATGTTGGGAAAATATGGTGAGCCACGAATGTATGTATTTTAAGGGTCAAAGGTCATATTTCAAAATATTTACTAAGATTCAAAAAACTTTACGAAATATTGTTGTTTGTTCGACGGATTTTATTGAAACTTTAGAAATATTGTGAACCACGCCTAAACACTGGACATTGAGATCAAGATATTTCTAATATCAGGATATTTATTGAAAGTGTAGCAGTGCCCTATGACACCAAAGCATTTTTTCTTGTCGGTTTTAAAACCAATTCTGATAATATTGATTTCTATGACACCCCTGTATATTCACACAAGTCTGGTTCAATTATTTAAGCGGTCAAAGGACAAACTTTGAGGTCAAAATCGGTGTCAATTTTTAAAGCATTTTCATTATATTTTTGTAAAGGTAATGGATTGAGTTAATTTTGTATTAAAGGAATTTCGGGTCAAATGGAATTTAAGGGTAAATACTGAAACCATTTTTCAGACCGAAACCTAAGCGAAACTAATATTCGGCCAAAAAATAGATATTCGGTCTGTTGACTGTTACATTATCAGTGTTAAAAATGTGGTTTTTGTCTGTGCTAGTTAAATTCGTATTTATCTTCTCACACGCGTACATTTTTGCCTTAACCTTCTGCACAATGAAGACTGCATATATTTTGCCTGAAAGATTAACAAATATTTACCCAAGGGAAAGGCCCTTTGAAAAATTTAGCAATAATACTCAATCAGTCTCATCCTATCACCAAGCCTAGTTAGTCATGTTCTGTATAAGAACCGTAAAGGTCTTGGTTAATACAAAAAGCGATAGCTAATAGCCTGGCACTGGCCTGGTATTAATAATTTACAAATATTTTAAGAATACGTATGTGCCTTACCCAAAAAGTAAATTGCTTTACCCGTTACACGAAGTGCAGATTTGTAAGCCGTTTTCTTTGATAAGATGTACAAAACTGCAATGTACATGGAATGTGCGCTAAATCTACATATTATACGGTCTCATAGTTCCAGTGAAGCCCTCTGTTAAGTTATGCTTCCACACCATATACCAATAATTTTAATAATAATTGTAAATCATTCTAGGTGCTAAACTACTTATTAAACCAAAGATTCTTTGGCAGGCATAAAGGGATCAATAATCCACTTAATGACCAAGTTGTTCAACATCGGTTCGGTGTAAATATGACAAGCTCTATTTCTTCTCTCAAGAATTCAAAAAGCCAGCTCTACCTTTTCTATATAGCAACGTAATCAAACTGTAACACAGCAATGGACAAATCGCCAGCATAGCGATATGTTAGATCACTAAAGTCGTTATGTTTTTCAGCAAATTATTAATAATCAGGGTCCATAGCGGGAACTAGCACATAATGTGCCATATTGAGGATAGCCTTTGGTCCCCAAAAGGTATTAAACTTTTTCAGAAAACTTAATGAATGAGGCGTCCAACATATGTTCAGTAAGCTCTAGGAATATGTATGTTTGTGTGTTGTCAATGACACAAGTATTGTCTTAGTAGGGTTGATTATAAGCCTTTATCCACCGCACGATTTGAAGGGGACTGCTGTTTGTTATATTCAGCGATGACCAGATCACCGAAGCTATCATAGACCTTCTATAAGAACTAACCATAGTAGTAGCTATAATACGCCCCACTGATAATATCCTTTAGTTGAACATATTTACATATGTATATAGATCAAGCATCCAGTTAAAAATAATAGCAAGTTCAATTATATTGCAGACTACGAGGGTGGTTCGGAAACTTCTTAGTCTAGAACAGAAAGCGCGGTATAAACAGAAAAAAGGTAAGTGTTTTGGAAACGTCTATCTCTTTTCGATCTGGCAACTCCTTCATATAGAAACAGGTGTTCAAAAAAGACGCATCCGCGATTTTTTTACAATGGAAAAATTATAAATTCATAGTGCCGTTAAATATTTAAAAAAAAAGGTTTATCGGGACAAGAAATTCATAATAATATGGTGAATGCGTTTGGTGAAAGTTCTCCTTCATATGCAACAGTAAAAAATTGGGTTGCTGAATCTAAACGTGATCGTACAAGCCTTGAGGATGAACCATGTAGTGGACGTTCAAAGACAGCAACAACAACAGAAGTTGTAGCCAAAGTGCATGATATGGTATTAAATGATCGACGAATAAAAGAGCGTGAAATAGCTAATATCATGGGCATCTCAAATGATCAAGTCCATTTAATTTTGCATGAAGAACTACAAATGGAAAAGCTTTCTGCCGCATTTGTTAACAGTCGACCAAAAATGCATAAGGATGAAAATTTCTCAAGCTTGTTTGGATCGTTTTAAGAAAAATTAAATGGATTTTAAGAGTCGTTTCATAACTGTGGATAAGACATTGATCCACCACTATACTTCAGAGACAAAAGAACAATCCAAGCAATGGACTGAAGCTGGAGGAAGTGCCCCAAAGAAGGTAAAAATAATTCAATGGTGTTTAGGGACTTTAAAGGTATTTTATTGATTGACTATCTGCAAAAGGGTAAAACAATAAATTCACTACTATTTGCAACATTGCGGATCAATTAAATATAAAAATTCAAGCAAATCGTCCCGGCTTACAAGAGTGTTTAAACAATTGTTAAAATCAACGAATTAAAGTACGAGTTGCTTGACCAGCCACCTTATTCTCCTGATTTAGCTCCCAGTGGCTTTTACCTTTTATCAAATCCAAATAAAAAGTTTCTAGCTGGCAAGCGTTTTACCTCAAATGAAAATGCAATTACAGTTGTAAACCGCTATTTTAATCAAGGAATAGAATTGCTAGATAAGCATTGGACTAAGTGTATTAAAGTTTCAGGAGATTATATTGAAAAACAAAAATGTTTTTGAGAAACTAAATATTCTCTTTGCTAGGCTAAATAGTTTCTGAACCGCCCTCGTATTTAAAAGTTTTAAATTTCTTTCGCCAACGACATATTATAGTCAACAATGGCCGGTGGCTATCTCCAATGAACCAGTCACGTGCCTAGTTCTGTATTAGTAGGATTCCTTTAAAGATATTTGTGAGAAGCAAGATATTTTTTTTTTCGATAAAAAAATATTAAAAATCAAAGCGTTTAATTATGGAGCATTACAATGAACTCTTCAATTATCTTAAACATGTCTGCCAATAATATTATTTTTAAAATTTAACTGCTTCTGCTCTTGTAACAGCGATTCAAGTTTTAAATATATTCGCTTAATACAAATTTACATTATATTAAACGCCATTAATTTTGTAACTAAAAACAAAAAAGTCATTCAAATTAATTTAATTTGACATATCTGTCAATAATATTTTTAAAAATAAACTGCTGCTTTATCGATGTTTCATGTTTTAAATATATACGTTTAATGCAAATTTATATTAAATCCGAACACATTAAATTTTAATTAAAAAAAAAAAAAACAAAATAATTCAAAACCTGCGATAACTTTTCGCCCACAGTGTATGCTAAAGCATGAAATACGTGCTTTTCCATATCATTAGTATAATTAGTGATTTACATATGTATCTATGATTCAATATGAACACTACTACTCTACTATATACTCTAATTCTACAGCAATAAACATGAATGTTTATAGGAATGTTTAACAAAAGATAAAATAAATAACTTAGTAGTAGCTACTTTTTAAACTACATTCAAGCAGTTAAATAAACAAATATTCAAAGAAATAAAGTGTATTTTATAGTTTATTAATTCTTAAGCTATGGTCACACTTGGCAAATATTTGCCGAAAAAGCCATAACCACTAAATAAAATATATTTGTGCCAAAGCACAAAAATTATTTAGTTTTAATATATTTGATGCTGTTTGATCTTGCAAAACTCTTGTAAGAGCAAACAATGTTAAACAAATTTGTGCTAAAACAAGTGGTTACGCTTTTTTAAGTAAATATTTGCCTTTAGTTTTACGACATTTTGACGCATTTTTTTGTACTCATATCATCATTAAAACTTTATTCATCGAGTGGCGGAATCGTGTAGGAAAAATAATCTGGGCTCTATATTTTTCTAGTTTCAAACTGATTTAAATAATTAATAAAAAAAATAAATTAATTTGATATGGTTTTTATTGATACGATTTTAATGGATTTTAAATTATGTTAACTGTGGATTGTGTGTAGAAGTTTGAGTTTTTTTTTATTGCTTTTAAAACTTTGCAAATTGTTTTGAAAATATTTCAGTTTTTTGTTATGAAAATGAAATATGTTTTATTACTTTTGTTTTTTTTTATAAAAGAAAATAAGAAGTTAGAAATTCCATTTAGAAAGTTCGTCGTCCAAAAAGGAAGTAATAAATACTACTTTATTTAAATAAGATACTGTTATATATTTTGTTAATAAAATAAAACCAACAACCTGTTTATTTAAATATAAATAAATTACTCATATTAATATTTATTTTGATTTTATGCAAATATTAACTGAACTACATATGTATAGTATATTAAATAATAAAGCTAGCTATAAATAATATATGAATTGTACAGTGTGCCCCAAAATTTAGCAGATTTCTTAATACATGTTGAAATACCTAGCATGGCTACGGTAAGTTCAACTATCGTCACCACTAAAATAATAACAACATCAAAATGTTGTCATATTTCTTGCCTTGATATAGATCCAAAAGATTTCCTTGTCAAAAACGAATTACACAATAACCTCCAGTGTACAAATTTGTTTAAGTTTAATGTGAAGCACCTGCCTAATTGGCTTATCTTCACAGCGCACTCAAACGCAGGACGGACTCGGCCACTGCGTGGACACCGAAGTGACCTCAACCAATCATCAGTTAAGGGACAGTCGCCCTGATAATTAAACCAGGGATATGTCCCCGGGCAATAACTGATCCCGCAGTACTAGATGAGACTCTAGTCGGCTGCGAGATTCCTCTGGTAAACCAGATTCCACTCTATCTCGTTTCGAATCCTTGCAAATTAATGGGACTAGTAACCACCTAATTTCGGACCCTTGCGGGTTCATGGGACGAGTAACCACAGCGACCTTCCTCTGGTAAAACCAGATTCCACTCTATCTAGTTTCGGACCCTTGCGGGTTCCTGGGACTAGTAACCATATGAATAACCCTGTCAGTTTGTCAGTCATACATATCATATGTATGACATAATCCCCAGTTAGTACCACGAGGAGGTTGACATTAGGCACTTAAATTGAACTTCTATCTATCTAAAGGAAAGGCCGATAGTTGCATAGAAGCCCAAATTTTACTAACCAATCTCCAGTGTACAATCAAATAAGGACATATTTAAGGTTTCTTGCAGTATTAATGGGTACTAGGTGACTAACATGCGAGTCAACTCCCATCTTTCTACGCTAACAATGTCGCAATTTTTAAGATCAAATGAAGGGAAAATATGTTTTTCCACCTTCTCTGGGAATTCAGTCACGTTCTTACCTATTAGAAGACACATATCCTTGGACAATGAAATACTTACTAATCCTAGTGAGTTATTTGGGTCCAGACATTATGACCTATTAAGCTATCTAAGCTTATAATAAAATACGTAGTGAGGAAAATGATTGTCTGCTATTTGGGACGTAGACTTTTAAACTAAAGATGATGTCAAAAGTTTTACCTTCTCTATAGGATCAGTTATAATGTGTTCAAACCTCAGAAGCTATGGATTGGAACTACTGCGGCATGCAGGTGCTATTACAATTTCACCTGACACAAGGCCACTCTTGATGATTCTTTGCAGCAGAAACTATTTTATCACGAATGTATTGTTCACAGCAAAGTTTTTACAATCCAGGGGCCAAATTACCGCATTCGATATCGAGTAAAATTGATCGTAATTTTCTTATTTGAGATTATGGCATACGATATCGAGCAAGAACTTTAGTACATTTTTATCATAATTTCGATATCGAAATCATTTTTCGATACGATAGCTCATTCGATCACGAATGCGGTAATTTGGCCCCAGTATCTTTAGCACGGAGCGGATCAACCCTAAAGATTGTCAGCTCAGTGGCAAATTTAGTAACCAATGGAGTTGTAAAAACTTAACAATTATTTCTTAATATTTTATTAATAAAATATTAAGCACAGATAAGAAAATAGAAAAAAAATTTATAAACTCAACTCCGCATTTTAAATTTTGAGCTTCTCGGAAAATAAAACTGGCAATAACAGTGCACCATTTTTGATCTTCAATAAGTTTTAATAAAATTTAATTAAAATTCCAGGATATTTCAAAATATTCTGAAATATAAAATACAAGCAATTTTGATTTATACCAATACGAATATCTTACACTATTTGCTAAACCATTATCCACACCATATTTTTACGGTGTGTCCACCACCGTGTTGTTTTTTATATTCGCAAATTTCATCACAATCATCATCTACTGGTATCACACCGTTAGTTACCCTTTCCAAACAAGACCCTGCAGAGAAATGATTTAATAAACTAACATTTAATTGCATTTACAAATACCTACCGTATTCGGAACGACAGGCAGCCTTGGTTTCTTCTTCAATGGTTGCCTCATCTAAACAATAACCTGGAAAGAAATGAATGAATGAATAACAGTTTATTTTTTTTACACAAAAAAAAAAAACTATGCGAAATTTTACGCTCTTGTACTTACTAGGAATTTTGGCCAACACATATTGTAGTAGGCCAAATATTAAGAAAAATTTGAAAAGCATTTGAAGGTTTTAAGCGCACTTGAAATGAAATGGAACTTTGTAAAAAATTCTAGCGAATTTGCGTTTTATATGACAAAAGTTGTTTAGCGTAAATGACTGTGAATAAGTTTAACTGATTATTTAAATTTTGTTAAAATAAATATTTATTATTAGTTCTAAATAAATCAGTTACATAAGTTCATTAAATCAGACAGTGTGTACAGTGGTGCTGTTAGTTAAATAAATGGCAATAAATATGCAACTTCTAAACGATTAGAGAGATTTGTTTGAGACTTGGAAAGTCAATGAAGAAGAAGTTAAATTTATTTTGCAAATCCAAATTCTTCTTTATTGTCCTTGGTAGTAAAGGTTTTGTTACGCCTAGTTACGCCTAAAGTGGTTTAACCCTTATGTGATTGACAAAAAAACTCCATGTTTTTTACGATAAGGTACCCCGGTTTTAATGAAAAACAATCTATTTTTCAACAAAATTTTAAATGTTGCAAATGTTTAAATACAATAAAATATAAAAAGTTGGGAGCTCTCAAGAAGTTTCAAGTACGATGGTTGCTAATTTCTACAGTCACATAAGGGTTAAATTTAGTCGCCTTAAATCAGTCGAATAGCGTAAATGACTGTGAATAAGTTTAAGTAATTATTTAAAGTATATTTTGAAATATTAATAAATATGTAATAGAATTTGAAAGAACATAGTTTCCCAGCGATCATAGATTGAGGCTTTTTTCTTATTTAAAAGCATATTTACAAACATATTAAAGTTATAAGATTTATAATTTTTTATATGAAAAATTATGATTTTGAGTAAGAAATATACATAAACTAGCTGAACCCGGTGTGCTTCGCATCCCCACCTCCTCCCCCTTGAGGAAAAGCCGTAGTAAAAAAAAGTAAGGGTGCCACTCCCTTTTGTCCAATCAAAACTTCATATAGCTTATTATTATTTTTAAAAAATAAAAAAAAATATTTTTGAAATGATTGAAGAAATAGCTATCTAAAGTCCTTTGGACAATTTTTGCTCGGACCAATAGGTGAAAAGTTACACTCATTTAAAAAAAAACCCTGTATGACCAAAATTTCCAACTTTGACCCCCTCTAACTCCGGCACTGATAGAGCTGAAAATTTGTATCTGGCCTACTATCCAATAGTACTAACCTTGGTGCAAATTTCATCCAAATCGGAATTTATCGATTTTTAAAATTAAGTCACTTGATGTGAAATTAACCATATATGTAGATGAACACAGAGGTAAAATTGCGGTATTCGATATCGTATAATATTATGATACGAGTTTTATCAGCTCATTACTGCATTCGATATGTAACGAATCGTAATTCTTAAGAAATTGTAACAGATTTATAAACATATGTTTTCTTCATGTCCACAAATTATTAAATTGAAAGATTTTTCGGGCAGACAAATATAAATTTTAAATAAAAAAACGATGTGTGTTATATATGAACCCTTCATGGCTCTTTTCTCATTTAAACGTGTGGTCTGCAGTAAATGAAGGTTCTTCACTAAAGAAAAATATTCCGGCCGAGTTGAAGCAACTTTCGTGATTCTCTAAATAAATAGCAAGAATTACGGGTCTTTTATGAGGTCAAACGTTTGAGTTTGAATGTGAATGACTCACTTAGTCGTGAGACGCAATATTGTGTTTTTAACCCCAAATGATTCTAGGGCTCTGGGCCGTGGGAATTCCCTAAACATTCGATACAGTGTGTCAAAGTGTATTGATAATTTTTCTTGACTGAGCTGGGGATCGAACTTGGGTTGAATTTACATGTTTCAAGAATCAAAGTCAAGAAAAATTTTCAATAAATTTTAATAGAGATTTCATGTTGTAAAAACAATTCCTACCTTCAGTAAAAATTATTTCATGAAAATTAAATTTAATGAACTCGAGCCTGACTAAAGAAATATAAAAAATTTATTTAGAAATATTTTATAAGAATTAAACAATTTTGGGGTAAAACTTCATTTACATATTTAGGGCAATTTTTTGCTATGAAAAGACGAGTACACACTTGATTGTACTAGCAATACGTTTTACTCTCTTATTCTTATTATGTATGTGCATACAAATATGTGTATATGTACTTTCAAATAAAAATACGAGCGACTTAAGCAATAAGAATTGTGCTGTGTGAACACCGAAAAAATTAGAAGGAAAAATTTGTATTAATCTTTTCAATAAAAATTGCTTCATGTAAATTGGGACTAACAATGAGTTTATTGCAAACCAAATCTCCTGATCGCATAATTTCAGCTGCTAGTTGGACGCCTGCCCGATCATGTTATTATTTTTTGTGGGTCTGTTTTAAATATTAAATCTATACAAAGCCAATTGAACCGATTACAGACTTAAAACTGAAAATCTCTGACGTGATAGACCCGCCATTTTGCCAAAATGTAATTGAAAATGTTGATTAAAGATTCGACATTTGTATTTGTCGGTGGGGTGTCACAAAGCCATGGGACATAAAACCATACTGACTTTATGTCTCAATACAAACGGACATAAACCCATAATTTTGATATGGCCTTAAGTCTCATACCAATTTTAGTGAAATGGGACATAATACCATAATTGTTGTGCGAAGCCGGTATTCTGTATACCATAGAGGAGAAAATCCTTTTGTTTTACATGAAATAGGGTGACATGCAGCATTAACAAAAATATGGCTTTATGTCTCATTTTTGTAAAAAATTTTACGGTGTTATGGCATATGCCGTTATGTCTCAATGGAATGGGACTAAACGCCATATGGTTTTATGTCCCATGGCTTTGTGACACCCCATCTGCCTGGTCGTGCTTGGTAATATATTTATAATTGTCAAACCTTACTTTTTTCAATATAATACACATTTTAATGATTTTCATATATGTACATAAATTATTTGTTTTGTTTTCAAAAACAAAGTTGAAAACCTCTTAACACTATGTTGTGTCTTTGCTTACTTTCATATTGTGTCTTAGCTAAATGTCTTCGTATATAAAATGTCTGGTGTTAATGCATATACCAAAAACAACATGGCGAATTAAAAAGGTATGCAGCTGATTATTGTTGCTGTTGTTGTAACAGCGGTAATTGCTGATTATTAATTCGCTGTGGTGAAATAATGTATCTAACTGTCAAACTATGTTTTGCTTACATTTGTTATTTAAAATAAAAAGCGAAGTAAAGAAAAATTAATAAAACTAAATAAATTGTGTTGTTTGGTTAAAAAAATTGTGGAAATAAACGAAACAAATCTAATTAATTTTGATTATCAGCCATGTCAGAGAATTTTATTCCGTCCGGAAGTGGAATTAATTACGTATTTCGCTTCTATAGAAAAATTAAAACGAAAATTTTTTCGGAATGAAACCTAGAAATACTTAAAATTACAATTTCACATAGCAAATTAAAAGTAGTTTCATTCCGAAAAATATTTTTAGTTTTACTTATCCTATACACTAGAGCCCCGACTTGCGTCGTTAATGGGGCGGGAGAAATGCGACGCAAATCGAAACGACGCAAATTGAATCACCTTTTTCTATATAAATGCACTGAAATTTGATTTATTCGGGAAAATGTTCAAAACAAAGCAAAAAATTTTGTATTTTTGATAAAAAACAAGTATAAATACATTTTTATTCATTTTATTTACTTCAACAAATGTTTATAATTACATATTATAAAGAAAAAACAAAACAATAAATTAAGAAAAAACATAACAAAAATTAAATTCATTTACATATCGAGCCATAACCGCCGAAAAAATGTATCCCAGAAACTCAAAATTTTACAGGGGAAGGTTTTTTTTAAATATAATCAGTTTGAATAAAGCCATTATTTTAAAATTTATAATGTAAATATTGTTTTGTGTAATACATTTAATTTTAATAATTTTAAATGATGTTGAACTATCGATTTCGATAAAAAAACAACAATCGATTATGGTGTGGGATACATTATTTTGGCGGTTATGGCTCTATATGTATCCATAAAAAGTATGTAGATGCATTAAACAATTGTAATTTATTTAGTTAACATTGCGCTTTCTTCAGATGATAAATCTAAATCAACAATACTTATGTCCATTTGATTTGATGGTCTTACTGTTTTTTAACAAAAATATCTAAAGTTTGTTGAATTTTTAAAGATTTTTTTTGTTGATAAATTTCTTTGTAACAACTAATGGCTTGATCAACGGTTGCTGCTACGCCTGTGCTACGGGTTTCCTCAGGATCGTTTTCAGAAAATATATCCATTGCATGGGAAATTAATTGCATAGCTTTTGAAATATTGGCGATTGTTAATTTTTTTTCTTCTAATGTATCATCATTTATTATGACATCTTCTTCTGAAACATGCTGAATATCAATGGCTAATAAATTTTCATTATCATCGTGAGCGTTTTTAGTGACGCAAACAGCGTTGCCATTTGTCAAGTTTTACCTCTTTTTGCAAGTTTTTTGAGATGCAAAAAAGTTTTTAAGTTTTATTCTAAATAATTTTTGATATTTTTCTTAGTTAGGCTTAAGTTCATTTTAAATTTAATTTTCATTAAATCATTTTTACTGAAGAAGGGTTGTTTAACAACTTGAAAAAAATTTTTATTTTTGATAATTTTTCTGACTAACTAAGAAAAATATCAAAAATTAAATAGTAACAGTTCAACTAAATACTACAATTATTCTATGAAATAGCTAAGGCACAAGCCGTTAATGTTTACATGTGTACGAAAGTGGACAATAAACACAATAAAAACAAATGTATTCAGGTTTTCGAGACGAAGTCTTGGCATGAATACGAAAGGAAAAAACTGAAGAAAAGGAAAAACAACAACTAAAATAGAAATTAATAAAAAATGATAATTTACAGAAAACTTCGAACCACCAGTCACTGGTTAAAGGATTGATGTTGTCTGTTGACTAGCAGGCACCGTAGTGGTGCATAGGTCAGAACGTAAAGAATTCTGATGAGAGAAAGTGGTGTTTCTCGAAACATATGTCAATTCAACCAAACAACCCAGGTTCGAATCCTAGTCAGAAAAATTATCAAAAATAAAAATTTTTTTCAAGTTGTTAAACAACCCTTCTTCAGTAAAAATGATTTAATGAAAATTAAATTTAAAATGAACTTAAGCCTAACTAAGAAAAATATCAAAAATTAAATAGTAACAGTTCAACTAAATACTACAATTATTCTATGAAATAGCTAAGGCACAAGCCGTTAATGTTTACATGTGTACGAAAGTGGACAATAAACACAATAAAAACAAATGTATTCAGGTTTTCGAGACGAAGTCTTGGCATGAATACGAAAGGAAAAAACTGAAGAAAAGGAAAAACAACAACTAAAATAGAAATTAATAAAAAATGATAATTTACAGAAAACTTCGAACCACCAGTCACTGGTTAAAGGATTGATGTTGTCTGTTGACTAGCAGGCACCGTAGTGGTGCATAGGTCAGAACGTAAAGAATTCTGATGAGAGAAAGTGGTGTTTCTCGAAACATATGTCAATTCAACCAAACAACCCAGGTTCGAATCCTAGTCAGAAAAATTATCAAAAATAAAAAATTTTTTTCAAGTTGTTAAACAACCCTTCTTCAGTAAAAATGATTTAATGAAAATTAAATTTAAAATGAACTTAAGCCTAACTAAGAAAAATATCAAAAATTAAATAGTAACAGTTCAACTAAATACTACAATTATTCTATGAAATAGCTAAGGCACAAGCCGTTAATGTTTACATGTGTACGAAAGTGGACAATAAACACAATAAAAACAAATGTATTCAGGTTTTCGAGACGAAGTCTTGGCATGAATACGAAAGGAAAAAACTGAAGAAAAGGAAAAACAACAACTAAAATAGAAATTAATAAAAAATGATAATTTACAGAAAACTTCGAACCACCAGTCACTGGTTAAAGGATTGATGTTGTCTGTTGACTAGCAGGCACCGTAGTGGTGCATAGGTCAGAACGTAAAGAATTCTGATGAGAGAAAGTGGTGTTTCTCGAAACATATGTCAATTCAACCAAACAACCCAGGTTCGAATCCTAGTCAGAAAAATTATCAAAAATAAAAATTTTTTTCAAGTTGTTAAACAACCCTTCTTCAGTAAAAATGATTTAATGAAAATTAAATTTAAAATGAACTTAAGCCTAACTAAGAAAAATATCAAAAATTAAATAGTAACAGTTCAACTAAATACTACAATTGTTTTATTCTAAAAAAAAAAGTTTTTTGAAAATTTATAATTTTTGTTAATTTTTAGTTAGGCTTGAGTTCATTAAATTTAATTTTCATTAAATTATTATTTAAGCCTAACTAAAAATGATCAAAAATTTAAAAATTAACAGTTCAACTAAAAAAACAATAATTGTAAGTTATAATTTATTTATAAGTTTAATTTAGTTTATAAAACAAGTTATTTTCACAATTAACAAAACAATGTTTTTCTACTATGCTGCACTGCGTTAGTAATTTAATGGATTTTTTAATCCATTTTTACTGCAACAATGTTTAATTTAGTCTACGTCTTAAGTACAGTAAATGTCATATAAATATTTATAAAATGTTAACAGTTTACAACACAAATAAACTCTTTATTTTGTACATACGAGTACATGTATGTATATGGAGTTGGACAGTTAGGAGTACTCAAGTAAATATGTAAAAATAAAAGTTGTTTTTTTTTCAATAAAATTGGGTTTTGAAATTTTACTACTCAAAAAAGTTTTTTTTTCTAAAAAAAAGGTTTTTTTTTAGAAATAAAAAGTTTTCTTAAAAAAATATATGGCAACGCTGGACGCAAATGGAAATAGAAACGACGCAAATCGGAAACAAAACGACGCAAATCGAACCGACGCAAATTGGGGTCAAAACGACGCAAGTTGAAATTGCAACGACGCAAATCGAATTTTTCCAGTTTTTAAAAAGCGACGCAAATCGAAACGACGCAAATCGGGACGACGCAAGTCGGGGCTCTAGTGTATACGCAAAATACAGAATTCCGAACGAAATTAAATTTTGTGACATGGATGTTATTTCAATTCGCCTGGATTTTGAAATATCATTTGTATTTGTTGCCATGTCGCATACACCTTATTAATACGCCTTTAAAAACAACAAGCTCAATTTGACAGTTAAACATCATATTCCAGAAATGGTTGCCGTCGCACCCTTTAAGAATCTCTTTAGTCACTATTCGGGATATTTGGATTTCAAAATAAAAAAAACCCAATATTTCAAAGTTGTTATATTATATAAATGATATATTTGACAATGATGGCGTTCATTTTGGGAACTGTTGCTTTACATTATCAAGATATTGATTGATTTGTTTATTTAAATTTTGAACTATTGGATTAACAACATAGTGGAATCAATACGTCTTGATTTGTTCAAAGCAACTGCTGTGCTACTTATTATAACAGCACTGTACTAGACCGCAATATTTCCTTCTCTGACCATTTGTACAAATAAAACAAACATATTTATTAAATCAAAAAGAAATAAATAAAACAAAATGCCCAAAATATATATAAATTTAAAAAACAAATATAATAAATTAGCAGGTTAAAGAACGCATTGCGGGAGTCCACAGCAGACTGAAAAAATACCTAAAAAAACGGAAACAATTTAAAACATTATCAGCTAAATACAAAAACACACTGACATAAAAATATTAATAGCAATATTATTTAACAGTGGATAGTAAAAAGACTAGGCAATGGTCGCATCCACTGTCAACTTCTCTTTATTGTTTTTGTTGCCCAAAATAAAGTTTGTTTCTATTTTGTGGGTGGTTTTGTTTTATTTTATTTAATTTATTTTTATTTAATTAAAATTCTTAAATTTAATAAATTGAACTAAATTATTTCGGTTTAGTATTTGTTTGTTTATTTTAAAATTAAATTTACTATGTAAAATTTGTTCATTTAAATTCTACCTTGTTTCTGGCGTTTATTGCTATTGTTTTATATTGTAGTCTATTTATTTAAATACGGTTTAAAATTTGTGTTTCTTTTTCTATATAAAGCTTGTCAATTATTTGTGGTTTTTGTGCTAAAAAAGCTTGACAGAATTTATTTAAAATGTTTGGCTTTCAGTTAAATTCTTTTTGAAATTTTATGTTTTATTTCATTTCTTTGGTTTAATTGAGAGTTAAAGTCTAAAAAAAATTTTAAATTATATTTGTATATAAGGTTTTAGGCGTTTGCAACAGCGGCAGCTTTCTTCTGTATCAAACAGTCCAAGGCACAGGTGACATCGTGGAAAATTTCATCGACACCGCGTTCAGCATTGATCTGGAATTGCATTAAATTAGTAAAAAATTATTTTTTTAATTGGTGATATTATTAAACTTACGACTAAAGTTTTATCGGTGTATTGCGACAAAATAGCATTGGTGTTAGATCTGAAGGTGGCAATGCGTGTCTTAATGGTTTCTTCATTGTCATCGGCACGTTTTTCCGTGGATGCAGCAGCACGTGCCATAATACGGGTAACCAAAGTGGCCTGTTAAAGGTTTAATAAATGAATTTTTAAGTTAGTTTAAATGTTTCTTAAAATAAAGATTTTTATTACATCTTGACAGTCAAAGAACATGACTAAATCAGCGGGAGCGATTTTCTTTTCAAAGGCCACACCTTGATCCTTTTCACGGGGATAACTGGAAAGAAAATGGATTTAATAAAAGTTAATTATTATTAAAAACAAGGGTATTATAGGAATTTAATTAAAATTATTACTTTGTAGTAAGGATTTCTACATAAAAAGCAATCCTTAATGGTTTTTCTGCCAATGATTTCTTATTAAAAATTGCTTAGTTTCAGTACGATGGCACAGAGAAAAAGACACGGCAAAAACTATTCAAAATGCTCTGATTTCAAATGCTCTCATTTCAAATCCCAAAATAAATATGTATATACGTTACAAACATATTCAGGTCACAAAGTTTAGTAATGACTTTCATGATTTGAAAGGGACAAATAGGGCCATGGGGATGAACTTAATGAATTTGTCACTTAAAAACATGTTTGCATAGTTAAATAAAAATTCATATTTTACAAAAATATATCCATAAAGGATTATCAGCAAAATTCTCAACTTTACTAAAATTTTAAAAAAGCATATATTTGCATATTTCCTTACGATAGCATATTTCATAAAAATATTTCCAAAGAAGATATAAATTATTGCTTAGATATCAATATTGATTGATTTCCTTTTAATTTGATTAGTTTTCAGCAAAATGCATAAAATTTGTAAAAAACATATTTTTGCATATTTTAATATAACTGTGATACTTTACCAGAGCATGTCAATTAAAGTTCAAAGAATTACTTTAAACAATATATAGAATAATTTTCATTATAAATACATACAATTTTAGCAAAATATATACCTACATACTTTTAAAGAATTTTTTTTACAGGCATATTTTTACATATTTTAATAAAAATGCATATTTCACAAAAAAAAATGCCAAAAAAAAATATGCGCTGATTTTTCAGCAAATTTCTAGAAATTTTTTAAAGCATATTTCCCTAAAACTTTGATATTCTACAAGGAAAGGCCAATTAGAGACAACATAAATGCTTCAATTAACATATAGACAGATTGAAAATCTAAATTGATAAATGTTTAATAAAATATGAATAGTTAATGGAATGTTAAAAATAATATTTTGGCATATTTTACTAAAAGTCCATATTTTATAAGAAAATGTCAATTAGAGACAACATAATTGCTTCAATTAACATATAGACAGATTGAAAATCTAAATTAATAAATGTTTAACAAAATATGAAAACTTAATGGAATTTTTAAAAAGAATATTTTGGCATATTTTATAAGAAAATGCCAATTAGAGACAACGTAATTGTTTTAATCAAAATATACAGCAACTTTACAATATTAATTAGTAAGTTTTAATTAAAATTTCATCAATTTTTAATGGCATATTTTTGCATATATGTATTACGAAAACAGCATATTTCATAAATAGGTCTCAATAGAATTCAAGTTTTTTGCTTAAATATTAAAACAATGCACGATTTTTAATTTGAATTAATATATTTTTTTTTACAAAATATGCATTTTTGTAAAAATTTTAAAAAGCGTTTTTTTAAAAGGGAATATGCTATAAGAACTTGCCAAAACAACTAAAATGTTTGCCTAAAAATAAATATGTTGGATGAATTTTCAATATAAACTGATATATTTAAAAAAAAATATCATTTTTTATTGCAATTAAAAAAAAAACGCAGATTTTTACATATTTTTGTAAAAGTGCATATTTCACAAAAATATATCGATGCAATTTTTTTTATTTAAATGTAAATGAAAACATGTTTTTCACTTGCTTTAATTAATTTTCAACAAAATATTTGAATTTTTTAAAAGCATATTTTTGCATATTTTTTTAAAAGCAATATTTTTAAAAAATTTGCCAATTAATTAAAAATACTAATATCTATACTAATATTCATTATAAATTAATAAATTTTAAAAAGCTTATTTTGCATATTTCTATAAAATTGCCTATTTTACAAAAAAAAAAACATGACAATGAATTTCTTTATACTTCCTTATAGAAAAATATGTATCGAATTTTAATATGATTTAATAATTTCCAGCAAAGTGAGAACGATTTTTGTGCATATTTTAACAAAATGTGTTAACAATGAATCTGTATTTAGGTTAAAACATAAAGGCTGATTTTTAATCAAATTTAAAATATAACAGGACTTTTCATATTTACTGATAAATATTCATTTAAGTCCATACTCTATTATGGTCCTTACATGGTTTGTTTTTACTAGCTATGTGAATGACATCAATTTATTTAAGTCCCTATTTGTAAAATAAGTTTTTTTTTTGGGAACTTTCTTCTTGGCAAGATTGTTTTTGTCAGCCCAGATGTTTTCGTGTATCATGTTACTGTTAAACATGTTCAGTTTGGTCTAGTATTTAACCATGAATTGTCAAACAAACTAACAATGTAGATTATTGAATATTATTATCAGAATTCAGGCTTGGTTAAGAAAGTGCATCGTGCACTTCTTCCATTGAAAATTGTGCTCAGAGACGAAGCCACATTTCTGATTCAATGAATACGTAAACAAGCACAATTGTCGTATTTGGTGAGAAGAGAAGCTAGATGCGTTACAAGAACTGCCAATGCATCCCGAAAAATGCAATGTTTGGTGTGAATTAAAAGCCGTACTTTTTCAAAGACGACGATGCCAGAAACATTACTGTGAATGGCGAGCGCACGTATGGTGCCGGTCAATTGGCGGCCTAGATCGTGTGATTTAACGCCTTTAGACTATTTTTTGTGAGGCTATGTTAAATGTCGTACCTATAGGGAGAAGCATACAACAGCTGACGCAGTGAAAGCTAATATTTATGCGTGTATGCCAAAATTGGCATTGCGTAGCCGCAATCAACATTTACATAAAATAATTTTTAAACATTGAATCACATTTTAAATATAACATCGTTCTATCGACTCAAAAAATATTTCATACATTTTGCTAAATTGTATGTGGTTTTTTAAATCAAATACGAAAGCACGAGACATTATAAACCATTACTTAACCGTGAAAGTTTTTGCTGCATATTTTACAAAACTTGGAAAAGAAGAATGAAGATAACAGTATTCGATATTCGTAAATATTCATTTATTTTATTTTAAAAATTTAATATACGCGTATAAAAAAACTCACCCATCAATCAAGAAACCCTTGGCACCACTTAATCTCTCACGTATAGCTTTTTCTAACAGACCCAAAACATCATCATTGGACACCAATTTGCCCTCCTTCATGATAGCAGCCAATTCCTTGCCCTTTTCAGAACCAGAGGCAACCTTAAAGATAAAACATATTATATATTCAACAATTTATTCTTTATTATTTCTTTTAAATAAAATACCTACCTCATCACGCAACAAATCACCGCTGCTCAAGTGCACAAAGCCATATTTCTCTACAATCTTGGCACACTGGGTACCTTTGCCGCAGCCGGGACCACCCAAAACCCAAATAATTGGTACACCAACCTGTAACACAGCAAAAAATGGAACCATAACAATGTTTTAGATTAGAATAAAATAATTTTTCAAATATACATACATATACATATGTATGTATTACAATATAGAGAGAGACAATATTTAGGCAAGTTTGCAGCAGTTTACAACAAGCTGAAACAGGTATACTTATGTTTGTAAATAAAATTCTTTGTTTTTACAAATATTATAAAATCTTTTTTACATTCTGTTTCTTTAGTTTGTAGCTGAAGGGCTTGGACATTTTTAAAAAGGCGGTTTTGTTAGACTCAGCAGACTTAAGCAATATTAGATTTAGTTCAATATTTCTAGAGCATATTATTTGAATTACTTGTTTAGTTTTTGGCTTTTTTTCATTTTATTTATATTTACGAGTATATTTATGCTTAACACAAGAAACAACAACCATGCAACACGTGAGTGATAAATTTGCAAAATTTTAATTTTTATAATACAAAATAAAAATTTCAAAACAATCAGGGGTGTCATAGAAACCAATATTGTCAGAATTGGTTTTAAAACCGACAAGAAAAAATGCTTTGGTGTCATAGGGCACTGCTACACGTTCAATAAATATCGTGATACTAGAAATATCTTGATATTTATTGAACGTGTAGCAGTGCCCTATGACACCAAAGAATTTTTTCTTGTCGGTTTTAAAACCAATTATGTCAATATTGGTTTCTATGACACCCCTGAATATTGAAATTTTTATATTACATTTGTGGAGGGGGGGGGGGGGGGAATATAAAGGAACATAACAATAGCTGTGTTTTGTGGAGGGCAGGAGAGGCAAAAGGAGAGCAGGATTAGGTGGTTGTATATGTTAATAAGTTACACATTTATACGATCAAACATTTTTACATTCTTTTTACAACAAATCATTAGTATTGCTATTATTATTTAGTGACAGAGAGAGAGAGAGAGATGTTCCACTGCATTTATTTTTATGCTGCTGTGCTCTGCTCTCTTTTTCATAATTTTTCATTTCTGATGTTTTGATTTGTTTCGCTTTTTCGTTTATTTTTTTTCGTTTTTACTTACACCCACTTGTTGTCTTCGTATTTCCTCGGCCTTTTGTTTTTCATTGGCTTCCTTCTTCATGGCCATTTGGTGACACATGAACAACTACACAAAATTTTTGAAAATTGAAATTGTATGAAGTTGTTGTTGTAGTATTTGTTGTTTATTAAAGTGAGTTTTGTTTCATATTTTTGCTTTGGTAGAGTTATTATGCATTTAATGGTTTTTGTTTTGTTCTATAAGCTCTTCAAAAATTGTTGGTTAGTAAAATGAAGCACTGTATGTATTTGAATTTAGTCAATTTGGTAGGGGTTATTGATAATTTTGTTTTAACTTAAGTAATAAATTTATTTAAAACTTATATTTGTTTAAAGTATGTAGAGTTGCGAAATAAATTTCATTTAAAAATACAGAACTTAAATTTGTTTTCAATCTAAAGGTTGTTTTCATAGAAATTAATTTAAAATTTATAAATTTTATTGAATTAAGATACGAAGAGCTTGATCTTGCTAATCGTAATGGTTTTTTGGAAATAGGTATATTTTAGAAATTCACAGGAAATGTCCGAAAATGTGTTTAAAATCTTTAAAGTCCAGAGTAGACCTTAGAGGTCTATATGGAGAAAGTAAATTGTAAGTTTAACGGTTTAACATGTCCTAGGTACATACATATATACATACATATTAAAAAAGATGGATTGACCCATTTGTTCCGAACAAAGATTTTGTCCGGAGAAAAAATTTTTACTGAGAGTTTTTTGCAACACGATGAACACATTTCTAACGATTTGTCTGGAAAATCAAAACTGTCATATGTAAACAAAATCTATTAATTTTACAAGTGGTAATACTGCGGCCAAAAAACAAATACATATTAAATTATTTTAAAATATTATATACAGTGACTCACATTTAAAGTCGGGCAAGATGATTTTAAAAATTTTCTTTTAATGAACTCTTGGTGGACATTTATCAGCACTTTAAAAATTTACAGGTTCTTTTCACGGACGAAAGCAAATACCATTTTATTTGGGTCCGATGGCCGGCGTTATGTGTTGCGCAAACCTAATAAAGAGTTTTGCCCTAAAAAATACTAAGAAAATTGTAAAGTATGAGGGCTATTCAGTGATGGTGTGAAGTTGCATGGCTGCTTTCGGTGTCGGAAATCTTCATTTTATAGAAGGCATAATGCATAAAAACATGCACGAGTATCTTGATATTTTGAAGAAAAATGTTAAACAAATTGTTCATAAATTGGAAAATGACCCGAAGCACACATTGCTGATAGCGAAGAACTGGTTGTTGTATAATTGTCTTAAAGTCCTCAAAACACCTGCGCAAAGTCCAGACCTCAACGTAATTGAGCATTTATGGGATGAGCTCGGACGTCGGTTGCAAAATAGATTATGTACCAATAAAGACCAGCTCAGAGCTGCGTTAATGGGAGAATGGAACCAAATAAGTCTTGATGTGTGCAAAAAACTGGTTGAATCAATTTTAAAAATATTCCAAGCTGTCGAGAATCAAAAAGGATACGCAACAAAATACTAAATATCTTATAAATAGTTGAATTTAATGATCTGACTGACTTTCAATGTGATCATACTATTAAGGTTTTTTTTAATTATGTTGTTTCTGTTATATTAATGGTTATGTGTTTAATAATAAATACGTAATTCATTTAATTAAAAAAAAAAATTAAAATCCTTGGCTCTGTTAGGGTTAAATATTTTACAAATAGATTGCCCGAATTTTAATGTGAGCCACTGTAGGTATATTTTGCAAAAACAATTTACAAAATTTTTGATGAATAAATGAATTAAATAATTTAATTTCACAAACACCACAGATATAAGTGGCAACACAGTTCATTTTTGTCCAGACAAAATATAAAATTAAACTAATTCAAGCTAAGAGTTGTTCTGAAAAAATATTTTCTCTCTTAAAAAGACAGGCGGCAAACTTCATATTCGTACATGCATATTTAGCCATATTTTTTAAATTTCTTTCCCGTTTCCCTTAACATCTCTAAAATTTAGCTACGTCTATACGTCCTATATGAATGTAGAGCAATAATATTTGTATTTACGGCAAATTGCCAAGTTTTCTTAAACACTTTTTTTTTGCTTTTGCTCTATATTTGAGGCAAGTGGTTCAGAAAACTATAATAAATATATTAATTTGTTTTTATAAAAGACATATAAATATATAGTTATTGTAATTAAGAAGAAACGACAAACAAATAAATCATGAAAAAAACTTTAACCTTCAGCAAGGTTTTTCTTTAATTTTTATTAAAAAAAATATTAAGTATAGCATTGTGTCTCACTAAAAATATAAGGTGTGTGTGTTTTTTTTTATAATATAATAAATATATTTTATAGTTTTAAGAAATAAACAAGGAAACAACATCATAAGTTATGTGAGATTATATAAATACATATGTACATATATAAAATTTAGTTAATTTAAAATTATTATTTTACAGACAAATTTTTAATAAAAATAAATTTTTTTATCATTATTTGAATAACGAAACCAACAGTTAGAAAAGACCCATTAACAATACCCTAGAAATTTTAAATTACTCAATTACAAAAGAAATTGTTGTTTGGTTAACGTTGTTGCTTGCTACGTGTAAGCATTCAAGTATAATCTTTTGATTTCTTAGGCAGTAAACTAGATCAGATCAGACCCAGATTCAACCTGTTGCGTTTAGGTATCCGATAAAATCACACCAGCTAATACCTGCTGTCTGTGCTAGATCCTTTAGTATACAGCTGCGTGCAACTAATTAAGGACACGATATTAACATGAGAGCTTGATGCAAATTATATGAAAGGTTTTGTGATATTCTCAAAATTTGTGGTAGTTTTAAAGAACATAAATATAACGCATAAAAGCACTTCAACCACCTTTTCAGTCTCCAGACCTCAATCCGATTGAGAATTTGTGGGATGAGTTGGACCGGCGTATTCGCAAACACACAATAACATCAGTATCTTAGTTGAAAACGAGACTTCCGTGAAGTTATTAAACAAAGGGGTTATCCAATAAAGTACTAATTTTAGTATTAAAGTGTTTTTATGCCTTATTTGTTATGTTCTCTAAAGTGAAAACCGAATATTAATGACCCACAATATATTGCAAACCTGACTTAAATTAGTTGTTTGTTTTATTATATTGTTATTTTTTTTAATACAAAAGTGAATTTCCAAATGTTCTTAATAAATCGAAAAAAAAAAATATTTTAAAAATATGCAATATGCTTTAAAATGAAGCAGTTGAACATATACATATGTATGTAGGTATCTTTAGTAATACCAAATATTAATGACACTAACTGTACGTATCTATTATTATTATGCATTTTAAAAATATAAAACTTTAGCCCTTCAAAACATTTTGGATGAAAATTATCATAAAATTTCCTTATAATTTATTGACAACCATTTCACTTTTTAAATATTTACATTGCCTTATATTTTTGAAGAGTCCTTCCTTGTTATATTAATAAAATAGCAAATTTATTTAAATTTTTCTTTTCAAACTATCAATCAATATGATGTTTTAATGTCTCTACATTAGATTGAAATTTCCGTTAATACAAATTGATTTATTATGCCTAAAAACAAACAAAATAATATAAAAATTACCCCAATAAAATCCTGTTTTATTTCATATAATAAATTTTCTATTCGATCTAAAGCCAAAAATCACTCAATTTAACCAAATTAACAAAATGTCGGCAAGAAAATACACCAGAAAAAAACAATGAATATTCACATACATACATACATATGTATGTATGTATACAAACAATTGCATTATTTACACATTTCTTATTTGTATATGGCTGTCTATTTGTGTTTGCAGTAGTGAACATAAGAACACAATAACAAAAATTTTTGTTTATATTTCACATCGCAATTGTTAATAAATTAATTGTTGATCTTACCACCTACTCTCCAGTTATTTAATGCAAACACACATCTAGGTACATGTGTTTATGCAAGCAAAACAATACAAAAAACAAGTTAGAATACTATATTCGGCTGTGCCGAATCTTAAATACCCTCCGTAATAAGAAATACAAAAACTACACTAGCTATAGGACTATAATATCCTTATTCTGTATTTTCTATTCAGTCTTAGTGTAAATTTTATTAGTTTTATTATATTGTTTAAAAGGCAATTTTACGACCAACAATTTATGTTAAATACTTGGAAATTTTATCTAATTTTTACCATTTATAATTTATGTAATTACCGATTCTTACTACATATAATTTACAGAGTTTGTCTGACTTTCATAATAATCTTGAACAGTATAAAAAAGGGTAAGATATAAGGTAAGGCGTTTTTTGGTCTCAATAACATTATTTACAAGATATTAATGGGTGGCATAGTAGAAGTGGAATAATTATGGACTGATTGCTTATAAATCTAGTACATATCCAGTAATGTGATTTGGTTGAAATCCATTTTAATAGCGTTATTTACAAGAGTTTTATAGGTGGTTGGTGTGCTCGGAAGTGGACTTGATTCGGGAGCTATTGCTATTATTGTCTGACAGCTACAAAGCCCAGTAACATAATTGCGGTATAACCGATATTCGTATGATTTCTGGATTAAAATTTCTGATCTGTATAAAAGTTGGTTCGATATCAATATTTATTAGACATTTTTGTGGGTAAAATTTATTTTTCGAAAATGGTTCTTATATGGCAAATCATGGGAAAATCATGACAAATCATCGGCCGATCTTCTTTAATTTTGGAACAGTGAATTTTATATTTCAGATACATATTAGTACTGACGTGAATTTCGAAAGTGGACCTTATATGGGGGATATAGTCAAATATGGACCGATGTTCTCAAAATCCAGCAGGTTGATTTTGGCATGTATGTAAATGATCCGAGTAAAATTTTGGATCGGTACCGTTATTTCTAAGAGATTTCTGAGTATAAAAGTAAATTTCGGAAAAGGTCTTTATATGGGGAATACGATCAAATATGGGCCGAAATTCACAAAATTCTGCAGAATGTTTTTTGTGTATATGTAAATAATCTGTACGAAGTTTTGAGTCGGTACCGATATTTATAAGATATATATAAAGATAAATGGCTTTTTCGAATGTGGTCCCTATATGGGAGCTATGACCAATTATGGGCCGACCACTATAAAATTTAGTACAATTTATTTGCCTATAAGGATTATTTATGTCAAATATTAACCGTTTAACATTATTTATACCAGTTTTATACGTATCTAAAAGAAATTTTGGAAGTGGACTATCTATGGTCTATGGTCAAATATGGACCTAACTAAAAAAAATTCGTTTTGCGATTTCTTTTGCATGAAACTTATATTTGCTGAATTTTGTATTGAAATTTTAATTTTATAAGCATTTATGTATAATTGAGCAATATTTCGGGAAGATTTTTGTATGGGAGCTATCTTGAACCGATTCTCACTGTTTTCCTCAAGCTTTTTTTCTTTTATCATAAAAATAACGTACATAAAATTTCATGGTACTATCTGCAATATATTTCAAAATATTGCAATAAAATCGACAAAAAATATCAAATTTTTATGGAGGTTGTCTCACAATTTGGTCCGTAACTCTGATTCTGCTTTACCGATTTTGCTGATTTTCAATACCAAACTGCCTAAGAAAATACTAAAGAGTTTTCTGGAAATTCTATTAAATAACGTTGTGTATTTTAGACGTGAGAGTGTTTTACATGGACGGACATAGCTCAATCGACTTCGAATTTCATAAGGATCAAGAATATATATACTTTGTTGGATCTCAGGTGAATGTTAACAAAGTTTCACACGGAATGACAAACGTAATATGCCCTAATTCACCAACACACTCAAACGAGAGTGAGAGAGAGGAATGTAAAAGGTGGTTTTCAAATATTAAGAGTGAAAAACTAACGGTTTGTAACTAAGCAAAGGTAAAGAAATATTGGCTGGCTTAAATAATTTTTATATAGACATATGTATGTATATATGCATGTATTGTATTATTTACTAGTTATTTAATGATACATTTTATTTTAAAAGAAAATCTGTAAGGCAATAAATACAGTTTTTAAATTTGTATAAGCAGAAGTTTTACTGTTACTAAAAATTTGACTCTGACTAAATTATTGTATATTTAAGAACCTCTGCCTGCCTGCCTGCTGCCCCTGCCACCTTCAAACAACATGTCAATCATTGCTGTGAAATCAATTAACTACAATAACAATGGGAAAATACTAATTTATAAATACAATTCTCACACTGCTAAATACAAATCATTGAAACAAATTTCGCCATTAACAAAAATTTCTCAAAACGCGTGTATATTTTACGCCCGATTTAAAGATATGGAAATTTTAGTTGCTTTTCGTTTTTAATTTTACGTACATATGTAAATGAAGTGTTAAACATCATATTAATTTGTGAAATTATTTATATTTGTATGTAAATAAATATTTAAAACATGAAGGTCATACATACATACATACATAGATAGATATTTGAAAATGTTTATTTTATTTTATTTAAAAAATGCATTCGTTAAGTTCAATAAACTTTTTATTTTTCTTAAAAGTTTAACAAAATGTGAGTTTTATTAATGTGTTTTTTTTTTAACAAAAATAACTTAAAAATAAATTTATGAATATTTTTGTTGACAAATTTTGTTGTTGTTGTAACAGCTGTGGTTGCTGAATTGACAGCCCTTGGCCGAGTGTTCTCAGGTCATTCCGGTGCGTAGTACCGGCTGTCGTGGGATTGTCAAAAATTAAAATTTTCAAATTTTGTTATTTTCTTTTGTTTAAACATTCTATGTAAAACAACGTAAAATAATTTACTTAAACTTTTTTAACAAAATTTAACACTTTAAGAAATTTGTTCAGATAAAAGCTGATAAAATAAAGTTTTCCAATTTATAAATCTTTGATATTTCTTTTATTTCGGCTCGAGTTCATTAAATTTAATTTTCATTAAATTATTTTTACTGAAGGTAGGAATTGTTACATGAATTTTATTATTAAAATTTATTGATAATTTTTCTTGGCTTAGGATTCGAACCTGGGTTGTTGGTTGAATTTACATATGTTTCGAGAAACACCACTTTCTCTCATCAGAATTCTTTGCGTTCTAACCCTCTGCACCACTGCGGTGCCCGCTAGCCTACAGTCAAACATCAATCATTTAACCATGTTACCGGTGGTTCGAAATTTGCTGTAATAATCATTTTTCCATTTATTTACATGTTGCCTCCTTTTCTTCAGTTTTTTCGTATTCATGTCAAGACTTCGTCGACATTTTTATGTGTATCAAAAGATATATCAAAGATTTAAAATTAACAGTTCAAATAAAAATAATAATTGTTCTTTTCCAATTTATTTTATATAAAAAATAAGGCAAAAATTATAATATTTTCTTAATAGGAAACAAAAAAGCCCAAATATTTCCCATAAATCATTAAATAATAATTTTATTTTTTCTCCTAACAAAAAATATGCTTTTACATTTTTTCGGAATTATTGTGATTTAATTTGCAAACTTATTTTAAACATCATTTGGTTCTTATTCGCGGTTTTGACTTTTGATCTCATTTTATTGTTACGTTGCTAATAATTTATATATTCAGCTTAAACATTAACAATTATTATGTGATTACTTGCCCAAATAAATAAACAAATATATTAATAACTATATGTTAACAGAATCTACAGCTGCGTGCAACTAATTAAGGACAGTATCATGTAATATTTAAATCGTTATGTTAAAAATATAAATTAAATAAAACGCTAAAATTTAACACTTTTAATTTTTTCTTTGTGGAGTTTTTTATAATTAATATTTTAGTAATTGTTCAAGCTTAAGGTCTTTTTTTAAAAAGTTAAAATTTTTTGTATTCAATATTTCGCTACGTCTTTGTGTAGCTTCAGGAAAATATATTTTTAATAAAATTAATTAACTTTACTAAATTAAATTCATTAAATTAAATATACTAAAAAAATTTAAACCCTACAAACAAAATAATATTTGATCCAAAGTAGACACGCGCCACTTTGACACATGAAGGAGGTTCTATAATATTTTCGGGTGCTATGTTCTCACGTGGTGTTTGGCCGCTGCACAAATTGAGTGTAATATGAATAAGTTTCAGCATGCAAGAATTCTAAGCCATACAATAATGCCGTATGCTGATGAGAACATGCCAGTAACATGGATATTGCAACAAGATAACGATTCGAAACATACGGCTCATCACCTTAAGCAATGGTTTTCAACAATTCGGTTAGTTTTCTTGACTGGACCTGATCTCAAATCGATTGAGAACTTATGGCAAGTTGTAAAAACTCACAGATTCATAAATAATAAGTAATTTGACACAATATGCAGTTATTTTCTAGAAGTACGAGTTCAATTGAGAAAACTACGATACATTTTGAGAATATCATAAAATCTTTGGTATTATTTGCATCAAGCTCAAATATTAGTATCGTGTCCTTAATTAGTTGCACGTAGCTGTATTTAGATTTATATTTACCATACATTTGAACATTGATCTACTGGCGTCACGTTTTAAATTTGCACTTCTGTTCTGAATACACCCGTTAATATTTAATTCTTTTAAAGTTCATTTTACCTCATTAAAAAAAGGCTTAGCCTTACAAATTTATGCTATAAATACTCTTTCTTAATAGTTATTTACTACATGTTGTTACAATTCTCACATTAAATTTTAAATTATGACTAGTTAGAAACTAGTATTATATTCTCACATCAAATATTAATAAAATACGCGAATGAATGACCAGTTGTCATGCTAAAATTACACTTGTACGAAAAACATGCAATAATTTCTAGTATTAAATTTTAATATTCAATTAACCTTTTAAATAAGCAAAAGACTTGATATTAAGGCAAATTTCTAAAAAAAAATCCAGTTTTCCAAGAAGTCACTTGATTTTAGAAGGAAAGAGTTTTAAATATCATGAAATTATATTTCTTTCTTAAATTTTTGATTTGATATTAAGAAAATTTTGGCTTAAGTCGGTTTTAGTGACTTTTTTCAAATCACTATCAAAATTTTATCACTAATAGAATTTTAAATTCCGATTAAAAAAATTAAAAAATTGGTGCGGTCATGCCTATTTTCGTGTGGGCGGGGCTCCAAAGTTTGTAATATATTTAGCTATATCTTGAAAACTACGTTTTTTATTAGACGATATATATATATATCCAATGATAGGTATTTAAAACCTTTCCAACGATATGTAACATGATCTTATTATATGGACCACCTATTGATAAATTTCGCAAAATTATTTTTTGATCCGAATTTTTTTGTTAAATCTAAAAAATCCGGGATAAAGGTCTATATGAGTAAGTAGATAAATTACAATAGTCAAGAAATTAAGCTTTAATTTAAGATATAACATTACATGGTCATGTAATATAAATCCGAAGATATTAAAGAAAGATTATGACATTTCACCATAAAAAAAATACAATCTGTACTATGCGAAGCCGGTGTTCTGTATATCAGGCAGGAGAAAATGCTTCAGCTCGGCCGTTGGCCGGCAATATAGGAAATTTTTACAATGCGAATGATAGAGGAAAAAATCCTATCCTGTATACAAAATTTTGAAAAAGTGTTTTTTTTTTAATTTTTCAGATCTTATAATTCTATGATTATAGAACCTACAGACACATATGATACCTTAAATTAAAGCTTAATGTCTTGGCTATAAAGTAAAATATTCTTTTCGGTTTTAACCCATAGTCGGTCCATATTTTATAATCATGATATATATTGTTGGAAAGGTATTTTTAATACCTTTAATTTAATGTATTACAAATTATCAGACACCCAGTACTTCCCGAGGCCTATACATTTTCAACTTTAAGGGCCCCCTCGAAAATAGGCGTAACCGCCAACAATTTTTTTGCTGCCATCTCCTCTAAAATCCATATTTGATGATTTTTTTTTTTGAGCAAAGTCACTAAAACCGACTTGTTCCAAAATTTTATTGATAACTTTAAAATTCTACAACAAAATTATTGAATTTTTTTAAAAATTTTAAAATGGTTTTATGTATTTAATTAAACGTTAACTACGATTTTATGCAGATGATTTATTGACTATTGAATTTTCTATAGAAAAGTTATCGATAGCTTTGATTTTTTATAGAACAGATATCGATAAGTTTAATTTTTTATAAACAATTTATCAATAACTTTGATTTTCTATAGAACAGATATCGATAATTTTGAATTTCTATAGAATACTTATCGATAACTTAAATTTTCTATACAAAATGTATCGATAATTGAAGAAGTTAATGATAACTTTGATTTTTTATTGAAAAGATATCGATAATTTTAGTTGTCTGTAGAAAAGTTATTGATAACTTTGATTTTCTATAGAAAATTTATTGATAACCTAAATGTTATCGATAAAAAGTTAATGATTACTTTAATTTTTTATACAAAAGATATCGATAACTTTGGTTTTCTATAGAAAAGTCATCGATAGCTTTGATTATCTACAGAAAAGTTATCAAGAATTTGGATTTTCTAAAGAAAAGTCGACATTATTAATTTTCTAATAAAAAGTGGACAATAACTTGAATTTTCTAAAAAATTTAATCGACGACTTGTATTTTCTAAACAAAATTCAACGATAACTTGGATTTTGTAAAGAAGAGTTATCGATAACTAGATTTTTTTTACTTTTCCTATAGAAAAGTAACAAATTAATGATGATTTTATTAAAATTTTGATACATAAATTGATTTGCACAATAAATGATGAGAAACAATAAATTCCTTATTATGCTTCATTAGATGAATTTGCATAAAGAACCAATTAAGAATACAATAATGTTTTGTTAAGATTAATAGATTAGATCAAAAGTTATAGTTTTATAGTGCACAATACCATCAAATATTTATGTTATCATTAAAAATTAGCTTTCAAATTTTAGAAAGGCTCAATAAAATGTTCTATGCTGTGATAAACTTTCCTGATTAAGCTTTTCTATCAGACAGATTTCTATTTATGATGTGAATGCCAAGAGATCTGGCATGCTTTCTCAAGCCATAGATGTAAACAGAAATCAGCTGTTTTTAAATTTGAGAAAACAAATAAAATAAAAGAAATTTATTTATTTATATTGAGTCATTATACTTTCGTTTATTTGTATTCATTTTTCTTTAACATTTATCTCTATAATATTACACAATTATTAAAAGTTCTTTAAGGGTTAAAAATAATTCATAACTTACATTTACTACAGCACAATTTGTATTTAAGTATGTAACAACGAAACACACATTGTGTGACACATATGTACATACTCGTACATGTTAAATGTCATGACATTTTAAAGTTAAATGACCTTGAAGACAAATAAATACTTATTTTTTACGACAACAAACAAAAAAACACTGTTACAGATTTATTTTATTACTTTTTAAATGAGGTAATGAACATTTCTTTTTTATATTTGTATTTTATAAATCACTGATATCCTTGACATTATCCTTTTTTGTACACTTAACAATTCTTTTTTTTTTTTTTTTAATTAACGTTTGACATGATTTCGTTTTCTTTCTACTAACTAACACTTTCAAATAATCATGATGACTGTTCCAAAATCTGTTCAAAACTCTGTTTTATTTTTATATTTAGTTTTTTTGTTTTATTTTTGTTGACGTCTTTAGCACATTATATTAATATTTTTATTGTTTGTATTATTCTTTTATTTGTTAATCTGGTTTTAATATTTATGATGCTTCAGTTTTTGGGAATTTTTGTTTATGCAAATCAAGTCGCCGCTAAAAACCCGATCAATTATTATCTGACGTCAAAATTCCAATGGAATGTCAAATTTCTACTTTTTCTCAAGACGGGTTTTATTCAAATCTATTTGTTTAAATGTACGGTAGGAGTTTATTAATGGCTTTGCAAAAAGAAACAAAAACACATTTTTTTTTGGCTCTCTCAATTTTTTTGTTTTTGTTGTCTGGGTCTTGGGGTCGGCGACAGATTTTGACGCCACCATCTGTCAGACAAAGACTCCTCTCGTAAAATCAAACAAACAAAAAAACCAATTTGTTTTTTCTTGTCTGCATTAATTAGTAAGTTAATTAAAATAACAAAAAATAAATAAAAGATGTGGAGAAATAAATTATTAAAGAAATTAATATTATTGTAGGAATTTTGGGTTTTTACGAAAACGGTTTTTGGTGTTTTTGTATGCCAACATCACCATGATAGTTATTTAATCGATTTGTTGGATTGTACATATTGAAATTTTTTGTTATAAATGTTTTGATTTAAAGTTCAACTATTTTTTTTTGTTGCTTAGTTTTTTTAAATACATGTGTATATGCAAATGCATATGTATGTATTAGTAATTAGCTTGTTAGGCAGCATTTTTATAGATTTAATAGTTTAATTTGAATATGTTTGATAAATATGTTTTTTATAACAGGAATTCTAATCAAACATGTAAACATTTAGAACTAAATACTACGAGCCTGATAATTTGAATTGGAATTTTGGGAAAACCTACATGTATGTATGTATTTAATATGCCTGCTCAGATTGAGAAAATGAATTATTTTTTACATTTATAACTCTCCATTAATGCGTCTCTTACAAATCGAATTTGATTTTAATAAAATACTTTTTGTGTGAAATAACTTAACACTTCCTGAACAGTACTAGTGTCATATACATAATTTTGATTTTCTATAGAGAATTAATAGGTAAAACTTTGATATTTATGGAAAAGTTATAGATAACTTCGATTATCTTTGAAAATTTCTTGATAATTTAGATTTTCTATAAAAATAGTTATCGATAGCTTGGATTTTATATAACTAAGTTATCGATAATTTGTATTTTTTTATAGTAAATTTGTTGATAACCGGAATTTTTATAGCAAAGTTATAGATAACTTAGATTTTATATAGAAATGTACTTGATAAGTTGAATTTTCTATAGAAAAGTAATCGATACCTTGGATTTTCTGAAGAAAAGTTCGATGAATAATTTATATTTTCTATAGGAAAGTTATCGATTTTCTATAGAAAAATTATCGATAACTCGGATTTTCTAAAGAAAAATTAGATGGATAATTTTGATTTTCTATAGAAAAGTCATTGATAACATTATTTTTCTATAGAAAAGTAATCGATAACTTGGATTTGCTATGGAAAAGTTATCGTTATCTTAGGTTTTATTCAGAAAAGTTATCGATAACCTATATTTTCTATAGAAAAGTTATCGATAACTTGGATTATATTTGGAAAAGTTATCGATAGCTAGGATTTTCTATAGAAAAGTTATCGATATTCTGGATTTTTTATAGAAAATTAATCGATAACTTGGATTTTCTATGAAAAAGTTATCGATAACTTAGGTTTTATTTGGAAAAATTATAGATAACTTTGATTTTCTATAGAAAAGTTGTCGAACAAATAAAATTAAAGTTCTCGATAACTTTTCTATAGAAAGTCCAAGTTATTGATGGAAAGATATCTCGATAACTTAGAAAAGCTCTGAATAACTAAGATTTTCTTTGAGTTATCTATGTATAACCTGGATTTCCTTTGAACAATTTTTTGTCAACTTGTGGTTTCATTGGTAAAGTTGGATTTTGTATAGATAATTTAATTTCTATTAGTTTAGTTAAATGTGCGTCATTATAAAACTATTTTTATAACAATGATTTTTGCCATTCTTTTGTTATACAAATTTAATTCGTCGTTTATGTATTTAGATCAAGAGAACGTTCTAAGTTTGTTTGCTTATTTTATGCCAGTTCTAAAAAATTTTATTTTTCTTTTGTACCTATGTTTTTTTTCTCATAACTTTGCTAAATAAAATAAATAAAATTGACTTCTAAAACTCATTCGTTTTCGTTTTTGATTTCCATCACATGCCTGAATAACTGGGAATTTCTATGGAAAAGTTATCAATAACTTTGATTTTTTATAAAAAAAAAATTATTCAGGTATGTGATAGAAAACGATAACGAGTGAGTTTTAGAAGTTAATTTTTTTGTAATATTTCTCTATTAAAAAAGTTGTATTCCACAAAATATAAAGATAATTTGCTATTAAAGAGAATCTTAAAACAAAAATTTTAAAAATTTAATTAGAAATACTTTAAAATGGAGTTCAAAAACTCACTCGTTATCGTTTTCCATCACATACCTGATTGATAAGTTTGATATTTACAGATAATTTGATAAAATTTTATTTTAGAAAAAGTTATTAAATATTATTTTATTAGGTTATATGACTACTTTTTGTGATGTATTCATTTTAATATTTTAAAATCTACTAAATAATCCTTAAATTGCAATTCAGAATCTATAATCAAGTAAAATACATTTTAGGTTATATTAGCTCAGCAGGCAGCCATAACTGTACAGCTCACTTAGGGTCATTCGTTGCTCCTTTTAAAAGACATCTATTTTTTTAATAGAAATTCGTTTTAAAAGTTATTATACCTACTACTACATGTAATTTAAAATGATTACATTTTTTAAAAGACCTGGCATTAGTCGTGTTTTCCGTTTATTTATCTCATACTTTGCCATTTTCTCATAGTTGGCATCACTTTTCCATGGTCAATGCAATCTTATCTGTGCAAAAACAGAAATGACAATGAAACAAACGCAACAAAAACAATAAAAAAATACTCGACAAAGCATCAAAAAAAGAAAAGAAAGCAAATACAGGTCAAGGTTGCCAAATCTTTTGCAATAGTAAATCACGCATATCAATTGCCCTTATAATGTTGTTGTTGTTATACATACGAGTATGTATGCATGTGTACAATGCAGTAAAAAAGTGGGGAAAAACACCACTATTTTACAGATCTAAAACAGATTTATTTCTAGATTTATTAGTAAAGTATAAACCAAAAGTTTTTTCAAATATTTCGTCAAAATTATATTAGCAATTAAATTAATCTTCTTATATAAAGCTTTTGCCAAAATAAAGGAATCGTTTTTTTTCTAAACTCTTAAAAAAAACCAAGATAAATAAATACTCACCATGATGATTAGATGAAATTTATTAAACTTTTTTGTTTTATAAAAAATTCTTTAGAAACAAACTAACAACACACACTTAGCTGTTATGTAGTTAATAAAAATGATTTCAAATTTCCTTTTTGAAATTTATTACCACACTGTAGCTCGCACACACACACACTAACTCGAAAATTCGCGGAAAATTCCTTGTTTTACCGTTAGAATTTTATCAAAAGATGATTTTCAATTGAGTAACTTCAAGCGACTGAATATCTAGATTTATGTTTATTTTTCACATATGTACCTTTAATTGCGAGTAGTTTTCATTGTTATTGCTCATTTTCTTTGTTCAAAATCTTGTGAATAATTTTCTTTTGAGTAGTTTGTTTTTTCTGTGCTTTTTTTTGGCATGAAAATTGAAAACTAGCTGATTTTTTTGATGTTTATGCTGATATGTATGTTTATTTTATATTTCTTTTCAAATTACTTTCACTCACTCATATTATGACATGTGACTCAACGATTGATTTGTTTTTGTTTGCCACTCACAGTCAGAAATCATATGTGTGAGAGGGTAAAGTAAAGTGATGCCAGATAGAGGTGTTAAGTGTGTGGTTACAATAGTTATTACAAAGTAGGTCTGGGTTAATTAACATCTCGCTCGTCATCGTATTATTTCTTAAGGGCAATCAGGCTCGTTTTTTCCTTCGATAATTTTGCGTCTCACTCTGGCGCGTGTGTGATATTTAGCTTCGTATAACGGGGTCTGTTCTACGTCGTTTACACCAACCGCTTGTATTTTAATTTGTATTATACCTGGTAAAAAAAACACAACATTAATACTGGTGGAGTATCACTTAAAACTTAAATTGGAATCCGGTGCATTACCATTAATGACTCAACGAATAAACTGGTGAAGTACCATTAATACTGATTCAAAAAATCGCAGAATCTTTGAATGATACACAAATGGAATTTGGGACTACACTATTTTTCATTGCAATTGTGGCTCAATGTCAGAATGTTGCAATCATCTGTGAGGGTTCACTTTCGCTAGATCTAAGAGTGCAAATTTAAATGTCTAGATTTTAGTTTTACTCTGTGGATCTTTGAATTTTTCTCGCAACTCTACTCTAAAACTCAGCAACCTCAGCGTTACCAATTTAGAACTTTTTGCATGTTTATCATTTAGCGATTGGAAAACATCCTAGATATACATGATTCCTTATAGGGTGAAAATACAAAATAGAAAGCTTCATTAGCAATTGGTTGGTTTGAAACTTACACTAGCTGATGAAGGTAAGTACTTAGGAGTGTTCTTGGAAAGTAAATTACACAGGAGAATGAACACACAGGAGAGATTAAAAAGGATCTCAATGCTTTCTATTCTTGTACGAATTCGATACGTAAAAATTGGGGATTACGGCCGAACATAGTGGAAGAGCAATTACTACTTATGGTTGCACTGTTTGGTGGAAAGCAAATAAACTTAAATTGCTATGGGAAAACACTAGCAAAATATTCATATATTCCTCGACATCATGGGAGTCTCAAAAAGTAAGCCACTGACAGTTTTGGCATCATTCTAGATCTGATTCCTGAGAATCAGAGAAGAACGTGATGAAAATGGCGACCAGAGTTTTCGAACATGGATCCAATCATTTTGGATTACATGATAAGGGAAACAAACTTCGACAGCACTCCAGTAATAGAGATACCTGATTAGGATCCGTGGAGTAAATCCGCAAGACTGTACGATGGTTATGCGGTATTTTCTGAAGGATCAAAAATGTACATATATACAGTGCTGTGACCCAATGTTCAATATTTTGTTTCATTCAAAAGTTATATCGACTTTATCTTTTTTAAAGAGAGTGGTTGAAATAAGCTGTGATCCACTGTATATAGTGGAAACAGACACAAGAAAGTCATTCAGACTTCGAAATAAATTTAGTGGCTTCCAAGCAGAGATACTGGCAATTCTGAAAGCTATGTGGGAAAATGTCGCCAAGGGTCATAACGTGACTTTTTATGTGGTCAGTCAAGCAGTGATAAAGAGCCTGGGTAGTCAAAGGGTTAAATTAAGTCTGGTAAAAGACTTTTGGATATTGATTTCGTCTGTGTTAAGTACCATGTCATTGTGATATATTAGGTAACGAGATAGCAGTTGGGCTTGCGAGGCATGGTTCGGAACTATCCTTGGATGTAGTAGAAGCAACAGTGAAACCACCACTGACCACTAGCACATGCTAGTATTAGAAGTCCTGACACTGACCGGTCATGGGGAAGCATATTAGCTGTCACATTCCGGGACTTCAGTGCCATAGATATAGATCGTTAGGTAGTTAATTCCACAATGGTTTTAGAGGATGTCGGGTTAAGAAGGCAGAGGACATATTCGGGTTCATAAGGGGATTTGGTTGGCTATATGGTAGATAACAGTGTAACTTTGAAAGGACTAACTTTTCCAGGCGGTCACATTGGACCTTTTAAGTTTCCAAGTGGAAGTCGGTATAGAACATTACCATTCACAAACTAACTACATGACTCCTTTAAGAATCTTTTCAATAAAAATGTTATTTAAATCTACCGAAATCAAAAAGCGTCCCTGATACACAAGTGTGTACATTTTAGACCAATTTTCTTTACAGATCGTCTTATTTTGCGTGATAGATTTTTAAGTAAATAAAACATCGATGTATGACTTTTTATATGTACATACATATTCAATTCAAGAATACGTTTCCAATACAAATATTTGCACGCTCTGGAAGAACTTTCGACAACAGTGGAATTGCTATAACAACAACAAAAAACTGGAAATTCGGTCTCCAGTTTGTTTATTTTAAATGCTGCAATTATCTATCAAACTATCTTTTATTTCATTCTTAAAAAAGGAACTAAGTAAAGTATTTTAGTGATTTCTAGCGCACTTTAAAATACTTATTCATTGTAAATAGTTAATAAATTATTACAAAATAATACAAACTTATATTGTTTTACTTTCTACCACTTAAATTTCTAAGAGTTGAGAATTGATATATCTTGGAGTCTGAGACCTACGCCGAACGTCTAAGCCGAGCTGTAAATAAATTTTGAAAAGCATGAAAATAGCCACCGCTTTTGATATACAGGCATGTCACAAAATTTAATCGGAATGGTTTCAATTTCGTATTTGCAAATTAATCGTTTTTACTTTGCGTTCTCTAGATTCCGATCGATTTTGTTTATTCCCAAACAATTTTTAAAAAAAATTTTAAACATATGATTTTTATAATAAAAAGTATAACAAAAGCGAACAAAAAAAAACAAACGCTAACAAAGAAATTTTAAATAAAAGTAAACAACATTTTTTAAAAATGGCCGGAATTTCAACTGTTGCTGTTTTAAATGAACAAAGACATCAAAACGCAGTTGAAAAGCTACGAAGAAGAAATTTATGGGATGCATCTGATCCTCTGTCATTATCCAGTGCTGTGTAAATATTTTTAATTTTTGTAATTTTTTTACAAAAGTTTTCTTGTTGCTGAAACCAACTTTGAAATTTTTAGCATTTTATTTAAATATCAATGAGATAATTAAAAAAAAAAACAATGAAATATTAAAATTAATTATTTAATTGTCATTATAAATATTACTTACATATTCCAGTATAAAATCATACAAAATAACAATTCCACTTTAGATTTCTAGTGGTTTCATTCCGAAAAAAATCGTTTTTCGTTTTCTATAGACTCAGTTTACGGAATCAAAATCACTTATGATCGGAATTGAGTTATGTGACATGGCTGATAACTTCCTAGTACATAATTTCAATAATTTGTCGGAATTTGAGTTTTAATTTTTTTATAATTTCAGCAATTTGTCTTTAGCTAACAACCGACTTTAAGCCGCCGCCGACTATTTTTAGAGTTAGCCGCAGCTGCTTTCAAATTTGGTCGGCCCAGGTCTGCTTGCATTATGATATTTAAAAATTATTAAAAATCCCACATTACAACTAAATCCTTTAATATTAAGGAAACTGAAGGTGGCAACATTATTTATTAAACAGAAAATATGAGTAAATTCTTGCACTCTCTTTTATTAGAGATGGTACAGTGAATAGTTGAAACCACTCAAAGTTTAAATAAATATTAGAAATTTTAACTAAAAACTTTTTTTTTACAATTTACAAACTTTTAGTCCCCATATTACAATTTATTCCACAACAAAATGTGTGATTCTTTAGATTATGTGATTTAAACGGGCAAAATTTGCACCAAAATCTGTCTGTTTTTTTGTATTTAAAGCAAAAAATTAAGTATAATTTTACTTTAATATAATGTACATACATATGTATGTACCTACATTAGTTTATTTAATTTTTGACTTATTGTTGGTTTTTGTTTCTTTATGCATTTCATTAATATACATACATATGTACCTACTAAAAATACAAAATAAACAGAAACATTTAAGTAACAAATTTTGTGTTTAAACGCTAAAACAATAACAACGACACAATTGTTTATACATATTTAATTTCGAAAATATATAATAAAACTAGCTTGTTGAACCCGGCGTTGCCCGGTGATTTCTTATCTTTTATTCCTGACCACGAATCAATCAAGTTTTAAATTTTTCTCTATTTGAAACAAACTCGCGTGATAAAAAAAATTAAAAATTACCGAAAGGTATACATACATACACATTTAAATATGCAAATCGTACCTAGATTGTTAATCAGATTCTTTGCCAATTTGTAAACTTTTGAAATCATTGTAATTTTAATAGTTTAAATGGTTCAATATGAACTTCTTACGTCTTTTGATCATAATGTGTAAGATCCTAATTGTCACTGAAAATTTTGTGCTAATAAAGAAATCGATATTCAAGATTAAATTAAAATATATCTGCCCCTTACATATATATGACCTATCTACGTTCCGAGTTCCATTAAAATCGGTTCAGCCGTTTAGTTTGGATTGCGGAACAAACAAACAAGTCATTTATAATAGATATATGGATAAAGATAATTTTCTTTAACATTATTTAAACGATGGGGCAGACTAATAAGAACGCTAAAGAAAATCCTTTAAATTGAAAGTGATTTAAAAGATGTCTTTTGAAAGAACAATAAATTAAAATTTAATGCATATATCCTTAAAATTTTTTACACTGACCTAAGAGAAAGTTTTAGTAAAATTTTGAATATATTTCCAGGTATATATATAAAGTCTTTCATGATTTTGCTACACCTAAAATAGGGCATTTTTTAGAAAATCAAATATTTCTTTAATAAAAATAAACACAAATAAATTACGTACATATACGCACAGCAGGTAGGAATTTTAAATAAATTTAACAAATTTAATGAACCATGAAAAATATTAGAAAACAAAAAATAACCAAAAAAAAACTCACATTTTATTGTTTGTATTATTAAATTTAAGTATCTTAGATTTAAAAGCAAATGGGTAGCGATACAAAACTTAAGATATTAATTACACATAAAAATATGAACATGGAACAACAATTCTATAAATGATTGGAATTAATAAATGAGGCGTTAAAATTATATTTAAACGCCATAATTAATGCAAGTCATAAACAAATAACAAATAAGAACACTAACTAAAATAATATAAAAATGCCTGCATTTGTTTGGAATCATTTACGGAGACAATTAGTAAAGGCACCGGATTCAGTTGGTGGCAGTGTGTTTGAAATATTTCATCGTGTGTGGGAAACTTTTGCTGGGGCTGCAGGACAATTACACGGAAATTGGGCAAATGTGGAGAGCTTTTGCGAAAGCCTTCATTGTGTAAATAAACATCGAAATTAATGGAGAATTTTGGTGGCTCCAGCTCAATTTCTGTTTCATTTTCACTTTCCGAATCATTTTCATTAACATCTTCAGACTTTTTTGGTGGCTCAGGCTCAATTTCTGTTTCATTTTCACTTTTCGAATCATTTTTATTAACATCTACAGACTTTTTAGGTGGCTCCAGCTCAATTTCTGTTTCATTTTCACTTTCCGAATCATTTTCGTTAACATCTTCAGACTTTTTATTTAATTTTAAGGGCACTATATCGAATTTTTTAAATATTTCCTTAAATTGTTTGTACTCATCTTCCTCTTTAAGAAAATCCACCAGACTATGTTGTAGAACATTGTGGCCATAATTACAATGTCTTTTTGCTACCAGCCATTCATTTTGGCTGTGCTCGTCAGCTTGTCTTTTTAAATTAGGTTTAACTTTGCGCGAAAATTGCAATTCAATGGCTGTATTTGCAGAGGATTTTGTTTCCGGTACTTTTTCTGCTTGTATTTTCGTTTGATTTTTGATAATATTTTTCACTAAATCATATTTTTGTTTAACTTTTTTGTAATATTGAGTTTTTTTGACATAATCTGCTACCGGTTCATTTTTTAGTTCAGCTTCCAGAACGGCCCAAACACAATCGGCTTCATTATTGATTTGATGTTTCTGGAAGTGTATATTTTGATGTTTCACCAAAATGTAGCCTATTCTTGTTAGATTGGAATAGACTAGATATTCCCGGAATTTTGGGGAATGCTGTTCGCCCATTAGCAATAAGTAGGCTTGCTCAATAGACAGTATTGTAGAGTTGTATTCCAGTTGTAAGCGGTTCTAAGGGGAGAAATTATGAAGAATAACAAATAATTAAATAAACTTGAATTAAAAATTTATGTTTTTGAATATTTTTTTTTGAAATTGAAATCTAACACCAAAAAAAAAACAACAAAACCATGTACATCAAAACCATACATGTCCATCAACAAATACAAGAACAGGCCTGAAGGAAACTCCTTAATAATTATAACAGGCATTTTGTTTGTGTAAAATAATTTACTACTGTCAAAAACACTTGAAAAAGTATTATTTTTGACATAAGTAAATTGTAAACAAAGTCAGTCAGCTGTGCTCCTGTACTCACCAGGCTGATCAAAACACATCAAAATTCTCAAAGAGAAAAAAAGCGAATCGCTCAGTAATGGCCCTACATCAGAGGTGGGCAAACACATACTATGATGTTTATATTTGTGCTGGTTAAGAATTTTGTGACCAAGCACAATTTTGCAGGAATATTTAAAATTTCTCCCATGACAATTGGACTTAAAACAATTAAGCGGACTTTCGCTCCATCTATTTATGTGTAAACCTTGTTTTTAAACTACAGTTTTAATTTTAGAAATTAATTACAAATTATAATAAAATTGTTTTGAATCGGTTTTTGAATTTATACAACCCCGGAACAAAAGTATTCCTTGAGTAATATTTTTAAGCTCATACATGCCTTAAATACTTTGGAAACTGTATAAAAATTTCCAAAAAAAAACAAGTAAGAAAGTATAGTCGGTCAAGCCCGACCATATAATACCCTACACCCAGTATATGCATTAAAACAGTTTTTCAGAAATGCCCGCTATATGGGAGATATAACCTATTGTGGACCGATCATTATTATATGTGTTAAACTTTATGTCGATATAAATACTTTTAAACGATTTATGGAGCTTAAAGTGAATGACGGAGAGGATTCTATATGGGAGTTTCGACTAATTATGGACCGATCATAATAAAATTCTACCGTATTATTTTTAGACATATGAAATATATTTGCGTTCAATATTTGGATACCAACATTTTTGAGTGAGTTATGCTCTTTAAAGTGATTTTCGAAAGTGGGCCTTATATGGGAGCTACGAGTAATTATGGACCGATCTGCACAAAATTTGTAGGTGTGATTTGGCTTTATTTAGCACTTATTTGTTTTGAAATTTGTTTGGATACTTGCATATTTAAAAGATTTATGATCGGTAAACCCCAATTTCGGGAGGACATTTGTATGGGAACCAGGTGAAATAATGGACCGATTACCACCAGTTTCAATCCCATCCATCCTTGGGCCGAAAAAATATCACGTACCAAATCTTATCGAAATATCTTCAAAATTGCGACCTGTACTCTGCGCACAAGCTTCACATGGACAGTCAGCCAGACGGACATCGTTAAATCGACTCAGAAAGTGATTCTGAGTATACTTTAAGGTGTAGGGATAAATTAAAACATTTTGTAAGGATTGGTCTATAATAAACAATATATTCCATATAATTCAATAAGTTTTATACATCCAGCCTCCGTCATAATTGACTGTTTGTTTAACATGATGTCTGTGAATAGTTTAGTTAGGTCTGCTCCAGAAGTATTCTTTTCCATCAGATTGGAATCGGTTAATTTTAGTCTCGTCTGACCAAATGACTCGTTTATAATCTTCTACAGTCCAATGCTCATGTTTTTTGCAGAACTCAAAATGCGCTGTTCTATTTTTCTCAGATATGGCTTTTTCTTTTTAACTATGTATATTTATATTTAACATATCCTTCTTTAAAGTGCTTTTATGGCTTTCCATTCACTTACGGTTTTATTTATATAATGAGCTGATTTATCATTAATCGAATGTTTGAGTCTTTTAATAGTCTGGGATGACCTCCAGTATTCGGCACAGAAGCTACATTTCGTCATTTTATTACAACAATCACACTTCGTTGACTCACTTTTAACTTTTCCGCAATTTCACTGGATAAGTGTTCACTTTTTGCCAAAGCTTTTATACTAATTTCTGTTTCTTTGCAAATTTTCTTAATTTTTATTTCAAAATTTATTTAAAGATGTAGATTCTGAGAATAAAAATAAAAAAAAAAAAATTGCACAAAACGAAAACTCACAACTAACACAAGATGAGAATTTTTAAGTGCCATATTATGCATATGCGGTCAATTTTTTATTATTAAAAACAAGGGGTTATAGATACCGTACTAATAAGTGGTAAAAACTTCACAAAACTTCTTTCGTTATTTATCATTTATGACCCTTAAAGTAAAATCATATTGAACATGGTTCTGCACCCCAGTGTATATCGTAACTTTTAAAGGATAACGTGTGTTAAGGTCTGTCTGACTATATATTTTTTAGTTGTTTTTATTTAAATTGTTAAATTACATACAAAATTATCGAATTTCATTCTTACTTATCTCAGTCTTTAAAACAGTTTTTTATAATTTTTATAATTTATAATATAATTGGTGAATGAGGGTATATAGTATATAAGTTTGTCATTCCAACAAAGTATATATATTCTTAGTCCTTACGAAATTCTAAGTCGATTGAGCTATGGCCGTCTGCCCGTCCGTGTAAAACACTCTCACGTCCAAATGGCACAACCGAAATCAACACAGTTTACAAAAACCTTCTCATTCTCCTAAGCAGTTTGGTATTGAAAATCAGCAAAATCCGTATAGTAGAACAAGAGTTATGGATGAAAATGTAAGACAACCTCCATAAAAAATTGATATTTTTAAACATTTTCTTCCATTTTTTTTAGATACATATATTGCAGATATTCCCATGAAATTTTGTATACGTTTTTTTTTATGATAAAAGAAGAAAGTGTGAGGAAAATAGTAAGAATAGGTCCATGATTTCTCATAGCCCCCATACAAAAATCGACAATCGAAAAAACTTTTATATAGATCAGTAATTTTATTCTAAAAATTATACTAATATCGGTTATACGGCAATTATGCTACTGGATTTTGTAGCTGCCAGTCAATAATTGACAATAGCTCCCGAATTAAGTCCACTTTCGAGCAAACTAAACAATCATATAACTCTTGTAAATAACGTTGAGATGAAATTCAACCAAAATAAGCCTCAAATACTTAGAAACAACATTAGCTATCAGTCCATAACTGGTCCACTTGTACTATGCCACTCATAAATCTTTTGTAAATAATATTATTGAGATCAAATTCAAACAAAAAAGCCTCACTTTATATCTTACCCTTTTTTATACTTTGTTTATTAAATTACACTCAAGATTATTATAAAAATCAGACAAACTCTGTAAATAATATGTAGTAAGAATCGGTAATTACATCAATAAATGGTCAAAATTAGATAAAATTTCAAAACATTTAACATAAATTATGTTGGTCGTAAAATTGTCTTTCAAAGGATATTGAAGATTCGGCACAGCCGAATAATTTTTAATTTCTTGAAATTATTCGTCAGTAAGAAGTTAAATGAATCAAACTTATGAGTTGTATTCAGTTAGCTAAAGCTAAAATATAAATAGTATTTTCACAATGATTCTAATTAACTTTTAATTTTCTTAACCCAAACACCTTCAAACTTACCACTTCTAATAAGAACAAAGCCTCATAATATTCCAAATACAATTGGCCATCAATGCTAAACCCAAAATTACCAAATTTGCCATCTTTGCGTGTCACACGTACCAATTGCTTGTCACAATCCCAAAGGCCCACCGCTCTGCCGGCCAAACGTTCTATACGAGGCCTAGACAATTGACCATGTAAATGATCTTAAGTATTTAAGTTTTATATTATTTTTATGGTATGTCTCTAACACAACTTATAAAATTTTCATTTACCATACAACTTTTCCAATTCATTTTGTTCATGCGGTGTATTCTCCACTTTTGTTCTCTTTAAGCCGGCTGTTGTGGATGGAATTTCATGATTTCTTAAAGTTGTTAACTCAGTAGCACTTTTTTAAAAAGTTTAAATTATTAATTTTTGTTGCAATTTATGATTAATATATTAGATTTACCTTAAATATTTAGTTTTTGGTTTAATTTGTATTATTTCTTGGCTTATTGTCAAGTTTTCATCTCCCATGTTGGATGGTTTGCCAAAGAATTCTTTGTTTGTTTACATTCAACAGCGTTTTGTGGGGAGTACAAGAAGTGGTATTGGTGTGTTGAGATTTGTCTCAACAGCTGTGTATAGTGTTGTGTTTTAGTGTATGAAACGGTTAGCTGTAGAAAAAGTAATCGTTTTAACGTGTAGAATTACGCTGTAGTTACACGTTCAAGTTTTGCTTTTAAATTTTTAACACGTACTGCTTGTTAAAATTCTCAATGAAAGCTTTGACGTAGGCTGCACGCAAATTTAAAGCAATTTATTTTCAAAAAGTCATCAAGAAAGCACATTTTCAACAAATATATTTATTTAACATTAATTGGTGCTTTTAAATTTGATGAATTATTACATTATTATCTTCTATCTTCTATATATATAAAATTCAATGTATGTATGTATATATGTATGTATGTATGTATGTATGTAACGTATAGACTCCAAAACGGCTGAGCCGATTTTGATGAAATTTTCACAGCATGTTACTGTGACTCTGGAAGGAATAATAGGGTACTTTATTTTTACCACGCCCACTTTTACGCCCACTTTTTTAAAATATTGTAATTGGAGACCAAACCTCTGGACCGATATTTTTGAAATTTTCACAGCATTTAACTGGGACTCTGGTATGATTAATAGGGTACTTTTTTTACCACGCCCATTTTTACGCCCACTTTTTAAAAATTATGTAATTGCTCCCATATAGTTTTTAACAGATTTACTTCAAATTGTATACACATTATATACTCCAGGCGAGGTAAAAATAAAGATTTCTTAAGCCACGCCCCTTTTCACGCCAAATTATTCAAAGTTTTATACTTTTTGTTCTCTATACAAATTTGTTCATTCCAACGTATTTTTTTTTATTTGGTAGTATATTGCTCTTAATACTGTTAACGTCGCCATATAACTATGAACCACGCCTACTTCATCGCCCCCTTTTTTTAATTCAGATACTTACTTATACCACTAACAATGTTTGCTATACCAAATACTTTTTTTGTAATATGTATTTACCTAAAGTTTTATATACTTTTTAACTACATACATTTTTTTATTACCAAATCCCCATTTTTCGCCCCATTTCACCTAAAATTATATTGCTTTTAATCTATATATATATAAATGAATGTGTGTCTGTATGTTTGTGCTTAATAGGAGGCCAAACCCTTTTACCAATCTGCCTGAAATTTTTACAGCATGTTACTGTGACTCTGGAAGGAATAATAGGCTATATGAAGTTTTGATTGTACAAACGGGGGGTGGCACCGCCCATATAACCCACAAATTTAACCCGCCATATTTTGGGCATTTTCTGACGTACGTCGGTGATATTTGGTACATATGGTATTGGCATAATTAGGAATACGTACCAGGAGAAAAGTGAGTGGGACCACGCCCCTTTTTAGGAAAATTAAACATCGTAATATAGTCTTAACTACTGGACCGATCGTCATTAAATTTTCACGACAGGATATTCTTACGAAATAATAAATTCTTGACTATGTAAGTGGACAAAGGGGCATGGTCTCGCCTAAAGCATTGCAATAAATACATTAAAATTAAATAAATAAATGTTTGTAAATATATAAATACGTTTTACTTTATTTTATGACGAGTGGGGGGGGGGGGGTAGCAAAGCACACCGGGTTTAGCTAGTATGTATATAATAAAGAAAACCAAAAAAAAATTGTTTATTAAAATTGAAATCAGCTGTTTTCTTGACTGTAATTTTAAATTGGAACAAGAATTTGACAGCAAACTCGTATCAAATTTTACAAGTATGAATTTATTAGTGAAAAAGTGTGATTGTATTAAACTTTGAAAGACAAAACTAGATCGTGTAATCCCCAAATTAAACAAAATATTAATTATTAAATAACTTGTGAATTACTGAGTCAATATACATGTACAGTGCTGAACTTATAATTCGAAACGACTTTTCATCATATACATATGTATATATGTATATTTCATCATATATTTTAAAAATTTAGTTCAACATATTAAAACTAATAACTAGAAATAGGAAGGAGTAACAAATTATTATTAAGTTTAAAAAAAATTCACAGCATCAATACTATTTTAAGGAAAATTAATTTAAACACAATATCAAATTGGTCACACAATTAGAAACTAAAAAAATATATGCAAAAAACCTTAGTGAGGTTTAACAAAACGGACTTATCCTTTAATATTTTGTTGGATAACCCTTGTTATCGCCAGTCTTTTTGGAAAACTCTAAATTAAACGCTGGCATATTTGCAGATATATGGTTTTCTAGCTTTGCTGCACCAACTAAAACAATTTATCATTATTTCGTGGATTTTTCTTCTTTAGGCCTCTTTCTACAATTGCCCAAAAGTTTTCAATTGGGTTAAGATCAGGACCTGGGTCTAAGGCTTTATTTGGAGGACGTCTAAGATACGATTTTCCATCACATTGGCACAAGTTAATCTTAGATTCGTCGCTCCAGAGAACTCTATTCCAGTAACGTGAATCTTTTCTCTTGCAAACTGCAACCGCTTCATGATATTTTTTTTTGTGCAATACTCCCACGAAGTCCTGACTCATTTAAGCGTCTTCTTATTGTCCGTGTGGATATTTCTGCGCTTATTTGCTGTCCAATTTCAGCTTTTATTTCGCTCGAAGATAAAAATATTTTTTTTTACTGACTCTAGAAATAACTCTATCTTCTGCTCAAGTGGCCTTTCGCGTCCTAGGTTTAATAGCTGCGGTTGCAAACTCCTTTGTATTCTTGTACAAGTGACTTGCAGCAAAAACCATTTTTTTGCGTAAGCAAACTTTTGTGCAATAGCCGACATTGAAAGTTTTTTATATTGGTAACACTGCACAATTAACCGCCTCATTTCTGGAGTACATGACTTGTTTTGCCCATTTTCGAAACTAAACCGTATCAAAATTATTACAAGTTAATCTATTGTTTAACAATATTTAAAAAAGTCACTAATATTTAAAAAAGTTTAAAAGTTGAAGAAAAAAATGCGCCAAAAAAAAATAATAATTGTAAAAATAAAATTTTAAAATATTTTTAATTAAACTTAGAACTCAACGTGTTATGCATCAACAACAATGTTGATTATTTACTCATTAAATAACGGCAAAAACAATTTACAATGTAGGTCTTTAAAGAAGCTACACAGCGATCTTTTTATAGCAAAGCATCATTTCTAATTATATGTTCACCACTGTATAAAATTTAATATGAGTGATAGAGGGGAAGTTAAGTTTTGTGATTGTTTGCAGATATTTTATTTTTTTAGCAAGTGCGTGTGACAAATAGCAAGGTACAGTGTGACAAATCTGAATACCTCAATTGCGAAAATCTAGCTGGAATTGAATTCTCAGTCAAATTTGAATGTAATTTTCTTGGTCAAATGCTATTGAATAGTAGAAGAGTTTGTATTAGAAGTATGTACATTTGATTGCAAACAATTACTCTAACAACAATTGTTAAACAAGAACATAACATAGACAAAAATTGTCTACACTAGACAAATTCATGTGCTGGCAAGAAATTGTTGGCTGTCAAGAGTATGAATTCAAAATTCAAACTTACCTGTTTTCAATGCAATTTCAATTAAAACACTTGTTAAATTTAAGTTTTCTCTAGATTAATTTTATTTTAAAGTAAAATAGATATTTAAAAATATGTATTTCGCATTTCGTTGCACTTATTATTTCGTTTAATTCGTTTTGTTTTATTTTATTTAAAATTTATTTAAATAATACTCTAAATTTTGTTTGTTCAGATGAGGGGGGGGGGGCGGAGTTATTTTTTTTGGTTATATTTATCTTCTTTGCAAAGAAACTACCAAAATAACATGCGTCCTGGTGAGGGAGCAGTCGCTTTTGATAATATCAAACCAGAAAGTTCTTCATCTTCAATATCGTTACTAAATAAATAATAAAAAGAAATGTAAAATTTAAAAAAAATTTTAAACATAATTTGTGCTTTTCTTATAACAAGTTCTTGTTTTTATAATTAATTTTCTTTATGTTTTAAATTAATTTTCTGTCTTATTTTAAATATAAACTTAAGATAACAATAAATAGAAAAAAAGTAAAATGAACGAAAATTATTTAAATAATATTGGATTGATTGTACATATTAGAGAATAAAAAACACAGATTAAAAAGTAGTGGTGGTTGGACATATTCCCAAAAAAAAATTCTCAAGACTTCACGTATACAATTGAGTTTTGGATGGATGATTTTGTTGTTTGTTACCAGTTCTATGACATGTTCACAATTTTTGCCTTTCGATGAACAAAATGATGATGGTAGATGTTTGTTTGGTTTAGTTGGCTTTGGATTTGGCCTTTTACTAAGGACACTTAGATGATACTGATTTTTTAAAAGGATAATTGTTGCAAGCTTTTGTTTAAAAGAATTTAAGGTCTAAACGAGGAATAAGAAGAAAAAGAAAAAAACGAAAAAAATAAAAAAAAATTTAAGGAATTTTTTAATGAAAATAATAATAAAATTTTAAAGTTGCTGGGTTAATAAATAGTTTTTAGTAAATAGTTAAAAAGAACTACAGTTTCTTTTTTTGATTAAAACTCTTTAAAATTTAATATTAACAAAACGATAAATCACTAAAATTTTTATATATATTGTAACAATTTTTCTTTGTAAAACCGTTAAACTGCTATAACTGAAACAGTTTTTAAATATGCCAGATTTTTGTGTCATTTGATGTCAGACATAGTTGTGCCAGCAAATGTTTTTACAATGTTATGTGAACAGGAACATAACATCAACAAGTGTTGTTCACATGAGACAAATTTATAAGCTCACATGAAATTGTTCCTCGAGTGAACAAATTGATGGCTTGTCAAGACACTATGTTATGTATCTTGATCTTACAATACTTCGACATTTTTATGACTTTTTAAAAACCTCAAACCGATTATCTCATATTGGAAAATCAGTAGGATGACACTAACATGCGACCATCGAGCTGTCCAATTTTAAAGTAAAAATCTATATATTAGAACAAGTTTTAAACAATAAAATTTTGAAATATTCGAAATTAAGTTTTTGAACATTAAATTTTAAAGACAAAGCAATGAAAATATATATATTTTTCAATAAACCGACATAAATTTTACCTATTACCACAAAGTATACAAAGGTGACAATTTTGACATTTCAAAAAGCCAAAATCAGATTTCTAAGGCAGTTCTCATAGAAAGAAAAAGGTATATTACTTTTTGGTACCTAATTTATTGTGTGTTAAAGTGTATCGCTTAAAATATTACATGCTGCAAAACTATAAACAAACGGCAGTTCTGAAAAAAAGAGATACAACTTGATTATCTTCCGTCTCGTGACACCTCTGTATATTTTGTATCTATTACTGTGTTTTTAGTTCTAGCCTTTTTTGAAAGCTTCCCAAAGTTAAACTCGAGTTAAAAATCAAGGTCTTGATACCAAAATTTTAATAAATTAATCTGAAATGTTTCAATTAAATAAAAATGTTATTTTATTAAAATGCCAAATATTTAGATTTTTTATCAAAATTATCTGGAAGTTATTAAGATCCAATTTAGTTTATTGTTTAAAGTAAAGGGAAGGAGCTGTTACAAAACTAGGAAGGAAGTTACTCTCTTAACTTGTGCTTATTTTAATATCTACTCTTTAACAGGTCACAGAACTATTCTTGTTGTAAATTCTATTGTTCAATTCACAAGTGATGTTGTAGTATGGTAGAAGTTGTACGTCGTTTGAATTTACAATAGTTGCGCAAATGTTGTTGGTAATTTCTATATTAATATATACAACATCTACGATATTTTTACATATGTATGTTTTTCGAATATTGTATGAAAGTTTAACTGTTGCCAAAAGTATCTCAACATAAAAATTATTCATTTTAGAAAAATTACGTAATGGTAATACTTAAAACATAAACTGATTGACAAATTTTAAACCAGAAAATAAAATTAATAAACAATTTCAATAATTGATATTGCTAAATAGACTTTACATATGTTTTGATAGTTGTATCATACAATATACAACATACAACATCACTTGTGAATTAACCAGTTACTCTTTTACCTGTCGTCTAAATTTTGAAAGGGCCAACTATTTTAGCGATTACTTAAATAATCGGTTACTTTTGTACTGGAGATCCTTTACAATTGTTTACATCATGTCTTGACATGCCATTGTTTTGTGCGCCAGAATCAGGGAAACAAATTTGTCAAGTTCTTCTGTGTGGGGATGCTCTTAGCTTTGTATTGTAATACATATATTAAAACTGCGATCTTTTTGTGTGAAAGTCCGCTTTCACACTCTTCAATTCAGACTCTTCAAGGCAAGTATTTTTGGGTAAGAAAGAAAAAGAGAATAATAGAGATACAAACTTGATGGTACCAGTCAATTTTCTTATTTTCTTTTGTTTTTTTTTCTTTGACGTGAGTAATTGAAATGGCAAGTTCAAAAGAGAATTGAACAAACACTGGTCAGCTAAAACTGAAGTGAAGGCAAGTATTTTTGTGTGGGAAACAAAAGAGAGGGGTACATACCTGACGGTACTAGTCAATTTTCTTATTTTTTTGTTTTCTTCTTTTATTTTCTCTGTCTTAGTCATCGCAAAATTGTTTGCATGAAAAAGTATAACCTTGATGATAAAAAGCACGAAGATTAAAGATACGTGTGTGAATGAAATGGCAAGTTCAAAAAAGAATTGAACAAAAACTGTTCAGCTAAAACTGAAACGTGTGAAACTGGACTAAGAAAAATGAACTTTGTTGTTATACTGACGATGTAATGTAATAATTGCAAAACAATTCATGTTTGATATTTAAACCTTGTAATTCAGAATGTGTATGAAACTCCTTCTAGAACAACAACAACAACTCAGAGAAGGCATAGGGAATAAGTATTGAATCTTTTAGAATGTGTAAATAGGTCTTCTGTAAGGTCTAACAATTTTTCCCGCTGGGTAGTGGTGACAACAACGTTGTTCGAACAACTTGTATATAACATCCACACAAGACAAATTCCAGTGAGGACAAGCAATTTTTCGCTGACCTGATGTTCAGACAAGGCATAAACATGAATTTTCTAAAATGGCGGTCTTTTTGTGTAGTTGTTGTTACAGCAAGAACGAAACATCGACAAGATATGTCCACACAAGACAAATTTAAGTGTGGACAGGAAATTTTTTGCTGAGTGCAAAATTATGGGTGTGAGGTAAAAAATGTATGACTTTTCCAGATGGGAGATAACAAATGCTTGTCACTAAATAGAATACTTGTTTTGAAATTTTATGTAATTGAAAGATTACTGGGTTAAAGCTTGGTTATTTTGAAGGATGTAGTAAAGGTACGGTCACACATGACAAATATTTGACGAAACAATGTAACCAGCAAATAAAATTTGTTTTAATTCTTGTGTTTACTTGAACAAACTTTTGTTATTAAGCACAAATCGCAATAGAAGTTTAGTTTTGTTTCATTTCATGATGTTTGATTTCACAAAACATTTGTAAGATTAAACATCTTCCAACGAATTTGTTCTAAAATTAGTGGTGACATGTGTAACCGTACCCTTATGTAATTCAAGACAATAAGGTGAGAGACAAGGGACAAACAAACATGCAATAAACATATAAAGCAATTACAAAATAATTAATGGGCACAGTACGGGACAAGACCAAAAAATAGTTAAATAATGAAAAACCGAATTGTAACTAAAACCTTGATTTTTCTCTCACTATTAATTAATTTAATGAAACACACACCTACACACAAAAAAAAAAACAAATTATTTATAGATTTTTTTATAATCATTACATTTTTCTTGTTCAACAATTTTTTATTTTTCATGGTTTTTTAAGCCAATTTTTTTTATATTTATATTTATTATTTTATTTCATAATTAATTTTATATTTATGTTTTTGTTAAGTTTTCTTTAATGAAAGAAATTTCGTTTTCTATATTAATATTAAATTACAATTAGTAATTCTAAAAAAATTACTTACAAAAATTTATTTTAATTATGTAACTGCATTAAGATAATTTTGTGGGTAAATTTTGGTTGCAAAATTCCTTAAAAGGAATTTAAAATTAAAAATTAAAAATAAAATAAAAATATTTGTTTTTTTCCTCTTTGCTAAATTTTAACAATATCATAAAAAAATCTAAATTTTTTCAATTCGTTTTTAAGGACGGTACAAATTATAAGAAATAGAATTAAAAAACTTTACAAAAAAGAACTTATACTTAATTTAAAGAAATATTAGTTAGTTTACTTTTTAACAGTCATTAACTTTATATAAGTATGTAAATATTTTAAATTGTGGGTAAAATAATTTTTGAAATTCGTGTTTAATAAAATTCAAAAACTCTTGTTGTTTTTTCTTTTAAATTTAACTGATTCAATTTAAAACTTTGCTCAGACTAATCACAAGGCAAATAGATGTATTCGGTTTTACGGGTTGATTTGGTTGTAGGATTTATTATTATTATTATTATTATTTAATTTTTTTTAAGAAAAAAAAGCAGTTTAATAAAAGCAGTAAAACAGTTATTTTCCATTTTAGAGTAAGAAAAACAAACCATAAACCTTTAATGTCGAAATGGCGCATAAACATAGAAAAATACAGCGTGAGATAGAGAAAGAAAGAGTGGGACAGTGTGTTGTGTTTGTAAGTAAGCAAAGTTGAGTTAAAATTTAATGTTATGGAATGCTTTAATAGAGTGTGGTGAGTTTAATGGGCATATTATTAAATGTTAATTATGATTTCAATAATGAGATTCTAATTATATCTATTAGTATTTACCGTTAGTAAACTATTTAAGGCTTGAGGCACTTTATTTGTACTATTTCTTAGAAGGCATTTTTGTTTGTTTATAAGAAGCATTTAAGTAACTAAAAGGCACTGTATATTTAATAAGTATTAAGACTATTCTAAATAAACTTGCTTTGAAATATTGACTAACCCTTGACCTTATTCAAAGTCACTAAATACATACATACATACATATGTAAATATATTTATGTGTCTGTGTATTGAAAATTATTAAGATTTTTGGTTTTTGCTAAGAAAAACTTTAAGAAAAATAAGGTTCTTGATTTAATTTTTGATAAAATTTATAGAACTTTGTTTGTAACAGCTAAATCTAATGGCAAATAGTTGGTCAACATATTCAATAGGATCGCAACAGTCCGATTTTACACTTCTGGATTTAAATTTTTTGAAATTATTACAGTTCTTGAAAAAATTGTTTTTTTTAAAAAACATGCAACTTGAATGCAAATTCTTTGAATCTTGAATTTCCAACTTTTATATCTTTAGTTGTTTGCCAAGACTTTTTTTATATGTGTTTTTTTCTTTTTTAAAATATATTTGTGACTTTATTTCTCGCACTCTGTTATCTAAGATAATTGAACGTCAAGTTTAATAATAATTTAGAGTTTTTTTTATTTAGTTTAAGAAACAGCCTCTAATACACTTTATATTGTATTCTGTTCCCAGAATCGTTGAATCTTTGCGACTTAAATCTTAACAACTCAGCGACAGCTATAGTCTTTAACTTTTAAAGTTTAAAAAACAAGTGAAGGAAAGATTCTTGTGGTACTCTGTTCGTGAATGTATTTCAGGTCATCCTTTTTGAGTGTTTAAGAAGAGTTTAAAATGAAGGCTACAATCCACCTGTTTCAATTGTAATTGGATCTTCACTCCAGAATGACAAGAGTGATACTCGAACAATAATTAAACAAAAACAAACATGAAAAACCTATATTTAATATTTGAAGATCCTTTTAAAGATCTCTCAGATGATGCTAATTTTGAAAACGTTTTAATTGAAACAATTTGCCTAATTTAAGAAACATTAGTAACTACTTTAATAAAACAATAATAAATGATTAACAAAAATAGTTTTAAATAACCGGAAGACGAACACTATTGATATCGTGGAATCACGAGCAGTAAACACAGAAAAAAAGCAAAGGAAATGAATCATGAAAAGAAGAATTCGGCAAGAACACAAGGACTCGAACGTTTTTGTATGACTTTGTGTAATAATTTCACTAATAAAAAGTTGTACTAACTAATTAGAGTACCAATGTTTTGTATGTGTTTTAAGTGTTAGAAAGAGAGAGAGAGAGAGAGATAGAGATTTTTGTAGGTTTTTATTGATGCTTACTTTTTGATCAGCGAACGAACTTTTTTCATTGTTCGATTGAATATGGTTTTATTGTTCGGACTATTGGAGCCGCTGTTGGAACCCAACGAACTGCTAGATGTTGTTTTCGGTACCCGATTCGTTTGTTCGCCGCAGCCGCCACTCACACGATTGTTACTCGCACTGTTGCCTCGGTGTATATGAGCTGCTGCTCTCGTCTGGCTTTTGGGGGTGGAGGTTTTCATAGCTGTCGTCTTGACCGACTTAACACTTTGGCTATCCTCACGTTCATCTTCGGTGGAACTAATACCTTCGGGGCTCTGGCGATTAGAGGGGCTGTTGCGTAGTGCAGTCACGCGATCGGGTGTGGTCGATTTTGAGTCTCGTACAGAGGCGGCACGCACCGGCAAGCCATTAATGGCTTTAGCTATACTAGAACGTAGGGGCTCGGGCGTCATGGATATGGTAAGATTTTGCATGCTTTGTGTGCCCTCTGTGGGCGAGGGTGGCACTACAATGGCAGCCAAAGTCTGTTCGTCCAGGAAATGATCGAGACTACGCGACTTGCGGTGTTGTGGGTTAATGGGTGGTAGATTGGCTGACTTGTCGCGACGTGGCACTAATACTGGACTGCTCTGTAGTTCTGTTATGGAAGCTACTGAGCAGTTGTAGTCTTCATTAGGCTGTAGGGTACTAGTGGAACTGGCATTGGTCAAGGCCAAACTACCCGCTGACACTAAGGCTGCCGCCTCGGCAATTTTTTTATCCGTACTCTCGCTATTGTCCAGCAATTCATCTACACTATGACTTCTATAGTTGCTGGAAGATTTTTCCTTATTATCACTGCATATACCCACAGCGGAACTTCTGCGCGGAGGCTTATAAGCCAAAGGGGAAACATTTTGCATGGATCCACCTATAGGCAAAGCCTTATGTACCGCCGTTTGTTGTGTACGATAGGGTGGCAGTATATTGCGCTTAGAGTTGCGGCCAAACACACTTAACTGACTTCCCGTGCTGCCCAATTTTCCCGAACTGCTTAACAGACCGCCTCCGCCCGCCACTGCCAAACGCTGACGAGCCGGTGATGCTGATTGCCGGTATCTATTTGCCTGGTGATTAGCTGCTAGTTTGTGATTAGTATTAATTAAATGATTATTATCAGTAAATATTTGAAGGGCTTTTGAATTTTGATTTGATAAATAACTACTAAAATAACTACTACTATCGCTAGGGGGGAGACTGCTGTTGCCGGCACGTTTCGTAGTAGCCGCCGCCGCCACACCAGTCCCATTCAATAATTCAGTTTTTAATTTAGACTTTAGAATAGATGAGGGAGAGTTTAGAGTCTTAAAATGTCTATTAGAACTACTATTGCTACTACGAGTACAACTACTATTGCTAACATTATCAATAATATTCGAAGAAGGATTTTCATTTGTTATCAATTGATTACTTAAAGGACAATCCAGTCAATCAACACTGGATCGTCCTGTATTTGAGGGTGTGATCGTATTTTGTGTCCCACCTTGTCCGCCGCCATTCGATGATCCACCGCTGCCGCCATTGCCACAATTACCGCCCGCATTGCTGCCGCCAACACTGTAATCCGATTCGTTGCTGTGCATTCTTTGGTAAGTCACCGACGAACCGGGCGTACCGGGTGTCATAGCTGCTATGCGATCAATATTCTTTTCGCCGCGCATAAATCTGCAAATAGTTAATAGGTTTATATAGTTAGTAAGCAGTATAACTTTAGAAAAGGGTATTGAGAATTTAATAGAAATTCGGTATTTTTTATTTAGATTCAAGGAAGTTTTTTCTTTAATGTTTTAAAAGTTTTATTTTATATCATTCTTTGGATCTTTTAAAAAATACTGAATTTTTACCCCTCATACCGTTGATCGATTGCTAAGACTTTTTGTCACTATTCTTTAAGTTAGTTGCCAAAAGAAAAAGATACGAAACAATAACATGTATTATTAATCATTGTAGGTAGTTTCAAATGGGATGCTTAGTATTTTATATTTGATTTTTATTGTCATTTACAATATGTTAGCTATTCTTTTAATTTTGGAATATACCTATGACTTTATTATATTATATGATATCCTGAATATGTAAGATAATTGAACGTCAATCTTAATAATAATTCACATTATAAAGATTTAATCAGGATATTAATAGGATGTTAGGAAGTGCTTTTTCATTGATTTTGAGAAGAAGGCTATAATACACTTCAGATTCTTCTTATCGTGTTCCAACGATCATTGGAATATCAACCAGAATGTCCTGCGTCCTACTCAGACAACAATTAAAAACTCGAGAGCCTTTAAATTTTCAAAACCTTATAAAGGAAACATCCTTGACCCAACGAACGTCTTCGATACCGTCATCTTTTCTAGAACATATTTCAGACCATCCAACCGAAAAACCTGAAGAGATGCATTGTGAACTATTTGAGTGTTTAAGGGGATTTTAAGATGACGCCTACAATCCACTTCTGGTTCTTTTTGTCTTGTTACCACGGTCATAAGATCTTTGCTGCAGAATGACCCGAGTCATACTTGAATAATCATTTACAAATCAGTGGCAAAACCATGTGAAAGATATGATATGTGCTTATCTTTTAAAGTTTTAAAGTAAAATGTGAGAAAGATCCTTGATATACAAGTCCTATCGATAGTCTTCGATACCAAGACCTTTTCGAGAACGAAACGAGTCATATTTGGACAATATGACAACACTCGATAGCTGTTAGCCCTCCCCACCAAACAATACCAAACAGTTTAAGATCTGCTTGTGTGTGTGGGCTTCAGACGTTCATTGATTTTACTGTTTAATTTCTGGCTCTCTAAACTACCTAAACTTCCACATAGTGCGGATGTGATTTCGTATGAGAGCACAGGTCATCATAATCACACATTCGATCTTTCTGAAATGTCATCAGAAAAAACAATCATTCTTTAGCAAAACGGATTATCATCATATCAGATGGATCATATCAGAAAACATCTTCAGATATAGAGTTTCAGTTTTAAACCTAAAGGACGCCCACCTTTTGCAATAGCCGAACAAACAGTGTCACGAAAAACATGTAGTACATAACATTGTTCTGAGGTCTGGATGGAACAACAGGATTACTGTCTACTAATCTCGCATAGAAGGCTTCATTCTCAACATTTTCTATGCCTGTGATGAAGGCTAAATCCTCCTAAATCTGTCTAAAGATCTACGAAGATTGTGGAATTAAATTTCGCAAGATTAGATACATTATTCTTGTTAACCGAGTTGTAGAACTTCAGCTGACCGCCAATGGTTCATTTTCCATTAAAATTGGGTACTTAGACATCAATTTCGGTGCTAATTTGGCGGTCTAATTTACAGTCTCAATATAAAAGATCAAAACTTTATCATTATAATCGATAGATCAAATTATTATCAAAGCCCTAAGGCTTCGTGGGAATAGAACTAAGAAATATGCAAGTAATATAAATTTCCAAATAAAATTGAATTTCAAAAAATAATTTCAATCGTTGTTAAGAATAGCTATAAGAATTTCCGAATTTGCTGATTTATTGTGGAAGGATGGACAAACTATCAAAAACACTTCCATTTAGCCCCTAAACCAGTAAATTTTAGAAAATTTAAAAAATATCACAAAGTTAGAGCTCAATAAATGTTTGATCAATAAAGGCATCCCGTTTGAACCAAAAACCCATTTCACATTAAAACATCAAATTACCTCTCCAACTTATCGATGCAGGCGTCTTGGTAATCGTGAATCCACGTCACACCATTAAAATGACATACACTACGCATGTCTTCAGGTAATCTCTCGGGTTCAGGCCAATAAAACTGACTATCAATAATGGGTATAATATTACAATTTGAATTTAAAGCGGCTACAATTTCCTTAGAAAAATAGAAGAAACAAACAATTATTACGCAAATTATAAAGAAAATAAAATATCTAATAACACTTACTCTATGCACCCAATCTTTGCATTCATTGTCTTCGACACAACGTTCGAGAGCATTTGGTGTTAATACTAAAACGAAATTTTTCGCTTGACGAATACTGTTTAGCAAACCGTTGTCAAATTTTCCAGCCTCCAAACGTTCAACATCAATGAACACGGAGAAGCCACGTAATTGTAAATGGACCTTTATTTACAAAAATAAACATACATTTAACTCTAGTTAATATAATTAAAGAAGTAACATTCCCCGCTCACCTTAAGTAAACTGGCCAATTGCGAACCATTTGAACGTCTGTAACTAACAAACACGTCCAGGGTCTTAGCCATACTGTCTTCGGAGGAGGAGAGTATGGTGTTTTCCAAACTCTTAACCGCATTTAAAATGCGCAGTCTATGTATGGAGTTCTTAATGCCACACTCTTGTATCAGCATGTCCTCGTTTAACTGTGGCAGGGAGTTCTTGTCAATGCCCGCATTAACCATTGAGTAAGTGTAGGTACAATATTCCGCACCGATTTCCGATAGAAAATGATGCAACTTGGCGGTATCTTTCGATGAGTAGTCAGCCATACGCTTGAGATTTTGAAGCTCTCGTTCGAAACGTTTAAGAAGAATGCCGTTTAAAATACCAATATCATCACGGAGATTATTTTCGTTGAGTTTTAGCAGCAGGTCACCATCGACTTGGGATTCTTCGAATTGCTTAACGAATTGTATAAAACCGATTTGTTTAACCCACTCCTGGACATCTTCGACAGACCACAGGGGAACCTGTTGTGACAATTTGTGGGGTACAGTTTCGCCTATAAGACGCAAAGCTTGAGCGGCAAATTTCGAGGCAATAGCATTTGGACAGCTGGCCACAGTCTTAAGAGCTTCAATGGCTCCGATTTCACGGAAGATTTCTGTGTTGCCTTGTTCACGCTTGATGCCAGCCTCCATGCAGAAGTGGAAGGCTGCCAGACTGCGGGCTTCTTCGCGATTCGAACTGAGCACAGGCACGAGACGTTGCAGCCAATGTTTGCTTTGACCATGAGCATGGGCTAAATTTGATTTGGCAAACTCCGAGGGATCGTGAGAAGTCACGAAGGGCTCTACCAAATCCAAGCAGCCGGATTTCAAGACTTCAGCTTCGATTTCTTTGTTGGCGACTAGAACGGCAATGGCCAGGCAGGCATAATATTTGATGTTGTCATCGTTGTGAAAGGCCAGAGGGAACAACCACATGGGCACCTTGCGCAAAATCATGGCTTCCTGGTTCTCTGCACCACCATATAAGGACAGATTGGCCAAGGCACTAGCACAATGTCTTAGAGTCTCCACATCACTGGTACGGCATTCAAATAGCACGGCATCCAAACCACCCAGTTTAATGACATCCGAACAGGTGCCCTCAGAGTGTTTGAACAGATGCTCCAATATGCCAGTACCCACACGAGAGTGTTCGGTATTTTGCTTTTTGGTGCACACACATGCCACATTTACCACCCTATCCAAACCATTGTCCACAACATGTGTACGATTTTCTGTGGTCAAGCATTGTTCGAGCAATTTGGCTGAGGAGAATTTGATGGGCATATCTCCTTGCACACAGTTCTTCATGAGCAGATCCAAACCACCACTACTGCGCAGAGAATTACACAAACTGTAGCCCAACTCATGGCCATGAGTGGGCACTGCCCAGGCTCTTCGTATGACTTCGTTAATTTTATCCAAATACATGGTATCCTCGGCGGCGGCTTTCTTATCTTGCAGGGAGTTAACGCATGAGGTCAACATATTGGAGTATTTGCTAATGGCCTGTTCTATGTCCTTCTGGCCGCTGGTGGCACTCAACTGCATCAGATCGTCTAGCCGGAAATCGGCCAATTTGAATAGACTGCCATTTGTGGTGGACATTTGTGAAGAGGAAGAGATCATTGTACTGCCGCCAGAACTGGAAACACCCTTGCTGGTCATGCTGTAGTTGGCCTGGGCGGCCGAAGACATGTGTTTCTCCTGGCTGATAATGCCATTCGAGGTCATTGTCTGTGATTGTTGCGATTGAGAGATGGCCTTCTTGTCGGCCGAAAATGTGTCACTTTGAACTTTAATACTAGCGGCGGCCACATTATTACTGGCCTGTTGGGTAACATCTCCGGCACGCAAAGAGAGAGCTTCCTGTAATGGACAGAAAAAAAGATATAGAGAGATATTAGAGTATAATAGTTAAAGATGGTGGGGAGTTAATATATTTGTTTAAAAAGGTCTGTTATATAATTAACATTTAGAGTTCTTTGGGGGGTTTTTTGGATTTGAAGAGATTTGTTTTTGACTGTTATGTGTAACAGGATTGTGTGATAAATATGAAGATAAATCCTGGAATGTTTTGTTGTGATTGAGTATAAATTGGGATGTAGAATGTTTCAGATTATATAAAGAAGAAGCCTAAGTTTTGTGAAGGTAATGTTATGTTTTTGCAAAAATTTGGAGTTCGAATGAATTAATGTTCCTTTCCAAGATGTTTAAGGAGAAGTTAGAGAAGTTTAAGTTTTAATATTCAACTGAATTTTCCATGATATTTCATATCACTTTAGAAAGTCTTAGTGTTCATCTTTAACTGATCTTTCCTAAGGAAGTCTAGTTCGGATCTTTAACTGATATTTTTGTATACGAAAGGATTTTTCTGCATAATTTAACAGTTTCATGTTCCTTTTCAAGATGTTTTAGATCACTTTAAGAAGTCTTAATTTTCTTTGTTAAATTATCTTTTCAAAATAAGTCTTAGTTCGGATCTTTTTTATCATTTTACTAAATTTTAGTATTGATCTTCATCTGATCCTTCCAAGATGTTTCAAATCACTTTATAAAGTTTTAGTTTGGATCTCTAACTGATATATTTGTAATAAATTTGAATATGAAAGAATCTTTCTGCATAGTTTACTAGTTTAATATTTCAAGATGTTTTAAATCTGATCTTTAGGTATAAATATGAGCTCGAAATAATCATGTATCTTTTTGCATAGTTTAATTTTACTTTTCAAGATGTTTAAGATCATTTTAAGATCTTAATGAAGATCACTTTATGAAGTTGTTGTTTAGATCATTAACTGATGTTTTTGTAGTATAAAAGGATAATGGATCTTTCTATGTCTGATCAACGCTGTACTTTAAAACAGACTCTAAGAATTGTGTATTTTTAAGAATTAAAGAAGTATCTCCTTATATTTATCACACAACCTTGTCCTTATGTCAGGTACATGGCATTCTAACCTTATTTCGTTCAACTTCGATGGGAATTTGTCGTACATTTTTTAGATTTACAGGTGAAGGACTTAAAGAATTGGCTGATGGTGGATGTTGGTGATTATTGTGTCTATTATTATTGTTATTTAAACTTTGTGTGCTGTTGGAGGTGGTATCGGAGGCTGTCTGTTGTTGTTGTTGTGCAGAGGAGGAATAGTATTGCTGTAAATTGGGGGGTAGAGAATTTTTACGTACAGAACGCGAGGCACTGCTGGCAGAGGCGCAGGCAGACATACGCGCTGATGATGAGGCAGAGGCGGCGGACGCTTGGGACATTTTATTTTGAGCAGAAGAAGACGACGACGAAGATGAGGAGGACTGTTTGGCAGATTGCGAAGATGATGATTGTGTACTGTTGGCACTGCTGGTCATGGAGGCAGCTGTGTTCATAATGGGCCCAGGTGGACCCTGTAACACTTGTATGGGTTGAGGCGGTGGCGAAAAGGGCAAATTATTGTCGAAACGACTTAGCGAAGACGCTCTATTATTCGTAATGGGTGGTGGTGAGAGCGGCATTTCCACAATGGGACTGGGTGAACGTGTCGGTATAAAATCCGATTGTCCACTGGAACGAAAGATGCCTTTGCGTACGGGCCATGGAGCTTTTGGATTGGCCATACTATTGGACGTTTGTGTAGTTTGTAGGTTTTCTCTGTGTTGTTTGTTGTGATTGTTATCTGCTAGGTGGCGATTTTCGAATTTTTCAATCTGTCTGAATGATATAGTACTTAATGAAAGTGTCTCTAGAATATTGAAATGAGAAACATAGATACACACATAGATACAGACACATAAAGAGAGATGCTAAAAAGAAATTGTTACAATTCTAGAAGGAAAAACAACAAGAACAATTGATAAGCTAAAATATACGTCATGTTAGAATACCGCTGAGTGAGACACACAACAAGATGAAGAAGCGTATTTCAATGTCAAACTTAGCGTAAACACACCCGCGCCAACATGAATGCAAAATTCCGCTGCCTTGTTAATTTTTGTTTTTTTTTTATGGGCAGAATTTTGAAAGAATAGAAAGTTGGGAAGGGAATTTTAAATGACTTAAGTTTAAAAATCAAGATAATTTGCCATAGCATTCTCGCCTAGATTCTATATTCCTGTAGATAGTGAAATTAAAATCGTTTTGAATTCAACATAGACAATTTCACGGCGTTCTGTAAAACGAGTGCAACTTTTATTCTACGATAAACCAAACTGGAAATGATATATTACTTTTTAAATCAATTTCACAAAATTTAGAATATAAATTTAATGAAAATTTCACTTTCACTTTAGTTTACAAATGTAAAACACAGGTGTCTGTGTTGTTAGGAAGATAGTTTACGTTTTCATCTTACTTGGAGGAGCTTTATTGTTTTCAAATGATAATGCGTTTACAATTGATTGATGTGTCATAATTGTAAGGAATATTTATATCAATAGAATATTTTATTAAAAATTGTTTAACAGAAGAATACACCAAAAGAATATACTCTTTCAAACTCCTGCTTAGTATAGGTATATAGCCAATAAATAACCTGCTTGCTCTCAACACACATCAACTTTATTTCAAAGCATAATCATGCCACTGTGCAGCACCACTCACTATGCTCATATGCATAGTGGGTTTGAGTGTGTGTCTATAAGGCCTCTGAGGCATCAAGACCGGTGACAGACAGACAGGCACACAAACGCACAGACATCAAAATTTTAGCGGCAACCAGAAGAAAAATAAATATGTATTTTCTAAATTGTGTGTATAAATTTTGTTGTTCTTTTTGGTTGCTGCTGGTGAAATTTATTAAGAAAAAAAATTTAATTTTATTATATTTTCTCTTGTTTTCTTCGTTTTATTTTTTTTTTTTTTGTTTTGGAAAATGTACCAATTTTAGAGGTGATTTTATGCGAAAATATTTCAATATTTTTACTTATATCTATATGGTAAATATGTATTGTATTTTGTTTTTATTGAAATTAATTAAAACTTTTAAATAAAATTGTTTGGTATTGCAGCATGCATAGATTCTTTGTACCTATGAATACAGGGTATCAATGCATTAAAGCCCTTGCTAATGAACTGTTCTCAGTAGCATCAATTAATTTAGTTGTAATTCGGCTAATTTAAATAATATATACCATTTGTAGTGTCTATTTTTAGGAAAAGAAATAGATTATTAAATGTAGTTTCACCTGATCGAAAAAGCTTATTAGAAATAATAGCTGACTTCGCGCTCTTAATGAAACCTAACGCAGTTATTTCTAAATCATTTAAGTGTTGGAGAGAAACTTAAATATTTTTCATTTATAAGCAGACTATTACGCAGAGTATTGCACAACCCAATGGAAAATCAATAGACATATATCAAAATTATTTTAACAATTTTACACGCCCTCTTTAAAAGTGGGCGTAATAAAAATTAAGTTTTTCTTCTAAATAGAAAATTTTATAATTACATTGTTATTTTACAATAAAGTTAATTGAATAAAAGCTAATTTAATTAAGAAGATAATATCATTTCAGAATCTGCATGCAAGTGATAATAGCTTTAAATAAAATTTTACAATTAAAAGCCCCCAAAACTGGAAAAAAAATAATTTTTAATTTCTCTCTTTTGAAAAACTATAAGAAGAAATTTGTTATTTTGAAAAAAATTTTAGTGAGTGATAGATAAACTTATTCAAATCAAACTTTCAGAATATTTATTCAAATTATGTTCATTTCAAATAAAATTTTATTTAAAAAAAAGTACCACAACTTTGTGATATTGCAAACAATTTCAATGAAATATAGTGGAACATATTCAAAACAAATCCAACCTTTGGCATATTTATTCAAATTATATTTATTTTTAATAAAATTTTGCAACTAATGGCCTCCAAATTTTGAAACAAATTAAATTTTTTTTATCATAGTCTCTTTGTACAAAAAGTACCACAACCCTGTGATTTTGCAAACAATTTTAGTGACTGATAGTTAAACCTATTCAAATCAAATGAAACTTTTAGAATATTTATTCAAATTATGATTTTTACAAATAAAATTTTGAAACTAAATTCCTCTAAAGATGTAAATTTTTAAAAAAAATTTTACTTTTTTTTATTATTTTCTCTTTCCAAAAAAGTACCACAACTTTGTGATATTGCTAAAAATTTCAGTTAGATACAATGGAACATATTCAAAACAAATCCAACTTTTGGAATATTTATTCAAATTATATTAATTTTAAATAAAATTTTGCAACTAATGGCCTTCAAATTTTGAAAAAAAATTAAAATTTTTTTTTTTTATCATATTCTCTTTTTAGAAAAAGTACCACAACTTTGTTATTTTGCAAACAATTTTAGTGAGTGATAGTTAAATGCATTTCAAAACATATCAATATAGAAGAGAATATTTTTTAAAATCATGATCATTTCAAATGAAAATTTGAAATTTAGAAGAAGTACCACAACTTTGTTATTTTGCAATAAATTTTAGTTGGTTACTTGATTGGATACTTGGTTACTTGTTGGTTTACTTGAACTTTAGAATATCTATTTCAATTATAATAATTTTAAATAAAATTTTAAACCAAATGCCTTTAAGGATGATTTTTTTAATTAAAATTTTTTATCATATGTAAAATTATGCCTTTCGTTTGTGTGTAAAAATATATATAGTAGATATCATTAGAAAATCTCTTTTAAACATTTCAAATAGATTAAGAAATTGCTGTGTTAGGATTCTTTAAGTCAGCGCACTCAATAAACAACATTGTTGGGCCTTAACTGCTAATTTTAAGCGAGTGATCGGCACTCATAGTCACAAGGAACCGAACGAGAACGTTTTTTTTTTGTTTATAAGTCCCAAGTAACACGAAGCAATTTTTATTGAAATTACTTCAGTGTTCACACAGCACAATTCTTATTGCTGAAATCGCCCGTGTTTTTATTTGTATACACATACGAGTAAAATATAATAGAAATAAGAGAGTAACACGAATTGCCAGTAACATCAAGTGCACTCATCTTATCTTCCCCTCACCCCGATATGTAATAGATAATCTTAGCTTAACGAATTGCTTTGTGTAAATTGGGATTAAACAACAAAAATATCTATAAATTTCAATCAATTTTAACTATCAAATAAGAAACCAACATCAACATCAATAGAGAAATAAATTTCATATTCTCTTTATGCCAACCACTAACTTAAGGTTAATTTTAAACTACACCAAGTTATTTGTTATTTGTTAAGTGTTGACAAATCCTTAAACGCCAACTGATGATTAACTAATTAACTAACTAATGCTTGTTTAACAAACCGGCAGTTTATTAATTTACCGGTTAAATTAAATCTTTCTGTAATTGTGAAAAAGGGCGTAAGTTTTCTTCTATTGTTTATAACTTTTACTTTTACTTGTTATTGTAGTTGTTTAATAACACTCAGAATTTAACGCTGTCAGTTAACAGATGTTCTGTTTTGCTAAATGTCATTGACGCTGGTGTGTTAATTAAGAATTTAACGTATACATTGTATATTATTGTGTTTAGCAAGTGTGGAATAAATTACATTTTAAGATTATTAAAGCTAAATTAGTCAAATTTTACAGTTGCAAAACAAGCACATTTCACAGTTAATAAAAGCCACAAAATAAAAATAAAGCTCACATAATTGCGAAATCTATAGCTCATGGTGTTTTTTTTTTTATTAAGAAACAAATTTTTGATTTTTTTTTAAATTTCTTAAATTTTAAAAAGATTTGTTAAAATAAAAACTCAACAAAACTTGGGTTAATTTCAAAGAAAATACTGAAATATTAACGGACTAATGTTGCTTCCTGTTTATTTATTTTTACACTTTAAAATATATTCGAATATTTGTATAATGTTTTATTTTCAAACAAATTGATCTTTTGACCCGTTTAGAAGGTCTTTTCTAACAAATTTCAATTTCAAATACTTTTCAGTAGTATAATTTTATTTATTTATTTATTTTTTTTTAGTTTCTAATACACTTGATGACCACATGTATTTATAAATAAAGAAATTCATTAAAAATTGATTTGTTTAAAAATAAAATAAGGAAAAAAATAGATTTACATAGATTTAGGAAGTGTGTGTTTTCTTTTTACAACAAATCTCAATGATTTCAAATTTGACTTTTCTGTTTTATTCTGTTTCTTTGTTTTTATTTCAATTCTTTTTCTATGTGCGAATTCTTCTCATACACTTGTTTGTTTTATTTAATTTTTTTTCTTCACTATACTAAATATTTTTTTTTGCTTTCTTTAAAAAATTTTCAGCAAAGAATTTTATTTCTTTCTTTAAAATTTTCAAAAAAAAGTAATTTTGCTTCAAAACCGCCCGTTGTTATAGTTCGCTTTAGACTGACTGACTCTGTTGAAATTTATTTTGAATATTTTTTCGAAAACAATATTAAAAGAAAAAAAAAAACATGTTGACGAAATTTTGCGATTGTAGAAGAGATAGTTAATAGAAAAGATCATTCGTCTGTTTTTAGTTGTTACTGTTGTTGTTTTAATTATAATAAAATAAAGAGAAATATTTTTTGTGTTTTCGGAATTTAAAGAGTAAATTGTTTTTTGCAGTGGTGTTTAAAGGAATTTAAAGAGTTTGAAAGAATCTCAAATTATATGTATTTTTGTAAGAGTCAAGGTTTTGTATTTAAGTACTTTATAGACAGGGTTTTTTGAACTTTATAATTCTCGATTTTAAATAAAATTAGACAGTTGTAAATCATAAATCGTCCGGGTTTTTATTTGGAAATTAAAGATTTTTTTCTTTTACACATTGGTTTTAAAGAAACAGCTTTAATAGTTTCGCTTGAAATAATAATAAAAATTTAATAAAAAAAAATCGAAATTAGCCTCCTCCCTAGAAAAAGTACCTCAACTTTTAGAAAAAGTACCATAATTTCAAAATTTTACCCCTCATTCAAATAAAGTATCTATAGCTGACCTTATACACAAACATTAAGAGTTTTAGAATATTTAATCAAATTGTAATAAATGGTAACCACATTTAAAGAGAATGACCCTTAAAATTAATACAATTAACAGCATTAAGATTATCACTAAAAGTACCTCAACTACTTTGCAATTCAACCAAGAATTTAAATAAAGCTTAGTAGATTTTCTACACAATAAATCAGAACTTCAATAATAATCATTTCAAACAAAATTTTAAAAACATTTGAATGTGGAAAATTTTTTTTAAAAAATTAAACATTTCTTTAATTTCCCTGTTGAGAAAAAGTACCACAATTTTGATAATTTTCCAACAATTTAAGGGATAAGTAACAGATTATATTAATAATCTTTCTGAATATCTATAAAATTAATTATTATTACAAACAAATTGTTGAAATAACTGGCGCTAAAAATGTTTTTAAAATACCTAAAATATTTGATTTCCCTGCTTAAAGAAAGTATCACAACTCTAAAGTTTTATTAACAATTGAAGTGAAGGATAGTATATTTGTTACGCCAAAAATCAATATTTCAGAATATATACACAAATATTAATAATTTAAAACAAAATTTTAAAAATAATTGTTGCTGAAAATTGTTGAAAAGAAAATTAAAAATTTTAAACTTCCCTGTTCAGAAAAAGTACCACAACTTTATTAATTTAAGTGAATGAAAATTGATTATATTCAGAACTAATTAGGATAGTAATATATGTATGTAAATTATAGGTATTTGAAATGAAATTTTGAAATTAAATTTTTGAACTAATTTTCTTAAAAATTTAAAAAATAAAAACAAACATTGAATTTCCTTGTTTGGAAAAGTACCATAACTCTGATTTCTTAGCAAGAATTGCATTAAAAAATAGCTGATATTATTCATAATGAATTAGGGTTTCAGAATATCTATACAAATACTAATGATCTGAATAAATTTTTTAAAATAATTGTTGATCAAAATTAAAAAAAAAGTTGAAATTTTTAAAGTCCCTGTTCAGAAAAAATTTTTACAATTTTAGCAATTTACCAACCAATTTTAATAAAAAATAGCTGAATTTATTCGAAATTAATCAGAATTGCAAAATATATACACAAATTATAATGATTTATAAAAAAATTCAAAAATAACTGTTGCTGAAAATTTAAATATAAATTAATGAAATTTAAATTTTCGGTTTAGAAAAAGTACCAAAAGCAGTTTGGTATTTTACCAACAATTTATGTAAATGATTCTGTTTAGAACAAATTAAGATATTATAAGATTTCTATAAATTATAAGTAATTCTAACAAACTTTTAAAATTTTTTGTAACCAAAAGAGAAATATTAAAAAATTAGGAAAATTTTATTTCCCTGTTTACAAAAAGTACCACAAGTTTCAGATTTTAATAATAATTTCACTAAAAGATATTTGAATTTATTCAAAATTAATCAGAATTTCAAAATATTTATATAAATATTAATGATTTTGAAATAAAATTGTGAAAATATTTTTCGCTGAAAATTATTGAAAAAAAAAATTAAAAATTTTAAGTTTTCCGGTTCAGGAAAAGTGGCACAACTTTGGCAATTTACTATATAAAATTATAAATGAATATTAAGTTAATTTAAATAAAATAAGCAGGCTATTAAAATATTTATTTAATTAATAGGCACTTGAAATAAAATTTTGAAATTAATTGTCTGCAAATGTGAAACATTAAATATTTAATTCCTCTATTTACAAAAATTACCACAACTTTAGTACTTTACACACTATTTAAGTGTACAAAGGCTGATTATGTTCGCAATTAATTAGGATTTTAGAATATTTATACAAATATTTACCATTTCAAACAAAATCATGGTGTACTTATACAAGGTGTGTGCAGTAGCACAGCTGACTGACTTTGTTTACAATTTACTTATGTCAAAAGTAATAATTTTTCAAGTGTTTTTTGACAGTAGTACATTATTTTACACAAACAAAATGCCTGTTGTTTCTTTATTGTGTTGTATTTGTTGCCGATTTGCACTCACCTTGTATTATTACACCATAAATTAAATATTGAAATTGTTGGCTGTCGAGAACAAAATTTGTTATAATTAAACAAATGTCTGTGTTTTTGTATACAATTGCAAGTGTATATATTATTTAAAAGCTGCTGTAGTTGAATTTCAATATATTTTTAAAAATTTTAAATCGCTTAAGAAATGTCAGCATTACCGTAATTTTAGTAAGTTGACTCACAGAAAAAAAAACATTTAGTGGCCAAAACTTTAGTATCCAAAAACTCCAATAGCTGTATCTTAAAGTTTTATAACAGGTTTTGTTATCACTACTTTGTCCATTTGCTTATTATTCAATGTCACTGTCCAAAAAGTTTCCATTGCCGTCAATTGTCATTTGTTTTATAATCTTCCTGCAACTATTTAATCTTGTTAAGACCCTTTCTATTTTCAATTTGATCTAGTGGTTTGATCCTCTTTATGTTATTATAACGATAATATAATTTTTTAAATTATTTAAAAGAAATGATGTCAACCTGATATGCAAATGCTTAAACATTGTCATATCCAAACACCCTACTCAGTTCAGGCAAATTTATTTTTATTTTATTTATGTATTAGAATGTTTTAAAATTCATTTAATTAAAAATGTAGACACTACAGTTTTTAAACGAATCTTTTTGCTCATAAAATATATTCAAATAGTTCTAACCTTTGGCCAGTGAACTATTTGAATATATTTTATGAGCTCAGTAGATTTTATTATTAATTTGTTTAATATTAAATTTTCTATACTATTTAAATTAAAAATGAATGAATTTTTAATTACGTTGTATAATATAGTTATTACAATTAACATAATTTATATTTCAATTGGAATATTACATTACTGGGAGACTAAAAAGATGACAATTATTGTACTAATGCAAGTTGTAAGCAAGCTGACATATGACGTATTAAGGTACGGTCAGACTTGGCAAATATTTGCCAAAAAAAAAAACGTTTGTGAAATGGCCGTTATATGGTAGATATAACTTATTGTGGACCGATCATCCAAAAATTTACCCCCTGGCCCACGATGTCGAACGATAACGTTCGCTTAGATAAGACTTAAGACACAAACTTTTTATTGTATCTATTTTTTACTCAATCAAGTTTGTTTATTCCACAATCAAGTTTGTGCCATAAGTCTTATCTAAGCGAACGTTATCGTTCGACATCGTGGGCCAGGAGGTTAATGCCATGATGTCTGTGAATATAAGTATTATGTGTGTTTAACTTTAACTCGATATAAATAGTTTTAAAAGATTTATGGAGCTTAAATTGAATGACGGAAAGGGTCTTATATAGGAGTTTCGACTAATTATGGACCGACCATTATAAAATTAGGTGTCATTATTTCTGTATATAAGAAACTTATTTGTGTCAAATTTTATTTGAATACCACAATTTTTAAGAAATTTATGATCGTTAAAGTGATTTTCGGATGTAGGCCTTCTATGGCATTTTTTTTTTTAGACATATGAAATATATTTGGGTTCAATGTTATTTGGATACCAATATTTTTGAGAGAGTTATGCTCTTTAAAGTGATTTTCGTAAGTGGGCAATATATGGGAGCTATGATAAATTATGGACCGATCTGCTCAAAATTTTGTAGATCTAATTTGGCTTCATTTATCATTCATTTGTGATGAAATTTGTTTGGATACTTGCATAATTCAAACAATTATGATCGGTAAACCCAAATTTCGAGAGGACATTTATATGGGGGCAGGTGAAATAATGAACCGATTTCCACCAGTTTCAATCCCATCCATCCTTGGGCCGAATAAGTATCACGTACCAAATTTTATCGAAATATCAAGCATTATTTTATTCAACGATGCAGTCTTTCTAGTTGCCAGATTAGTATTTTACTTTTTAAACTTAAGAATAAATGGTTTGTTGCGAGTTTTATATATTTTTATATTTTTTTTAAGCATGAACGAAAAGTGTAAAGCTTCTTGTATGTTTTGAAGGAGATAACCGCCGCATAGTTTAACAATTGTTTAAATTCTTAAACAAAATCATAGTTGAAAATATGCTTTAAAAATGTTTGCACAATTTGCAGCTCGTTTTCTTCGTCTGAAAGTCTTAAGGTGGATTCACCTATTTGTTCCAAAAAAAATTTCCGGACAAACATTTTTTACTGAGAGTTTTTTGCAACACGATTCACCCACCCATTTCGAACGATTTGTCTGGACAATCAAAGCAAACCAAAAATCTAGTAGTTTTACAAGTAGTAATACTGCGGCCTTTGAATTGTTTTGCTTTGGTTTTTAAGTGTCAAAAAACAAATATTAAATTATTTTAAAATATTGTGTAGGTATTCAATATGAATGAAAAAAGAAAGTTGCTTTAGAATAGAACTTTAAAATAATTGCAATAGAACTTTGTATGAAAAAAATGTAACTTATTGGCAACTCAGTTAATTTTTGTCCAGACAAAATATAAAATTAAATCAATTCAAGCTGAGAGTCTCTCTCAAAAAGAGAGACGTCAAACTTCATATGAAAAAAACTTTGTCCGAACAAATATTTTGTTCGGAACAAATAAGTGAATCCACCTTTAAATAACAAAGTTCTATAGAAAGTACTGAAGAGTGTGTCAAATTGAATAATGTACAGATGCTAGTTGCTTTAACAAAACGTTTGTAAGAGTAAACAATGTCAAACAAATTTGAACTAAAATTAATGGTGACACTTTTCTGTGTCAATATTTGCCATGCGAAACCGTTTTACCTTAAATGTAAGTTCCTGATGAGTTCTTTATCCTTTCTTATTAGAATTATAAAAATATCTACAAAATTTAGAGTTTTAAGCAAATATGTTTGTTTTCTTTAACTTCGTTTACTTAACGAATGCTAACGCAGTCATTTCTGAACCGCTTTTAGCATTTAAAAAGTTTGTTGATAGAAAACTAATCAGCCCAATAATGAATAAAAATTCCGCGGGAGTTTTTTCCCTTTTCCTATTCAAATTCAATGTTAAAAAAATAAAAAGGGAAAAAACTTCCTCGGATATTTTTATTCATGATTGGGCTGAATATTCACCCCTATCGTGAATGAAAATTCCACATGAAATTTGTTCGCTTTTCATATTAAAATTAAAAAAAAAATAAAATAAAAGGCAACAGATTTCATGTTGAATTTTTATTCACAATAGGGGTGAATAGGTCTGTTAATATAATAAAAACTTTTTGTAATAATCTTCAAAATTTTTTTTTTATTTAAAAAACATTTTTCTTTAGCTTACTTCAGTATTCGATCTCAACCTGTATTTTTGTGCCAGCCAACCGACTATTTGCCTATCTATGTATTTATTTAAATTCTATTTAATGTTTTCTTCTAATTTTCTGATTACTTTGGCTAATGGCCAATGTGTAGATAATTTTTGGGCCTGCTGTTTGTTGCTCATTTAACAAGATTCATAATATTTAGCAAATATTTTATAGTGTACCTACTCGTATATATGCTTTTTCGCATTAGAAGCCATAAAAAAGTCATTATGATTGTGTAGCACGTACAATACAAAATTTAAATAATTAAGTATTTAACTAATTTATTGTGTATGTTGGCAATTGTTTATTATTATTTATTAATGATGAGGCTCTTAAAATAATCAACTGTATTGGAGAAAAAAATATATATACGAGTACATCATTGATTTTTCAAAGAAAAATTATTAAAAATATGTTTGGGGTTTGCTAATAAAACAATAAAAATTATGTTAAATTACTAAACTTAAACATTAAACACCATATTCATCAGCAATTTTTAAGTTTATTTAACGTTTTTGTTTTCTAAACCTTTGAACAGATTAGCATATACAGTTGCGGTAAAAAAAAATAGCACCAAGGATAGAATTGGTATTCTTTGGTTAATTATACCCTTCACCTTTATGAGAAGGGTATATGTATATAAGTTTGTCATTCCGTTTGTAATTTTCACAATATAACTTTCCGACCCTATAAAGTATATATATTCTGGATCCTTATAGATAGCGGAGTCTATTAAGCCATGCCCGTCTGTCTGTCTGTTGAAATCAATTTCCTGAAGTCCCTAGATATCTTCGGGATCCAAATCTTCAACAATTCTGCCAGACATGCTTGCGAGAAGTTTGCTATTTAAAATCAGCAAAATCCGTCCATAAATAACGGAGATATGAGCTAAAATCCGAGATAACCTCTGAAAATTTCATCAAAAAACTAAGTGTATTAATATTTGTTACGAACAAATTCATCAACATATGTTTATCGACATAATTATGCATCCATAACAAATGTGAAGGGTATATAAGATTCGGCATAACTCTTACTTGTTTTTCATCATTTCGTTTTTAACAATTTTACGTAAAATAAAAAAGATTTCAGATTTATATTTTTCATTTTAATGAAACGGTTAAACTTAATTCATTTTAAGTCCTAAATAAAGTCGGTAAAAATAATAGCACTTCAACTATCAGGTATTAATAAAAATTTATAAAAGTTCTATTCAAAATAATCTCTAATATTTGGTTGCATGGCCTTTGTTGGCAATAACGGCGGCGCAACGCCTTGGCATGGAGTTCACTAGATCTTCACACCTTTTTTTTCGGTATATTGCTCCATGCCTCTTTTACTGCTACCCATAGTAACTCGTTGCTGGTAGATTTTGTTTCCCAAACGTGTTTTTTACGTCAGCCCAAAGATTTTCTATGGGGTTTAGGTGTGGGGACTGAGCCGGCCACTCCATGACATTAATTGAATGTTCTGTAAATCATTGCTTAGCTCTTTGACTGCTGTGTTTTGGGTCGTTATCCTGTTGAAATACCCACAACAACGGCATTTCTTCTGAGGCATGTCGTAGCATTACATTTTATATCATATGTTGGAGGCGGGCTGGTCAATTCAACACCTAGATCGTGCGATTTAACGAATATAGGGACAAGCCAGCAACTATTGGCGCACTGCAAGCTAATATTGAAGAATTTATTCGTGAGATACCCGACAATATGTTGGAGAGAGTATCCCAAAATTAGACCCAGCTGGTTCATACGCCTAGAATGTTTCAAAAACAATGGTTTCTCAAGCGGTTAAATATTTTAGAAATCACAAAAAAGGTGGACCGTAAAAAAAGAAGACGCATTACGACAGCTCGTGAGGCTGCACTGATTGTGCGTGAGACGAAAAAAAGTCCGCATAAATCGTTAACTGAGATTTGGATTGCAGTCTTTAGCCAAAATGAGGCAAAACCGTCTGTAGGAACAGTAAAACGTCGATTGCGAGAAGTTGGACGTTTAGAAGAATTACACGACAGATAACATTATTGTTTAAACGTAACTGGAGGTATTTCGGACGAAGCACAAATTAATAGGTTCTCCCCAGATGGCAAAAAATATGTTGAAAGAATTTGATCCAAAGTTGACCCGCGCCTCTTTGAAACATGGTGGTTGTTTTCTATAGTGCTTGCGGGTGCTATGTCGTCACTTGCTGTTGGACCGCTGCACAAAATTGAGGGAATTATGGATAAATTTCAGTACAAAACATGCCAGTAATATGGGTATATCAACAAGATAACGATCCGAAGCATATAGTAATTACTGTTTTAACTGTTCCCCCTTGTTTGGCTTTTTGTGCTAACGCGCTCCTGCCTAATAAATTAATAATAACAAGCAATAGATTTTATGGCACTTATATAAATAAATATTTACCTTTAATTTTTTCAATAACGATTTATGACGTGTATGCTTCGAGTAGAACATTAATCTGGGACGGAGTAAATTTTTGCTAGATGTCGATGATATTGTTGAACAACAATAAAATAATAATGATTTTGAACTAAACATATTTTATTTGCATACAACCATTAAACACTAAAAACCACACTAAACGAAAATCTTTTATAAAATATTGAACAGCAACTTTACAAAAACTTTTATCTAACACAACTAAACTTGACAACGAAACATGTTGAAAACAAAGGAATAATATAATAAATACGTCCTTTTTGAATCCTTTGTAACTAACTCAACTCTCTTTAAGACAAGCCACAGCAAGAGCAAGAGAAAGAGCGTAACGAAAAATCAATACTAAGGCATGACCCAAAAGGATTTTTATTTAGTAAAAAATTTATTTGGTTTTTTTTTATTTTTCTCATATAATAAATTTTTACTTTTACAAAACTTTAATTACTCGTATATGTAGTTGTTTGACTTTTATTAAGGAATTTGGTGTTTTAGTTTTCTTTTCATCTGAATTACTTGTTTAGTACTTTTTTTTGGTTCTATATGTCGCACACACTTGTTAAATATTAAAAAAAAAACAAAAATCCTGAAGTTGCGTGTTGTTTAAGTTATTTGCTTGTTACCAGCGAACTGTTTGTTAGCTGGAATATCAAAGACTATTTGGGGCGTTGCGTGTTTTAGCAAAATTTGTGTAATTCAGTCAATGCGAAAACCAAAGAATGCCAACCAAATACATGAAAGTACTCATCGTAGTACAATATTTTTTATTACACACCCTTTTTGCCGGAAGGCGATAACAATGAACCAACTAACCAACTAACCAACCACATTCTTTGTGGGTCAATAGAGGTTGTAAAAATACCCTGCTTGAAGTGTTGCTGGTTTTTGTTACCCCTGGGAAGATGTAACAGGTTTGTATGTGACATTCAAAAGTCTAAAATTTTATTTAATTAAACATAATTACACTAAGCTACAAAATATCAACAAAATTTAAAACCTGTTGTCAAGTGAGTGTGTTAGGGTCTCACACGACTAAGTTCTTTAAAGAAAACTACATGAATATTAAATAAAACATATTTAAATTTGTTAATTTATTTGCAAAAACTTCCTTTCAGGAGTAATTTAACAATATATCAATTTGTATTTAAGTTGATGCTAGTTACTGTTACAAAACTTTTGTTAGATTAAACAAGGGACAGTCAAATTTGTGCTAAAAATAGTGTTTAAACTGTTTTTAAATAAATATTAACAATTTGTAACCGTTCCCTGTTTTAATCGCCTTTAGTGGAATTTTAAAAATATCTCCAAAATTTGGAGTTCTAAGCAAAAATGTTTCTTTTCTTTGGTTTTATTTACTTGTACTATGTTTCCACGGTACATGCTGCGCTCTCTATTCATGCTTCACACCCCAATCATGTGCGAAAGATCTTGCTTCACCATACAAAATTTTGAGAGCGAATCAAGTAGATTCATATTGAATCAACTTGCGAAGCACGAAAAATTGCACTCTTCTCTAATTTTTATCGCAAGTTTATCTGCACTAGCTGTAAAAATTTAATATTATTGTAAACAAAGCAAATTATTTTCTTGTTGCTGGAAGTAAAGAAAGTAAATACGCACGAATGTATGTTTTTTCAAATAAGCTAAATAATTTCCACTCACTTTTTTTTTCATTAAAAAAAATTATTTTCCACAATTTGTAAATTCTGTTTTTTTATTCTGTTTGTTTATTAAAAACAACTGTCAAATCGAATCAAGTTTATTAGTCATGTACACAGCATGATTCATAAACATGATTCAGAAGGCGAAGCAGGTGATTCAAGTCGTCGTGGAAACATAGTATTAATGAATGCTAATGAAGTAATTTTTCAACCGATTTTAACATTTTAAAAACTTGTTGATAGAAATTTATAAAAACTTTTTATAAAAAAACATAGAAATCTTCTTTTGATTTTATTCACACAATTTCAAAATATTCGTTTGTTATACAGTCTTTAATTTTGGCGGTAGTTTATTTAAAAATTTAA